>CM070551.1:80999954-81058053 GCA_036346405.1 Phyllostachys edulis | reverse complement strand
CTCTTATGAATATCGGGCGGGATGAGCATTGGAGCCTTGGTCAAAGATCTTTCAAGGTGTGGAAACTTTCCTCACATTCCTCGGACCATTCAAACTTCTTCTCCTTCTTCAACAGTTGGGTCATAGGTCTTGCGATTTTGGAGAAGTCCTTGATGAATCTGCGGTAGTACCCGCAAGTCCAAGAAAACTACGAATGTCGGTGGCGCTCTTGGGTTGTTTCGATCAAGCATCTTTCACTTTGCTTGGATCAACAGCGACACCACCCTTGGATAGGATGTGTCCCAAGAAACTAACTTCCCGGCTTTAATTCACATTTCTTTGAATTTTGCATAGAGTCGATGTTGCTCAAGCTTTTCCAACACAAGCCCGCGGTGTTGCTCGTGCTCTTCATCGTCTTGAGTAGATAAGGATGTCATCGATGAACACAACAACAAACTTATCCAAGTACTCCATGAAAACCGAATTCATGAGGTTCATGAAATATCTTTGGCGCATTTGTCAATCCAAAAACATAACTGTGTTACTCGTATGAACCGTAGCAGTGGAGAAAGCTGTCTTTGGTATGTCTTGGCTCGACCTTGATTTGATGGTAACCCAACCTCAAATCAACCTTGGAAAAAACTGGGCCCCATTCAATTGATCGAACAAATCATCAATCCTAGGCGGCGGATATTTGTTCTTGACGGTGACCTCGTTCAGCGAGACTGAGTCGACACACATCCGTAAACTCTTATCCTTCTTCTTGACAAAGAGAGCGGACATCCCCAAGGCGAGGAGCTCGGCCTAATGAATCCCTTGTCTTGAAGTTCCTTGAGTTGTGCTTTCAATTCCACCAACTCATTAGGGGCATCAATACGGCCGCTTAGAAATTGGCGCGATCTGGGCACAAGCTCAATGACGAATTCAACTTCACGGTCAGGTGGCATGCCCGGGAGTTCTTCTGGAAAAACATCTGGATACTCACATACCACTGGTACCTTCTCCAATTCAATAGAGGTACTAGCTCCCAAGGCACAAAGATGAGAATCGCCCATTGAAGGGGTAAAAACAACTAGACTGCCGTCATCACTTGTGACAGAAATAGACCGTTGAGCACAATCGATCTTTCCCTGATTTTTGGACAGCCAATCCATCCCTAAAATCACATCAATACCCACTGAATTTATCACAATTAGATTAGCCAAGAAGTCGTTCTTATGAATTTCCACCTTCACGTTTGACAGACTTGATCGGTTTGGAAAACCGATCCCGGACTGAATTTGATAAGGTGGCTGAAGCTTTTCTACCTCAAATTGATTAAGTGCAGCATATTCCCTTTTTATGAATGAATGAGATGCTCTGAATCAAATAAAACCGATCTTTGGACAAGAATTAACAAGAAGTGTACCCAAAAGCGGCGTCCGAGCATCGCTTGCCTCCTCAGCGGTGGCGTGGTTGACTTCGACCCGTCACGAGGGACACAGGGAGGGTAGATGCTGCCCTCGGAGGTGGTGAAGTTCTGGTCATAGCTGAAGGTGTAGGAGCTCTGTAAGTCTGAGGCATCCCTCGCTGCTTGGCGAGGCACTTATCTGCATAGTGGCCCTGGTGACCACAGTGAAAGCAAGTAACATAGGGCCTGTAGGGGCTGCTGTTTTGGGGCTTCTTACCCCCATTGTACCGATGTGCCGCTGGAAAAGAAGCACGTGGAGTCGTCGAGGAAGCCCTCGGTGGCTTGGTCTTTGGATAACGAGGTGCTGAGGTGGTCCGATGCTGCCAGCCGAGGCTTCTTGCTAGGCTGGACCCTGGCAGACCTTCTTCCTCTTCTTGGACTCCTCCACAGCCACACTCTTGTGCTCCACCACTATGGCCTTGTTCACCATGTGTTGGAAGTTGCGGAAGTCATGTACAGCTAGAGCCAGTTGCATCTCCTCGTCAAGCCGTTCATGAAAGCAGCTCTGGCGGCAAGCGTCGGTGGAAGACGTCATCAGTGCATAGCGAGCCAATGAGTTGAACTTCGTGAAGATACTCATTGTGATGATCTTCTTTTCTTACTTCAAGGCAAGGAACTCACTTTGCTTGACGGACATGACCCCATCGGGAATGTGGGCCTCCACGAAAATTGCATGGCTTCGCTCCACGAAGAACGTCCCGTCAAGTTGCATGGCGGAGAATTGTCCCACCATGCATTGGCGGCGCCCTCTAGCGATAGCTAGCAAAGAGCACCCTCTCAATGCACGTGCACTAAGCAATAGCTAGCTTCTTCTCAATGTCTCGCAGCCAATCCTCGACCTCCATTGGGTCTTGATTGCGCAAAGGTGGGAGGATTAGTCCGTGAAAGTCGGCGAGACCTCCATGAGCTCTATGATTTCCACCTCCCCTGCTGCTGCGAGGAGGCGGGGAGAAGGTGTTGCGGCGATAGCCTCGAGGATCTGGTTTGATCCATACGGTTCCTCTCTCTCTGAGCCAACACTTCCGCCATGGTAGGAGGCGGTGGAAGTGTCTCCTCGGGTGTCTTGACCCGATGATCTTGGTGAGAAGATTCACCCAAGCGGTTGAGCGGTTCTAGGGTGGAGAACCCTCATCACTGCGCTCTCGGCGGGTGTTGGGACTGTCATCTGTGGTGACATGGATGGTTAGAAAATTTACTAAGTTATACATAAGCATGCATAATGATAAATACACAAAAATACGCAAGAACATAACACCAAATGGGGTACCAAGGCACTAGGGCGGTACAAGATCAATAAAATCATGCATAGGATTACGGTACAATTACATTGATTAGCCCAAAGGCGAATAGTAGCACTCGGAATAAAAGTTCTTGCAAATAACACAAAAGTTCCAACCATTACTAGGCTATTACAGAATTTTAAAGATACATGCATCGCTGAACACATGACCGGACAGCGAGCTTACTACCTAACATCCTAGATATTGTTCCGTCGAAGTTCACGGAAACTCATCGAAGGTGACATCCGAGGATCTGTATCATCGGGGTCCCCTAGGTTGAGAGACGCAAAAGCGATCCTATGCGTTAAGATGGCCTTCCGACCACGAAGGCGATACTCGGGTGGGGCGAGAATGGTAGGAGAGATCACGTTAGCACCATCTGATACATCGGTATGAATAAGCCTCATGTCATGCATAAGTCGCGAGTGCTCTGAGCTATGATGAGGCGGCGCCGCGTCTCCCATAACTCATGCGGTGCAGCGATACGCATCGAGATCCATAGCGTGCACCGGCCTGCGCCAAGCTGGCCGGACTTGGGATCCTCCTCGGCCGGATCATGCGAACTGCTCACTTCCCACATGTGCTTGCATGGGGAAATGGTCATAGGGAGGCTGGACAGCTCGATCAAATCATAGTGAAGGCGACTCATGGCCACCCAAGCTACTTCACAGCGCCATGGCCTCGAAGTGCCACGTGCTGAAATCGATATGGGATGCTCCCGATAACACGCCTAGCAATGATGTCGGCTCTGACGAGTACTCCTCCATTCCCCGGCCCTCGGTCTCGGCGATAGATGGAATCGTCGGTGATAGGTGAAGTTGGCCCTCCACATCATGTCTCGAAGCAACTCGGGTATCCTCCACATTCTCGGCTTGTGTCTCCCGAACAAGGTATTGAGGATTCATCTAAAGGACAAGAAGGACAAGGTAAGTTAGTTTTGTAAACAAAACCGGAATAGGGTAAGAAATGATTCTAAGATGGATGAGGAATAAAAGATACCCTAACTTAACTTCCCAAAGTAATTTTGATAACTAAAATATTTTGACCAAGAGACTTGCTAATCTTAACGCCCATGCTAACTCTAACCTCACGATCGGTATGGCTCGATACTGTACTGTGGGGACCCCGAGTTATCTCCGTAGACCGAGACCAAGCATGGTCTTAAGGACATAACTCTAGAGCCTCCAGTTAATAGATTCCAACTTAACTCGATCTTAGTGAAAGGCTTAACTACAAAATAGAGCCCTGACGATCATGCGCGCTGCTCCTCTGCGAGCACTACAAGATTGTCGGTTCTCCAACAAGTCAAGCACTACACTTAGTGAGTTAAATAGGAAGCCACGAACAGCAAGTATGCAATCATATTGGCTCCCAAGATCAGCGACCAATATGCTCATACTCTCATGCAACGTTGATCACATCCATACAACAACATACATAGATAGTTTAAACGACATACAACATAATGGTTAAGGTTTACAACTATTACAAGCGGCCGACCGGCCAAATTCAAATAAAAGTCTCAAGTAGCAGCGGAAGCAAGTAAATAAACCAAAAGGTCCAGCATGGTATGCCCCATAACCCATCGGCAACCGACTGGGAGTTAAATGCTAGCATTACTCATTAGCGTCGCCAAAATCGGCGCTAACAAGCTCAACGGGCTCGTACACTTCCTCACCTAAAATTGTAGCAACCGGGTTGAGTACAAAGGTACTCGCAAGTCTTACACAAATAAAAATTAGTCATGCTAGAGGTTGTTCCAAAGGATGGCTCATATTGGCTTAGTTTTGCAAAAGAGACGCAACAATTTACAACCTACACATACTAGTTTTTCAATTGCCATTTTGAAATCAGATTTGAAGTAGAAGTAAAGCATGTGAATAAGTAGTCAATTGAATAACAAATGAATCATACAAATACCAAAGTGGCTGTCCACTTTGATACAACAACAAGCATGAACATCCCATTCATGACAATACCAAGTTATACCACAATTTTAATTCCAAGTCTAACAATAGCAACCATGTAACTCAAGTGGTCATCCATAACCGTGGACACGGCTATTGAATAGATTTATACCTGCGGGTGTACTACTTACCCACACGACTCGATTAGCCCATAAGCCTCCGGATGCCTCCGAATATAGCATACTTCCTATGGTATGCGGTAAGATAAATCAAGATATGGTCATTTTTAGCAAGAAGATCCCATTGGGCTAAGTCCCACAAAACCACAGGCTCCTAGGCAACATAAGGCGTCACGGTCTATATGCCCTATCGGCCCATAAGGAAAACATAGGGCGTCACGGTCCCATGCCTTTATAATTCCACCACCGTGGGACCTAACACAACAAAATCTTCCCCTACTTAACCATACAGCACCCATATACGCGTGTGATAGCACGAGTTTTACTTGAATCAAAGTTGTTACCAAAGTTCGGTCCTTAATTGTCCAGACAAGTCCAACACTTACCCAAGTCTCGTGCACAAAGGCACCATCACTAACATCCACTTGTCCAGACCAAAACTCATTTTAAATGATAAAATTTGACTCACAAAACAGATCACGAAGAACTGAAACAAAAGTATATAATGATAGTTGTGTTTATCCCATAATTGTCGGGTTATTCCCGACAATCAGCTACCGTTCTAGACTTGCATGGCTAAGCAAACCCGAACATAAAATACTTCACACAATCTTATCTTAAGCATTTCAGTATTGGAGTAATTCATGGATAACCACAATGACAAAGTAATAGGATGTATCTAACTATTCATCACAAAAATAGCGACATTATCAAAAATAGCATGCAAGCAATTATCATTGCACTAACTTAATAAAACTGGGATCAAATATGATGCAAAAGAAAGTTCAAATGATGCTTGCCTTGCTGGTAACTCAGTTGCTCTTCCTCAGTAGCGTATAAGTCAATATCAATAGGCTCGGTATCTATATAAATACAATCTAGAATAAACATCGAAAATGCCCAAAATTCAAAATACTCAAAAATGCATGATTTTTCTACAGTAGGTAAACCATGATTTTAGATGAATTTACGTGAAATAATTATTCCATTTGGATTTAGTATGTGAGAGTTATGATGGTTTGAATTTCAGCTTTCGAATACGTCTTCATTAAATAATTTAATTATGAGGCCAAAATTTGTAGAGCAGTAGGGGAACAGAGGGTTATATGGATAAATAGGGAATATTAATACAAGACTAAAACAGTTGAGTTTGCTCCATTTGCGATTTCCATGATTTAGTTATGAATTTCCAAAGTTATCAGCATTTTTCTATTGTAAAAATAATAGGGTTAATGGATCATTCTCCAAAATAATACTCTCTGCTACAGAGACATGTTTTAAGCCATTTTAAAATAAAGTTTATTAAAAATGAAAATTACGTAAGTGGTTTCATCTAATTTGGAGCTAATATGAATTAGTTATGCATTTTTAAAGTTATACATATTTTCGATGTGCAAATAAACAGATTTCGAATTTTCTAATCCATTTATCACTTTTCTTACGGGCTCTACTCTAGCCGCGGTCACGACCAACAGACCTGGGCCAATTTTTGACTCGGTCAAACCGAGTCCAACCAAGTCATGTGAGAGAAGGCGTATTTTAGAAAATACGCTTTCCAACCGCCAATCGCACTCTCTATTAAAGTCATAAGAGAAATCGTTTTCCTTAATGGAAAACATATCACACAACTCTACCCTAACTCTAAACTGTCGGGGGCCCACAAGTCATACACTCAAAGCTAAAACCCGGTGCATTTAACTCCTTAGTTTCTGTGCATGGACCCACTTGTAAGGGACTCAAGGCTAATTAAAGCTCAATCATTAGCGCAGATTAAGCCGGATTAAACCAAAGCAGAGATTTGGCCTAATCCCGGCGGCGGCGCTGGTCGGACGCCGACACGAGAGCTCCTGCGCGAACTTGCCGAGCCTCGCCGGACCTAGGGTCCACGGCGGAGCAATCTAAGGGCAGAAATGGGTTCCTCGGACCCTTGCGAAGCATAAGATGCCGGCGGCGAGTCCCCTGGTGGTGCATGGCGGCGCGCGCTTGGAAGCTAGGCGCGCCACGGTGTGCGTGCATGTGCGAGTTAAGCTCATGTGTGCAAACAAGCGCCGCATAAGCTTAGGTAAGGCACACCGAGACTTACCGAGGCTCGAGAGAGGCGGAGAAACTTGGGTGCGGGTTGGCCACGGCAATGGCGGCAGCAATGGCAAGCTCTCCGAGGGTAGGCGCCGGGCACAAAACGAAGGACAATGAGTGTTCTGGGGAGGTTAAGGAGGATAAGGAGATGGTGTAAAAACAATGGATCGGTGAATGACCTACCCGAACGACAATAGGGAACAAAATAAGGTTCTTGCCCGATAAGGGGGAAAATCCCAAATTACCTCGTTCCTGTGGACAATCCAACCCATTAGTTGAGGGGAAAGCATCACTAGGTATGGAGGCACAATGTGGCGCTAGATTTAGGACCATACCTCCCGGACACGGAGAAGCCACGGAGGTGTCGAGCGGAGCGTGCTCTGGACAACCCGAGAGCTCGACAGGGGATTGAACGCTACAAGCAACCATAAGCGTCAAGGTCAGTAAAAATGGAAAGATCATCGAGCATGGAGTTGAATGCAACCATGCGGAGGAGACTCACCGTGGGATACGCGCGGAGAGCTTCCTTCCTCGACCACCGAGAGGAAGAGTGAGTGGTTGCCGGGCTTGAGCCGACTTAAGCTCGGAGAATCGAGCGGAAAGGAGGCGTCAAGTGGAGAAGCGCTAGGAGTGGCGGGACGGGCGGTGCAGTCATGGCGGTGACGGAGGCGGCTCAGCGTGTCGCGGCCGCGTGGCGGCTAGCGTCTGCTGGCGTCGGCGAGAGGAGGAAGACAAAAGTGACAAGCGGGCGGCGTGGCAGCGACACATCATGCAAGCGTGGCGAAGTTTAAGTGAGCGATGCTAGCCGTTGTATTTCAATCGGACGGCTCGGAATGGGCGAAGTTTCGGACAAGCGAAACACAAAAAGAGATCTGGGCCGTCTAACCTAGATCCAACGGCTGCATCTTGGAGGTGCATTTAGACGGTTGGGCTGAGCCAGATCGCTGCGTTGGGCTCGAGCCGGTGAATAGTGCTTGACCAGCTTGGGTTAGGGTTTGACCAGATTTAAATTCAAACCATTCCAATTTGACCAAGGTGCTAAAAATAGGAATAAAATTCCTAAAATCTGAAATAATTCACAGGTGTTCCTGGGTAGGTCTAGTGTCCATAAAAAAATATTAAACCCTACTGTTCAAGAAATAATTGTTTATTTTAAATCCAAACTTAGATAGGTTATTGGATTGCATTTGAATTTTCTCAAGGTTGAAACCTTTCCCAAAAATTTGGAAAAATTATTTTAATTCTTGATAATTAATGTAGTATTTGTATAAATTATTTCCAGGAACTGTTCAAGCATTTTGTTTCAGTTTTCTTTTGATGTTCATTTACAATGTGTAAGTTCAAGACTTGCACAAGATTTTCCTAGTGCAATATCTTATGCAATGCTTGAAAACAATGATGCATGCTCATGAGATGTAAAGTAATTAAATTGAGGATGTGATTATAGGCCCACCTTCCGGGCTTGATTGATCTTAGGCCCGTGAGATTAACTCAGGCCCTCTGTAAAAGTCTAGCTTATCTATTAATAAGCAAATAAAGATATACCCGGATAATTGACTAGTTAACAATCCTCGTTAGTGTTGCCTAGGATTTGGATGAGCATGCCGCTAGACTTTTGGACTTTATACATATTATGCTTCCATTGTTCAATTAGCTACTTCGGATACTTGAGCTTTTATTTAGCCGTCGGTCCTTATGATGTAAAGTTGTAATCGCTAAGTTATGTATCATATTTGTTTCATTTTGTATGTATGGCTGTGTATGCCAACGTTGTGGATATGTGTACTATCCACTGATAATGGGATTAGTACGATACACATACGAGGGCTTGAGTATTGAAAACCGGGTGCAACAAATAGATCATTGTATATATGCACAATCTTTATATTTGCTAATTGGAGGCACCCCTAGAAACCTCAAGAAAGTAAAAAGTTAGAAATTCCCATGTTAATCGTCAAAAAGAAAATGTCTCAAACATTAACCTTTTAGAGAGAAGCATGATCTATGGCTACAATTAAATACCGTAGTACATACGTTGATAGAGATAAGTACATACGTTGATAGAGACAGTTTGGAGTCGCTGCTGCCTGTGCATGTGCTGTAGGAAAGAACCAAATTATTTCACAATGTATTATCTTTCTATGCATACACGCATACCGGACTCTCTCTAACTTGATAGAGACATACATACGTTGAGAGACAAGTACATACGTTGATAGAGACAGAGTTTGGAGTCGCTGCTGCCTGTGCATGTGCTGTAGGAAAGAATCAAATTATTTCTCAATGTATTAGCTTTCTATGCATACATGCATACCGGACTCTCTCTAACTTGAATTCAAGCATGATTGGCACAAGTACGGCTCAGGTGGCAGAATCGGCAGAATGCTATCTATTCCATCTTTTACATTTTAAACTTTGTTAGCAATTCCAAATTTGCTATAAATTTATAATCTGAATAAATAAGAACTTTAAATTCGGAATCAAGATGGTAAAGTTATTTTTGAGCGAAAAATGGTTAAAATATATTATGCATGGTATATGGTATTCAAATATATGTACATAAATTCAACTCCTCCAGAAAACCCATGTTGACTTTATGGGAGATAAAGCCTATAAATTACAACATTGATTTGTAAAAGTAAAAAAATATCTATATTAATATATAAAAGAAACTTATAGACTAGAGGTCCCAATACACGTGCATAGAAGCCATGTTCCATAAGGAATAGAAGAAGTCGAGAAGAAAGTAGAGATCAAATTTGGCTTGATGCACACATGCACCAATTTGTGCACTCGAGCAAGTTCTCAAGCAAAACCGATACAATTACATATTAGTGGTCGCACATGAAAAGATTAAGCAGTCAAAGCCATCACGTAGTATACACTGTCGTTGTGGAAATAAATGAACATCCCCTTGATTTATAGTTAATTCTGTAATTAAAAATAATCACAACAATAATGCAAAAAAGATTAATCCCCAATAACTTCGTTGAGTTTGAAACAAGTCTGAACACTACCTCACAAACTTTTATATCATCAAATAACTACGAGTAAAATGAAGAAATATATTATAAAATTACTAGGCGTATGCGCACGGTTTGATGACTAGTACTGGCTAACCACCGTACGACTTGATTAATCAGTTCATGGGACTCGTCGAACAGGATGTAACTCACACATATATATGAATCTCTGAATGCATGCGTGCTAGTACTAGTATAGTTTGTTTGAGCGAATATAAGGTAGGTAGGTAGCTGCTCTATAGATAGCACCAATTCACGTACACGACCTCAACTAACTATCTCTATGTCTCCCTTGACAAAATGACACAGACAACAGACGGACAAATATTGACAACTGATCGAAGCTGAATGCATGCCTACTAATCACTATAAATACCATCGTGCTGATCAGGCGAACCAATTCAAGCTAGCAGCTACGTACCTGAAAGTCGCTTGTTGAGCTAATTAAACATGAGCACGAGCATGGCAGCCAGTGCCCTCAGCCTCGCCTCCTTGGCCGTCCTTGTCCTCCTGGCGCTCGCCGCCCTCGCTGGCAGCGATCCCGACATGCTCCAGGACATCTGCGTCGCCGATTACAAATCCCTCCAGGGCCGTAAGTAGCGACACGATTCTGATCTGATCGCGCTATATCATTAATTCTCTCAATTAACTACTTAACTTCTTTTTTACTTGTTCATCAGCACGGTTTCTAATAAACAGATTTGACGATTACTTATTTTTATTATATGTTAGCAAGATTTGATAAAACTATAATGCTATGAAATTTTTTTCCAGATCAACTTACTAATATCACTTCCATATGAAACATCGAAATATAGTTTTTGTAAATATTAGTGGTCAAAGTTATAAGAGTTCGTCTATACCTATTCTAAAACGACGTCTATTTGAGAACCGAGTAACTCCCTCATGGAATATCATGCTCGCTTATTAATTTGCATGGATGCTCGCAGCATTGCGGCTGAACGGGTTCCCGTGCAAGAGGCCGGAGAACGTGACGGTGAACGACTTCTTCTTCGACGGGCTGACGACGGAGAACACCACCAGAAGAGCAGCGGAGTCGCCGGCGAACACCACCAGAAGCGCCGCGGGGTCGTCGGTTGTGGTGACGACGGCGGCGGACGTGGACAAGCTCCGGGGCTCAATACCCTGGTGTGTCCATGGCGCGGATCGACTACGCGCCGGGGGCTTAACCCGCCGCACACCCACCCGCGCGCTACGGAGATCGTCTTCGTGCTCGAGGGCTCCCTCGACGTCGGCTTCGTCACCACGGCCAACAGGCTCTTCGCCCGCACCGTCCGCAAGGGCGAGGTGTTCGTCTTCCCCCGCGGCCTCCTCCACTTCCAGAAGAACAGCTGCGCCAACTCGGCCGCCGTCGCCATCGCGGCGTTCAGCAGCCAGACGCAGGGCACGCTGTCCGTCGCCGACTCGCTCTTCGGCGCCACGCCGCCACTGCAGGCCGACGTGCTTGCCCGGACGTTCCAGGTCGACAGCGGCCTCGTCGACTCCATCAAGTCCAAGTTCCCACCCAATTAAGCAGCACATGCATGCATCCATGCACTCTATTTCATTGTTACTCCGACCTCCGTTGGTTCCTTCGTTTGTGTTTTGCTCCGTCTCGTCTTAAGTTGGTGTGATCACGCATCAACTACTTGATTGTTATTGCTCCTACGTACCTCGATCGTGCATCAACTACTCGTGATATGTTTGATGTCTTAATTACACATGCAGTGAACAACAGATAAGCTTATCTATTATATGTTTTGTCCTTAACAATGTGAATACGTGATATCTATCTGTTACTGATACTAAGATAACAACGACGTTCCTCTGAGAGGCTAGAAATTCACGCATTATTCTGAGGAAAAGAAGAAAAAAATGCAAACCGCTTATTTAATTGTGAAGATTAATTAATGGGATAATTAGATAAATGACACTACAACCGTCCCTAGTTTGAGAAATGACACTACAATTGTAGGGCTCCGTAAAGTGCCACCGCAATCATGGGGAATGGTGCCGCCAGAGGAGGAGGGGAAGGAGCAGAGGCAGTGGTCCTAGAAATATGTCATTATCAAGTGAGGTGGCACTACTATAGAAAGGTCTTCATAGACGGCTCAAAAATATCATCACAAATGGTTTCGTGAGCCGTCGAGTTGATCGTTAGTAATGACATGAGGTCATCACAGACGGTTTTGAACCGTCGTGATCTGTACTATCACAAACAATTATTAACTCAAAACCGCTGTGATAGTCAACTATCACAGATGGTTCACTATAACAAAACTATCACGTAGAGATGATTTTGTTTTGACGCTTTATATATGTCTCTATATCGAGAAACACCTTATATGTAAAGACGCTTTTCAAGACGTTTTATATAACGCCACAAAATCTCTTACGAATAAAAATCAAAATCAAACCGCAACAAATCCCCATCCCACTCCCCTTCCTCGCAGCACCAACCCCACTCGTTCCTCACTCCACCCAATCTCGCTAACCATCCTGTGGTGGTCGCCTCACCATGACAGCCACGGAGCCCTCGCCGCGGAGCCAATGTTGTCACGGCAATGAGCACAGGGGACCTCAAGGTCGTGTCCGTTCTCGGCGCGGCGCCAAGGGCGTCGTGTTCCACGTCGTGCCCGAGGAGGACGGAGGAGGCGGCGGGGACACCATGGCGCTCAAGGCGATCTTGCGGAGGCGACGCAAGCACAAGAAGGCCGGCAGCGGCGGCGAGGATGGGCATCGACGGGTCCGGTTCGAGCGCGACGTGCTATTGGCGCTGCGGCACCCGCTCCTCCTCCGAGGCGTCCTCGCCACCGACGCCGTCGTCGGCTTCACCATCCACCGCGTGGCGGTGGCGACTCAACTCCGTCCCGCCGCCGCGGGCGAGAAGATGTTCTCGACTCCGTCATCCGATGCGCAGCGCACCCATAGAACAAATTGGTGAAGAGAATATCATATTTGATTCGCGATTTAACTATGAAATTCATCGTTAATTGCGGGTTCTATGCAGCGGAGTTGGTCTGGCTCTAGACTACTTGCACTGACCTCGGCATCGTGTACGGGACTGGCCGAGAACATCCCGATACAGACAGCGGCCACATCATGCTTAAACTCTATTATTCATTGAGTACATTCCAATGTCGATAGTTGCTTAAACTCTATTATTCATGAACAACCTTTGCGTTTTTTAGGTCAAAAGAGCTAAGAAAACAGCTTCAAATCGGTCACAAAACAACCTTGGTATGTACATTATTCTAATTTAATCACTTGGTTGATGTTCACTTAATCACTTGGTTGGTGTGTATGACTATATCTATTCTTTGCCTAAAGCCCCTGAGCTGTTACTTGTTACAATCGAAGATGAGGATTGGGTTGGCAGAGAAAACTGTCCAAATGGCTCTTGGGTAAGCTGCTGTATATTCTCAAAATAATTCTTGGTCACCGAAAGTTCAATCACCTTTTGAAGAGGTTGCTGCACATTTCTTCTATTTACAATTTTACAGTAATGTTTGATCCAAGTGGATAGGTGTTGAAATCCTTGCATTGTCTGCACACTAATGCAGCGTTTACTATTTTTAATCAACTCTGTAATGCTGGTAGCATGCAACACATGACTAAGAGGTTGAGGTTTTGTTCAACATACTTAATTCTAATTTATTGATCCCTGTTGTCCCTATTAGAATGTCAGCCTTAGAATAATCAATGTACTGCTGCTAGGTTGGAAATGGTCATGGACAAAATTTTCTGATCATCTCCAACCTCTAGGGCTGGCAATCCTTCTGTAGTGGCTCCATCTGGTTAATCTTGTTGATGTATTGAATCTATATCTGAATTTATCTAGTTGTCTGAGTTGCTGTTTTGCATCGTGCTCTTCAGAGCACTCATGCTAGCATTTATGTGGAGGATTATTAATGTGTTGTACATGGCCAACACCAACATATTTTGTTTCTCCATCATATAAATGATGATGGAAGTCTGTTCTCTGTTTTTTAATAGCAATTTCATGATATAGAAATCATTAGGAGCATACATGAGATATGATACTAGTACTAAATATGGTTATGTGTGATTGTGAATTCCTGATATTGCACGGATGGGTGAACACTGAATATCGTATTTCCTTTCTACCATCTTGGTACACGCCTTCCAACCATCCTAACCTATAGTCCTATATGACAAGAAATTAAATTGTGTACGGCTTCAAAGACAATGTTAAATTTAATGGATCCTCCAAATTTATCGACAGTAGTAACAAGCCGACTTTTGTTTCGAATATCGAATTCTTTCATGTTTCCCCTTGTGCGAAATTAGAATTTGCCGATCTAATTAAATAGCACGGTGGTACTTAAAGAAAAGGGTAAGAATTGCTACTAGTTTTGTTTGTTTATGTGATGATGCTATAAGTTACCGGAAGATCAAGGATCTGAATTATTTGTCATGCAGGGTTAATGTGTCTTGGCAAAATCTTCTAAGATGATTCGGTGAGTTTCATTGATTTATCCAGACTATGCAAAGGTATCTTTAAAGAAGATTATTTGTGTGTGCATATTGCATCAAGTGGTTATTATTTTGTTGTTGGTGGCCAATTCACCTTATCGGTTTCGAGTAATGAAAAGTACACAAACAAAGGAACAGAAAACAAGAAAAAGTTAATGTTTTTCGAACCTTAAAATGATTTCCTTTTTCACATGGGAAATGGATGAGAATAACCGATGCATGAACTAGGCCAGAAATAGCGTAGTGGTATCCATTTTGGATCAATGTTTCCCAATCGAATCGGAGGAAATGAATGCATGAATGATGAACTACTACTTATTGCCTCTTAAGCCTTACTATATGCATGCAATTGACGGAAAATGACTTATCTTTGATGAATGACTATTGATTCGCATAAACCTCTGTACTACTAATTTGGGGATTTGATTCTAGTTTGCCACCATGATGTAACTTCTAAGTCGTTAGTAGAGTTCTCGCACAACTAAATGATCTTACGTGCACTATTTCTCAAAACTGCATCAATCTCAAGGCATGTATATAGTTTCATTTGTGTTGGTACTTGGTAGGTGGTGCAATGTCAGTAATTATGTAGCTAAATAATCTGTGTTCAGAATTTTGATTCACGACAAACCTTTCATGCTTCTTAGCTTGTACAGTGTTGTACTTGTCTTTCTCACTTATTATTTAATATGTACAAAGTGATGTTGATGGGGACTCTACTCTATGGTGTCAAGTATACATTTCGAGTATCTTTGCACCTTTCTTGTCGCTGGGTGTATCATCCTTTGCATTGTTGATGGTGAGGAGTTCTTTAATTTCATTTATAAATCAACAGCCATAGCAATGAGCTAATTATTATATGCATTCGTTGGTGCTCGTGACCCTTTGACAAAAATTGAAACCTTTGGCTGACCGTATTCTAGAGTATTAATCCTAGAAAAAATAAGTCAATGTTTTGTTCTTTACTTTTTTATTCTGATGAAATATGAATTAGAAGATACATCAAAAGAAGGAAAGAGAGAAAGACAGGGGGGATTGCCCTGTGCATGCGCTTATCTAAACTGCATTGTCATTTGTCTTTTTGTTTGTGGTTGCTTTGTCTCGCATAAGCTCCAAGACAATCAAGAAGCTTGCTAATAAGTTCTAAATTCTAATGATATTCTTAAGCAAACATGGTCGTCGAGTACAATGTGCACGATGAACACACACCATTGGTCTGAATCTATATGTAAGATCACACAAAAGTAAGCTCTAATTAGAAGGGGCGTGGAGTCCTTCAATCAACCATAGTCAGGAGGCATAGTGCAACAATCAGTTCTTCGCCTTTTTATGTAAAGTGTTGCCACTTACCACTTTGGATGTTTCTGTGTTGGAATTCAAGTGTTGTTAGTATCGGTTGTTATGGTGAGTACAAGAGTTCCAAAATATATTTGATGTGGATTACTTTACGTAATCACTAGAGACGATGTCCACATCTTGAAAGAGTTACCTCCAAGGCTAAAAGGAAGAGTCAAACTAGACTTCTTTGATCCATGCCGCATATCGTTGGTGATATCTCATATTACCATAATCAAGTTTGGTTGCATCTCTCTTTTCAATGATGTATAACCATCATTCATGAACAACCCGGTATGTTACATTCTTCTAATTTTATCAAATAAACTTGTCATCTTACACTTTTCTAACGAGGACATTTATTTCTTTTTCAACTAGCTTTGCGGGATAATTGATGACTACAAAGAGAATACAATGGAGATAGAGGAGCTAATGTATTAGTTTCTCCTTAGGCAAAGCTTATAGATAGATTCCAACTACTTAGAAAAAAAATGTGTCAATCCATAGGATCTTTTCCTAATGTATCTACACCTTTTTATATGGATGTTTGATTTAGTTGTGAACTCCACTTGTTGTAAATTCAAATATTTGTTGTTGCTATTAAATGCATGCATGCTCTCTGCTTTTCTTAGTTTGATGATTGTGAGAATATGATGCTTCCATATGAAGACATGTGCTCTATTGTTTTCTAGATTTTTTTTTTGGGATGAGGTGGAATAATGTCTTCATATGACGATATATGTTTCCGTTTGTAGCAAAATGTGCGAATCAAATTTGAAATAATCCAATTAAATTTGAAATAATTTTTTTAACAATAAAATGCTCAAAAGACACTTTTGCGTACCTAGAGACGTATATAACGTCTCTACAAAATGTGTATAAATTGTGCGCACATGAATTGAATAAATTTGTAAAAGCGTCTCTATGTTTGTTGGCACGCAAATCGAACATTTCTATATCAGTAAAGATCTTATGTAAGTGTATGTACTAAAACATCTCTACATACATAGACATGAATTTTAACGTCTCTGTAAAGCGTCTTATATCATGTACACATGTTTTACAAGCGTCTCTACGGTTCTTGTCATGGTACGTGGGGAGGCGCTCCAAGGACGTTTTATAAAAACGGCTCTACGGTCCTCTAGAGATGAAATAACACGTCTCTAGCCTATAGATTGGATGTCTCTACATAGATATTGTGTTGTAATGGTTTGTAGATGAAACCGTCTGTGATAGTGAATCTGTGATAGTTCACTATCACAGACGGTTTGTAGATTAAACCGTTTGTGATAGCTGATGTATCACAGACGGTATGTCCTAAGGAACCATCTGTGATATTCTTTTGCATTGCTAAATCTATTTATGCTTATTGGCTAGCATTAGGAAATACTAGCCATGCCCTCTGAAACAATCAAACACAAGCAAGTACATGTATACATATAATTCACATTCATTTCAGAAACAAGCACATGCTCCAATTCACATTCATTTCAGAAACAAGCGCATCCAATTCACAAATCAATTAACTAAAATTAACCATTCATGTACATTTACACACATATACCATTAAGTTCAATCTTATCCCAATCAAGTTCAATCTACATTGTGGAACTTCCCATCTAGATTTATGACCTTACGGTTCAAGAATACCGCAAACCGTCATCGAATGTTTATGAGTGGCCTGCTCCAATGCGGTTGTATCGATGCTCGCAACTTTGTCGCTAGGAAGATTAAATTCGTGCATATATAAATTGATAAGTATGAAATAATTATTGCAAGATTGACAAACCCGAGGATCATTGGTCATCGCGAACCAACGAGTAGTTCCATGTTGTGACAAACATAGTATCCATAGATATAGCAGGCCGATGGCTGCTGGTGGCATTGCAAAAATAGAATTGGTTAGTTCGAGAGGCATTACTACAAAGTGTTATATAAGATTAATGTGTAGTAGCGAATACCAAGAAATTTAGACCGTGTCATAGAATCCTTCCCTTGCAATTCCCTCGTTTACCAAAGTACACGACAAATGACCTACGTGTTTCCAAGAAGTTAGCCTTAGCCATTGCAAAGGAAGAAAAGACTACAATAGAGTTATCTATGGAGGAAATGTATTTACCCGTCGATTAATTGTCGGACAATTGTGAAGTTGTGTGCAGCCCTCTTTAGGGAATCTAGTTATATTATCCTGTTCCATTTTAGTATAATTATAATTAGAATCCAGTGGAACCTACACAGGTATGTCGCCATGGTCATTAAACCTAAGTTCGTGTTGCTTATAACATACAAATCAACAAGTATAGCTACTAGTGCAGCACTTCTAGTTGTAGGATAAAAGTATGAATTCCTTGTTGCGGTGAGCCAGCAATGACTCTGTCATGTAATCCTCGACGAATTTTGCATTCTCCTTGATTGTTTGTAAGGAGACTAAGTGTGAGTCGAGGAAACCCACCGGTGAATTCCTTAATTCGGCTTCAGAAATCATGTGTGTGTGTGTATATATATATATATATATATATATATATATACACACACACATAAAAAGCAAGGAGTAACATTTATCGGTATTACATGAACGTTGACCGTGATTGTATACACTTACAGTGTCCAGCATCGCATGAGTGAGGCGTTGAGGACGTCGAGGTTGAAGACAAAGAACAAGTCCTCGAAGGTCACCATGAAGACACAGTCTTGAACCACATAGTTAAGATGATCCTTCTTGAACTTGACGCGACACCCGAACATCGTTGTCCATCCGTCTTGTTGGCTTGTTCCATGTACCATGTATGCAACCTCGCAAGAGAATCCTAGGTACGGTCGGGTCTCTAACGTCTCGACCAACGGCCGGCCTAGCATGAATTTTTGGGCCAAGGCAAGAAGGGATATCGAGAATAGAGTCGACCGCTTTTTATTTGCCCTTGTCGCCTTGCTTTTTAGAGGTCGACTTACGGAGAGTCAACCGAGCACGAGGTGTAGATGCATCGATGCACCGGCCCTTGTTTGCCGGTGTAGGTAGCTCGGTGCGTAGCTCCCATGGACTTGACACCGTTGCAGGACATTCTTGTGAAGTTGACACCGAGCAGTAGCTCTAGGCAGATGTCCCTCTTGGGCCATCGGATGAATGTTCCAATGGCTTGCCCTATTGTCATGACCTCGTCTTAGGGAAATTTGCGGCAGGGCGACCACAAAATTGGCATAAACACTATCCACATTCACTTTTGCGAAACACGGTGTTGGATTTACACCATGCACCAAAGCCTCAACACCGGATGGATACACTGCCCCAAGCGAAGATCTAGGGCAATAGAGGCATATCTCACATGGAGCTTGCACTTTATAGCCACCTACATAACGATACAAAATTAGCTACTCCAACAGGCCTATCAATGGATCGAGCATTCCAGAGATAATAATTATTAACAAGATGTCATCGACAGGAAATCTGTCGTCGCATTTCGGGGTAGGGTTAGGGTTGGACGTGCAGCTACTCAGAAGTTTTTTTTTGGGGGGGGGGAGCTTGCACAAGAGGGCCAGGGGCTTGCAACTGATTTTCCCTAAGCCTTTCCTCAAGGCTCTCCATCTGCCGTCGCGTCTCATCTCTGACGCGATCATTGATCTCATCTCCGATGGATTCAATGATCTCATCTCTAAGGGATTCACGAATCTCCTCTCGTAGCTTTGCATCGCGCTTGGCTTTGGCTCTCTTCCTACTCTGGTACGCTTCGGAGTCCTTTGGGAATTCATGTTTAAATGGTACATAAAGACCAAGGCATCTCGTGCGACCAGTGCTCATTGTTTCCTGTACGCCGAGAGTATATCTCTCCTTGACTGCCTTGAATGATCCTTGGGAAGATTGTGCACTCAATGTTTCCTGTATTAGCCCGACATGTCATTTCACTTCCTATGAAGTTATGGAGTAATTACAAACTAGGTAGTTCGATATCTTACCAGGCACTGGGATAGTTCCTCGTCTGCGGGGTTTGGAAAGGAGATGGCCCACAAAGATAGGGTAGATAACCTTACTCTTAGCCAGTTTCGGGCACGCTCATTAGGGATCCTGATGGTGGGGAGGCATTCAAACGGTTTGCTTGCTAGTCCTGATCCCTCCATTGCGGGATTTTACGGGCAAACCCAGCTGCCAGACCCGGGAGTAACATTCCCAAATCCTCTGTGCATTTCTGAACTAGTCCCATGATCAATAGCTAGTTCACATAGTAAACAAATACGGTAACATCCATAAATCACACAATTTTATTAAGAATCAACAGAGTTTATTACAAAAAAGGCTTACAAGCCAATAATAAATTAACAGACACAGCAGAAGATGAACAAGACGTAGTAGAGTCCAGCTGATCTGCCATAATCAATCGACTGGGGTAGCGACCTAGTCATCGCAATCCACACTGATAGCGAAGTCCTTCTCCTCTAAAATTTATTTGCATTAAGTAAGGGTGAGCACAACTTCCGTGCTCGCAAGTTACACCCAATAACATATTATAAGGCATGCAAGGATTTGTCAAAGGAACGATTATTGGTTGAATTTGCATAAAGCAATGTTTTCTTTAAATATTAGTACTGAGTTCCAAAGCAATTATTCTATAACTAATTTTATAAATTCTCAAGTTTTACAGTAGGATAACCTCCATATGAAATATGGTGATAGATACCCTCCTATCACATAGCTAACCGTCCAATTTCCCAATTGGATAAACTATCCAAAATCACTTGTCAAAATATTTTGAAATCAAAATCAAAGTCTAACTTTGAGTGGCTTTGCTCAGCATGTCCATGACCATGGACACGGCTATTCAATAGTTCTACACTCTATAGAGGCTGTACAACTTTACCCACAAAACACTATTTCTCTAGATTGTTTGGCATCCGTCGATACCACTTGCTACTACCTTAGGTAAGCAGTCTAAAGCATGTGTCAAGGCCTTTACAAAGCATCATTCCACCGTAGTCCCGCCTCGCTAAGGATTTGCTTCCTTTGGAGTAACCATCCGCTGGATTTAAGCCCCCTCCTGTGCCAAGTGGGAATACATAAAAGTAGATCATATAGACACCCACGCAACCGAATGGCATGACCACGGTGAAGCATTGCAAATTAGTTAGCTAGATCCTACCCATTCAAGACATGTGGTAGTACGATGTGGCTTAGCAAGATCTTGCTCAAGAACGGTCATTAATCGACTTGGCGACTTCCAATAAAAACCCTAGGTCTCGACCCTACGCGGATTGGGCCCGTATAAACCTACACCCATCATCCATCCATTTCACCTAAGTACAAACCAACTTTTCCTTTATGGCTTTTCAAAATCATTTGCAAAATCTTCCATGACAAAACAATGCCATAGACTTTTAAATCATAGTTGATTATTTGGCTAAAATTTTCCAAACTAAACATTTTTGGTCTAAGCATGTAATCTTTCAAATTTTATTTTATTTTAACTATGGTGACAAGGGAATGACAATTCAAACATCAACATTGGCCATAAAAAGGAAATAGATTAACTAGGAATTTTAAAACAGGAATTAAAATAACTGGAATAGAAATACGCATGCAATAATAATTTAAAACATAATTTAAATAATTTAAAGTAATAGGATCAACATGGTCAAAGGTATAACTTGACTTACTCGAAGGACTCTTCTTCTTCTAATTCAAATTCACCAGACTCGTCGAAATCTATACGTGAAAATAAGCCAAATTCAAATAAACACAAATAAATTCAAATGAACTCCAAATTAGATCATTTTGGTTTAGTTGGCTAGATCTTGAATTTATGTGGATTTAGAAACAAGAATCGTCGGAATCAGGGTTCATATGAAGGAGAACGAACATCCGGAAGTTTTAATAGAATTCCGAAAACACTGTGCACTTTCCTGGTACAGTTTATCTTCGAGTACCGATCAACAAGCACTGTGCATCGAGTACTAGTCCAAAGTTTTGACTGCACGTGGTCGTAGAAGATTACGACTGCATGGTCGTAGATGGTTACGATCGCCTGGTCAAAAGGGCTACGACCACCTTGTCGAAAGAGCTACGACCACCTGGTCGAAAGGGCTAGGACCACCTGGTCGAGAAGAACAACGACCACATTAGCATCAATCGCGACGCGACAATGGCGGTGGGCGACGGGCGATAGTGCTCGGTGGTGGGCGGGGGAGGAGGAGTGGAGATGATGGGAACTCAATGCTAACTTTGGTGGCGACTAGGCGAGAGGAGGTGGCCTACCGTGAAGAAAAAAGGCGGTGGTGACATTCGGTGAATGCGGCGATGGTGCTCCTATGGCTTTCCGGTCAGGAGAGTGTGAGCACGTGGTAGACGGCGTCAAGGCGGTGCCGTAGAGGTGGTCGATGTCGACGGAGTAGGCTCGGTGGTAGTGGAATCGAAGGTTGAAGAAGCTCCGAATGGCGGCAAAAATCTTCAAATTCCGACTAACTGAGGGCGATTAGGGCGAGGTGGGTGGCGGTGTTGGAATATGATGGAGATGGCACATCCGGGGCTCCTATTTATAGGGCAAGGGCGACGCCGGGGCTTAGTAGGGCACAAGATGACCGAGCGGCATCTCCGGTGAGGATTAGGAGAATTAAAGCGAGGAGGAGAAAGGGGAAACCGAAAACAGGCATGGGATTGATTGAGGGCCTTAATGCGCACGTAATCAGGGGAATCCGATGAGGATTGAGCTGGGTTTGGAAGGTCTTAGAGAGCAGCAATGGCGGATGGAAAGGAAAGATAATCGGGGAAGAAAGGAAAGGGATGAAGATGTCGTGGGACATGGGTCCCACGTGTAAGAGCTGCTGTGAGAGGGACATTCGGACCGAGCGAACGTCCATGGTGGGACCCACCTCGCGATGATGACATAGTGGTTGATCGGACCGATCGAAGGAAAATGAGCGAGCGAGTGTCTTTGCACGACGGTGAATAGGAGTAGGCTAGAGGAGATTCAGCCTGTAATGAGTTTTTGGATTTTTAATGATTTAGTGATTTAAATAATATTGTTAATTCAAATTGGCTTTATAAAATAGCAAATAAAGTCCAAAAATTCTAAAAAATTCACAGAATTCCTAGAATTATTTTAGACTCAAATAAAATAGTTCCCACTTATAAATGGTAATTAAATTTGCAAATAATTTATTTTGTCTTTAAAATAAATAAGAAAAGGCTTTTAAAATTTCGAAAATTCTAGAAAAACCAAGAAAACTCAAAAAATAAAAAATAATAACTTTATTAATTTTATTTTTAGTAATGTAACTTTGGGATGTTGCAAACTACCCCTTAAAGTAATCTCCTCCCGAGATTCGGAGAAGCTAGAAAGAAAGCTGGGAATATATACAAGGTCTTCAACTGGAATTGTCATTGATGGCTGGATTTGATGTATGTTGCTTCTTTGGACATTTACTAGCAAAATGCCCAATCTCGTGGCAGTTGAAGCACGTGATGCCTCCAGCATGGGATGAGTCCTTTTGTGACTGGCCAACATCGGATGTGTGGGAGGACTCCAAGCTAACTGGATTGTTCTTTGCTGGCACTTCGGTTGAAGTTATTAACTAGAATCTGACTTGATGTGATGGAGTTCCTCTAGCTCTAGGTAAACTTCCAGGGTTGAACTTCTGTGCAGCCATTCTTCTTTTGCGGTTCTCTATCTCCTGGTGCTTGCCTTCTTGACAAATTGCCTTGTTGAATAGCTACTGGAAATCAATGTAATCCTGGGCGATCATTTGTACAGACAAATCTTGATTGATCCCTTCAAGGAATCTCTCTTGCTTGGCTTCATCTGCTGTAACGCGTCTTCCAAAGGCATAGCATGCCAATTGATTGACTTCTGCAGATATTTAGTCATCATGCGGTACTTCCTTGGCGAATTTACGAAATTCCTTCTTCAAGGTGATCATGCACGATGGGATATGAGATCGACGAAAAGCTTCCCACAAACTCATTCCAAGTGATTGCCGGAGCATTAGCATGTGAGATGTGAAGTTGTCCTACCATTTAGAAGTAGGCCCATTCAGTTGGTGAGAAGCAAACAAAACTCTATCACGATCACTACACTGAGAGATGTCCAGTTTCTTCCCGATAGTACGGAGCCAATCATCGACGTCCATGGGTTCTATGCTGCTGGAGAAGGTAGGAGGGCGGGTTCTCATGAACTATGACAATCTGGATTACGGAGGTGGAGTTGGAGCTTGGAAAGTTGCAGCTTGCTGAGTACGATTGTTGTTGATGGATTGAGCAAGCAGTTTGATCAAATGGTTTTGATTTGTCATCATATGTTGCCATTCTGATCCATTGGTTGGTGGTTTTGGAATTGGGGTATTGCCATTCCCAAGGACATTGTTGTCTTGGTTGGTGCCACCTCTAGAGCGACGAGTGTTCACCATCTGCCGGTTACTCTAGAGGGTTTAGGGATGGAGACAAAGGTTTAGAGACAAATAAGAATAACTAAGGGGATAGAGTAAAACAACACTCCCAAACAAAACAACCAACTTGAAAGCTCTTTCAAAAACTTTAATAGTTTTATACAACATTCTATTGATCGAGATTCTTAATCTGGTGAGACGACTCAATACACAGAATGAGTCTTGACCAACTTAAGCTATATGGTTGGGTTGACATCGCGATCTTCGGTTCATGGTGTTTGTTGACGATGCTCGCTTGATGGCTCCATGTCTTGTGGTCTTGAAAGTAATGGTTCGAACGTGTTGACCAACTATAGAAATTTTTCAAGGGAAAGAGGATCTATTTAACATTATAAAATGGTGAAAGAAGAATAGGGTAAGAAAGAATTGCTATGAAGAAGCTAAAGATAGATAGATGACCAAGATGAGGAGAGAACAAATTATTTTTCTTGTTATATAAAATAAGTTTTGAAATTTCTCAACTAACGGCCATTCTAACTAGGTAACGACCTATAGTTGATATGGCTCTGATACCATGTCTGTTGGACCCAGGAGTAACACCCCCAAATCATCTATGTATTTCCGAACTAGTCTCATGATTAGTAGCTAGTTCACACAGTAAACAAAAATGGTAACATCAATAAATCACACAACTTTATTAATAATTAACAGAGTTTATTACAAGAAAGACTTACAAGCCAATAATAAACAAACACAACGGAAGATGAAGAAGACGTAGTAGAGTCCAGTTGATCTGCCAAAGGCAATCGACTGGGGTAGCAGCCTAGTCTTCACAATCCACACTGATAGCGAAGTCCTTCTCCTCTGAAATTTATTTGCATTAAGCAAGGGTGAGCACAACTTCCGTGCTCGCAAGTTACACCCAATAACATATTATAATGCATGCAAATATTTATCAAAAGAAGGCTTATTGGTTGAATTTGCATAAATCAATGTTTTCTTTAAATATTAGTACTAAGTTCCAAAGCAGTTATTCTATAACTAAAATTCATTTTATAAATTCTCAAGTTTTATAGTAGGATAACCTCTATATGAAATATGGTGATCGATACCTCCTATCACATGACTAACCGCCTAATTTTCCAATTGGATAAACTATCCAAAATCACTTGTCAAAATCTTTTGAAATCAAAATCAAAGTCCAACTTTGAGTGGCTTTGCTCAAGATGTCCATGACCGTGAGACACGGCCGCTCAAATAGTTTTACTGTTTGTAGAGGTTGTACAACTTTACCCACATAACACGACTTCTCTAGTTTGTTTGGCATCCGTCGATACCACCGCTCACTACCTTAGGTAAGTAGTCCAGAGCATATGTCAAGGCCTTCACAAACTATCATTCCACCATTGTCTCGCCTCGCTGAGGATTCACTTCCTTTAGACTAACCATCTGCCGGATTTAAGCCCCCTCTTGCGCTATGTGGGAATACATAAAAGTAGGTCATACAGACACCCACGCAACCGGATGGCATGACCACGGTGAAACGTTGCAAATTAGTTAGCCAGGTCCTGCCCATTCAGGACATTTGGTAGTACGATGTGGCTTAGAAAGATGTGGCTCGAAGACTGGTCCTTAACTGACTTGGGCGACTTCCAATAAAAATCTTCAGTCTCAACCCTACCCGGATTGTTCCCATGCATAAACCTGCACCCACCATCCATCCATTTCGCCCCAGTACAAACCAACTTTTCCTTTTTGGCTTTTCAAAATTATTTGCAAAATCTTCCATGATAAACCAATGCCATAGACTTTTAAATCATAGTCGATTATTTGGCTAAAATTCCCCAAACTAAACATTTTTGGTTTAAGTATGTAATCTTTCAAATTTTATTTTATTTTAACTATGGTGACAAGGGAATGACAATTCAAACATCAACATTGGTAACACAAAGGAAATAGATTAACTAGGAATTTTAAAACAGGAATTAAAATAACTGGAATAGAAATACACATGCAATACTAATTTAAAACATAATTTAAATAATTTAAAGTAATAGGATCAACATGGTCAAAGCTCTAACTTGCCTTGCTCGAAGGACTCTTCTTCTTCTAATTCAAATTCACCAGACTCATCGAAATCTATACGTGAAAATAAGCTAAATTCAAATAAACACAAATTAACTCCAATTTAGATAATTTTGGTTTAGTTGGCTAGATCTTGAATTTATGCGGATTTAGAAACAAGAATCATCAGAATCAGAGTTCATATGAAGGAGAACGAACATCCGGAAGTTTTGATAGAATTCCGAAAACACTGTACCTCGAGCACTGTGCATCGAGTACTAGTCGAAAGTTTTGACTGCACGTGGTCGTAGAAGATTATGACTGCATGGTCGTAAACGGTTACGACTGCCTCGTCGAAAGGGCTACGACCACGTGGTCGAAAGAGTTACGACCACCTAGTCGAGAAGAGCTACAACCACCTGGTTGAAAAGAGTTATGACCACCGAGTCCAGAAGAGCTACGACCACAGGAGCTGCAGCTGTGGCGCACACAGTCATCCCTAGCTTATTTGACTTGTAATGCTTAGTCATCCATTGAACCTAGCATCACAAACAAAATAACCCGTATCTTCGAGATATGTATACTTCCCAGAAATGCAGTATACACACCCCTTTACAAAATCATGCATCAATTCCATACAAGACATAGAACCAAAGCACGAACTAGATTAAACAAAAGACATACATAATAGAGTTATTACAAAATAGGCCGACCGGTCAAATAACAACTAAGAGAGTTAAATAAACAGCGAAGCAAAAGTCATAAGATGCCGATAAACAAAAGCCAATTAGTGCCTTTAACCCACAAGGCAACCAACCGGGCCGCCAACCTAGTCGTCAAATCCACTGCACATCTCACAAAATTGAAACCCTGGGGGATCAACCTCCTCTGCAACAAATTAATTAAGCAAAGCAAATGAGTACAAAAATGTACTCGCAAGACTTACGTGTAGTGTAACAGACCTATACATATGCTACATGCAAGCTTATTTAAGTGGAGGCTGTAGTTTATTTTCAGCATAAAGCAAGTTTTCATTTGCAATAATGTAATAGATTTAAAGCAGTTTTTGCAATCTATTTTTAATTTGCAAATAACAGCGAGACAATAACATAATAACAATAGATAGATGACAACAACAATCCTGGAAGTGACTAACCCAATAGTCACCACAACAATAGCATGAATTACCCATTCATACCACCCACATCAAGTTTTAATTAAAAGGTTGTAGTCTAACTCTTGAAAGATCTCCCCAAGCGTGTCCATAACCTAGGACAAGGCTATTCGAATAGTTTATACCTTGCAGGGGTGTACCAATGTACCCACACGTCAGACCGCCTTTTCGCCAAGCTATATAGCACACTTCCTTTGGTATGCCAGCACGGCTAAGTCCTACGAGATATTTCCAATGGGTGATGCTAATTAAGAGTCGCGATAACCCAAAGGGTAGGATGCACCAGCCCAGCCTAAGCAATTGCAGGTGCTCCCAATCCCTATAAAAAAATATTTTAACCACCATCGACTCATAATTAACACCCCATAATGTACTTAGTCAAGAGGGGTTCCCAATACCCTCGTGTGGTTAGCATGCAAAATTGCTTGGTTTAGTGTAACAAGATGTTCGGTCCTTGTTGACTTAGGCACCATTCCACACACCAACAGATCACACCATCATCCATTGTGCCCAGGTCCAAACAGTTTTCATTTTTAATTTTTGACTTTACAAATTAACAAAGCACAAGTGCTGGACATAATGGAATAATACTTAGATTTGTGTGATCAAAGTTATCGACTAAGTCGATAACCACCCAATTCTACCGTAAGCTAAGCATTTCTAAGCAATATCAACACGTAATCTACTAAGTGACAAGAGCTCATCCAATGAACTCTAAATCACAGCAAGATATTCCTAAGCTTAGTAGTAGAGATTGAACATTTACCTACAGAGTATGCATCTATAGGATCAACTAATCGACAATAATTTAACAACAAAATAGAGCATGCATACATACAAGTTGTAAACAAAGTATTAGACTTTGAAAATAATGGGATTAAATATGATCAAACTGCTTGCCTTGCTGGATTTGCTCACTAAGCTGCAGAGGGTCACTCACGGGATCAACGAACTAGTCGACACCTAACGAAAAAGCGAAAAAGAACCGATAAGAACGAAGAATACCGAAAAGACTCCACAGCCAACTTTCTCCAAATGTACTGAAATTTTTACAGAAGAAATATCATGATTTTTAAGGAATTTATCTACAAGAACCAATTGATTTGGATTCTCAATGCAAAAGTTATGGCCAAAACAAATCTGCTCAGCCTAGAAAATGCTGGAAAATTCAAATCGGTTACTGTTCATCCAAATTAAATTCTCTAGCACAATTTTCCAAAGAGGTGTTGCACCTGAGGTTTTTATGGTAAATACAGCACCTCATGAGATGAATAACACAATTGGATGCACCTTATTTGGAGCTAGGATGCATTTTCTATGATTTTTCAAAGACATGCACATTAGTATAAGACAAAATGCACCCACAATGATTTTGAAAACAGTGGCATGCCTACAACCAATTCTACCATTTAGTACACTAATAGAGGAATCCAACAAAATTGGATTCACTCAAAAAGGATCTATAGAGAAATACTTATGCATTTTACAAGTTGAATGCAATTTTTAGAACAACAATGAAAGCCTATTTCTGGAGCTGAACTAAGCTTACAACCATTTTTATATTAAATCTAAGTTCAAACCAGAGCCAACAAAATTTGAATCAACTCAAATGGAGCTAAAATGAATTAGTTATGTAATTTTGAAGTTTATTACCTTTTTTAGTTCACAATTAAATCTCTTGGGAATTTCCTAAAATTGAATCGACGTGAAAACTTATGGGCCGTTGATTTTGCATCGCACGGCCCAAGATGAACAGGGTGACGCGAGCGCACCCGCGCGAGATCAACCGAATGCGGACCGTCGATGCTGCATCCGACGGCCCAGATTGAATCGCGCACGGCCGCGTTTGGAACTCGCGCGCGCGAACGCTCGCGTGAATCTCAACCGTTGATTCTAGAATAAACGGCTCAGATTGATCGCAACACAGTGCGAGCGCACAGCCCCCACGAATCTCATCCACAGATCTGGAAATGGACGGCTCACAGCTAGGCACGCGCACAGTGCGACTTAACCGCGCGGGGCCCACTGTCAGCGACTCACAGGAGTGCTTAAGACAGCCATTACGGCGCTAATCAATGATTAAGCATTAATGACGCGCTTTAAAACCTAAATGACGAAGTTACAGTGGAGCTCGCGTCCGACAATGGAGCCGAGCGCACTCCACACCCAATCGTCGGCGATACAGGCCATGGCAGCGCAAACCAATGGTGGTCTGAGCTGCACAATAGCCGTGCACACCTGCCGGTACCACTCACACCTGCAGCGGTGGCCTAGAATGCCAGCGAGCCAGATTAGGGCAGCGCGGCAACGCACGGCCAAAGCGAAAATGCAAGAGGAGCTTCGCAGCGTTTTGAGAAGTGGCGCCACAGCAACTAAGGACTACCAGGAGGCTTACCTTAGCACTAGGAGGCACAGAGGAGGTCTGAGCTGCGCTAGCGACGAAGCACCGCAGCGGCGACGATGATGACAACGAGGGGACAACAACCTGAGCCAAGAGAGGGAGACCGCGTCATCGGGATAGCTCCAACATGGCTCAAGGATGGTCCCAGAGCGAGCAATTGAAGAATGGAGCACTCACCGGCAATGGAGACGAAAAGGGGTGATTTCGGCCGCAAGATCCAAACTTCAAATTCAAGCTGCTCCTGTAGAAGCAACCCAAAATTAAGTTAGGGGTTTTGATCACCTAGATGAGAGACGCAAGCTGACGCAAAGAGAGAAGAAGAAAAGCCACTTGGGCACTACCTTCACCGACGAGCTCGAAGCTCAACAATGGCGGCCGAGGGTGCTTCGGGTGTTTTGAGCTTAACAAGCACAGAGGGTGCAAGCTAGAGTTGCGGGGTGGTGAAAGGAAGCCAAGGAAGGGAGCTGAGAGCTTAAGTAGCCAGAGGAGCAACGGCCTTAGCCAAGCAAGCTCACGGGTCAAAGCTGCTACCATGGGCAAGCCGAGCAGGTAAAGGAGCTGACAAGGAGACTTTCGGGGGCGGTAGCATGATGCTCATTTAATGCGTGCAGCAAAAGAGTCGTTGCAGGATGGAGTGGAGCGGACAGGGCGCTGCAGAGCTCCACCCACCCCTGCCATGGCGCTGCGCGCACGCGAGCGGGCGACAGGAAGGGGACGAACAGCCCCAGCGTTGGATTTTAATCCGACGGCTCATGCGCTCGAGATCAATCGCGGCTCCGCGCCAACGTCGATCGCCCGATGGAGATCCAAGGGTTCATAGCGCGCGCCACTTCAACGGGCTGAGCGGTGCAGTTAGTTAGTTCGACCAAGTCCGTTGGCTCGAGCCCGAGTCTGGTCCGCGCCCGAGGAACAGTGCACCAGATAGGGTTTGAATTTCAAAGCTGAGTTTGGAAGAATTTTTAGAGGTAGCAAACTAACTCCAAAAATTCTAAAATTTTGGCTGGAGGTTCCTAACTCCTGGATTAACCTTACATAAAATTTCCAGAGATTTTTATGCAGTGCATTTTTCTCAAGAAATTCCTCAAGGTTTGTTCTAGGGTTTGACCTAAGGTCAAATTGGTTTGACTTGCCTCAAAAAATTATCAAATAATTTCTAAAAATTATGAAATTTTTCAGAGGGGTCACACATCATCCCTAGAACCAAGGAAAAATATTTCCAAAGGTTGAACACATGATTCTTGACAAAGTTAAAATGGGTTTGACTTTAGTCAACTAGAGGTTTAGGTTTTTGAATTCCACAAATCCTTTACAAGAATTATAGAAAAGTTCAAAGACTACAAGATGTAAGAAAAGTTTTAATTTCTTCTCATTTTCTAACATTTGAAGCACACACCCATATTAGGTTACATTTGAAACACAAACCCTGGTTTGGTTACATTTGAAACACAACCTATATTTGGTTACATTTGAAACACAAACCCTGGTTTGGTTACATTTGAAACACAACCTATATTTGGGATGTTACAAAACCTCCCCCCCTTACAAAAATCTCGTCCCGAGATTTGGCTCACTCAGAAAGGAAAGAGGGGTAGTCCGCACATAGACGATCTTCCCTTTCCCAAGTAGCTTCATCCTCGAAATGATTTGACCACTGAACTTTAAGGAACTTGATGGAACGATTCCTCGTTCTTCGTTCAGCCTCTTCAAGGATGCGAACAGGGTGCTCGCGGTAGGTCAAATCTTCTTGAACATCAAGAGTTTCCAACGAGCTTCCTCAGTTGGAACACGGAGGCACTTCTTTAACTGGGACACATGGAACACATCATGTACCCCATCAAGTGCAGCAGGCAAATCCAACTTATAGGCAACAGCTCCTTTCTTCTTGATGATGCGGTAGGGACCCACATATCGAGGAGCTAACTTGCCCTTGACGCTGAAACGCTGATGGCCCTTCAAAGGAGAGACTTTGAGATAAACAAAGTCATTAGGCTCAAAACTCAACTCACGACGATGGCGATCCGCATAGCTCTTTTGCCTAGATTGAGCTGTGCGTAGACGCTCACGAATAAGCTGGACTTGACTCTCAGCAGCATTGATCGAGTCTGGGCCAAAGAAAGGTCTTTCGCCAGTCTCAGACCAATTCAACGGGGTTCTGCACTTTCTCCCGTATAAGGCCTCGAAAGGTGCCATGCCGAGACTGGCTTGAAAGCTGTTGTTGTAAGAAAACTCGGCGAATGGCAAGCATTTCTCCCAATGCTTCCCATAGGAAAGAACACAAACACGGAGCATGTCTTCCAAAACATGATTGACCCTTTCAGTCTGGCCATCAGATTGAGGATGATATGCTGTGTTGAAGGAAAGGCGAGTTCCCATAGCCTCTTGCAAACTATGCCAAAATCGAGAAATGAACAGAGAACCACGATCAGAAATGATCGTCTTGGGTATCCCATGCAAACTTACAATTCTGGAAACATAGAGCTCGGCTAAGAGACCCACACGAAGCTGAGTCTTGACAGGAATGAAATGAGCCACTTTAGTCAATCGATCGATGACAACCCAAATGACATCATTTCTCTTGGGAGACCTAGGTAGACCGGTGATAAAATCCATCCCGATCGAATCCCACTTCCACTCAGGCACTAGCAAAAGCTGAAGCAGGCCTGCGGGATGCTAATGCTTGGCCTTGACATGACAACACACGTCGCACTCGGCAACGAACTTCGCAATCTCCCTCTTCATTCGGGTCCACCAAAATCCCCGGTAGAGAACTTGATACATCTTTGTGGACCCAGGATGAATAGACAAAGGCGAATCATGGGCTTCACGGAGGATCAAATTCCACAACTCCATGTCCTTTGGAACTACAAGGCATTGCCCGAACCTCACAACACCAAGCTCATCTTCAGAGAAGCACTTGGCTGTTTCGTTCTTGACATTTTGCCTGATGCGGTCCACTCCAGCGTCCAATTGCTGAGCGGACTTGATCCGATCCACCAAGGTTGGTTGCACAACCAAGGTAGCGAGCAAACCATGCTCAACCAACCCCAAGTTGAGACGCTAAAATTCCTCCAAAAGGGTGGGCTGATGCTCCTTGAGCAACAATGCATTGCAATGCACTTTACGACTAAGCGCATCGACAACGACATTAGCCTTGCCCGGATGGTAGTGAATACCCATGTCATAGTCTTTGATCAACTCCAACTATCTCCTTTGCCTGAGGTTCAGATCTGGCTAGGTGAACAAATACTTCAAGCTTTTGTAATCCGAATACACTTCACAACGATTACCGATAAGGTAATGTCGCCAAATCTTAAATGCATGAATCATAGCAGCTAGCTCCAAGTCATGGGTAGGATAGTTGAGTTCATGAGGTCTCAATTGCCTTGATGCATAGGCCACCACCTTGCCTTCTTGCATAAGGACACAACCGAGGCCTCGACGAGAAGCATCACAAAAGATATCGAAGCTCCGATGAACATCGGGAAGAACGAGAACGGGAGCAGTGGTCAAACGCTTCTTGAGTACTTGAAAACTTTCCTCACAATCAGCGGACCACAAGAACTTCTTGTCCTTCTTGAGCAACTCAGTCATCGGCTTCGCGATCTTGGAGAAGTTCTCGATAAAGCGACGATAATATCCCGCTAAACCGAGAAAACTCCGCACTTCGGTTACCGAACTGGGCTGACTCCAGGAAAGCACATCGCTAACCTTACTAGGATCAACGGCTACGCCTCCCGCTGAAAGCACATGGCCCAAGAAAGCCACTTCCTTCAACCAGAATGCGCACTTGCTGAACTTCGCATACAGCTAGTGCTCACGCAGCTTGCCCAAAACAAGCTTCAGATGCTCGGCGTGTTCTTCATCGTTCTTGGAGTAGATAAGAATATCATCGATGAAGACCACGACAAACTTATCCAAATACACCATGAAGACCGAATTCATGAGATTCATGAACAAGGCAGGAGCATTGGTCAAGCCCAAAGACATGACGGTATACTCGTACAAACCATAACAAGTAGAGAAAGCCGTCTTGGGAATATCCTCAGGTCGGATCCGAACTTGATGATATCCCACTCTCAAATCAATCTTGGAGAAGACCTGAGCTCCAGATAATTGATCAAAGAGGTCATCGATGCGGGGCAAAGGATACTTGTTCTTTACCATTACTTCATTAAGCGGACGGTAATCGACGCACATGCGCAAAGTATTGTCCTTCTTCTTTACGAAGATTGCTGGACAACCCCACGGAGATGAGCTAGGGCAGATGAAACCCTTCTCTTGAAGCTCACCAAGTTGCTTCTTCAACTCCACCAACTCATTCGGTGGCATCCGGTAAGGCCTCTTTGAAATCGGGGCAGTACCGAGAGCCAACTCGATGACGAACTCGAGGTCTTGAACTGGTGGCATCCCAGGAAGATCTTCGGGAAATACATCAATAAAGTCACACACCATTGGTACTTCACTAATATCTAGAGCTGGCTTCACTTGAAAGCCAGAGATGCGGACCTTGCGCTTTCGGTAGCTTAACCTTTCCACGGAGGGACTTGTGAGGTAGATGAGCTTCCGGGCGCAATCGATTTGCCCCATATGCTGGGACAACCAATCCATGCCAAGAATCACATCTAAGCTCGTGGCATTGAGGAGGATAAGATTTGCTAAAAATCCTACTCCCTCAATCTCGACAGGAACCTCCCGACACTCGGATTCAGCTCTCAACTCCGAACCGGGAGAGCGAATGAGCAACGGGACCAACAAAGGAGCAAAAATAAGATCACCAACAGCAGCAAAAGACTGAGATACAAAAAATTGAGATGCTCCTGAATCGAACAAAACAGTAGCAGGATGAGAGTTAACAAGAAGCGTACCCAACACGATGTCAGGTGCCTCCTGCGCTTCCTCCGCGGAGATGAGGTTGACGCGGTCGCTTCCCACACCTTGGATAGCAGGGACAATCTTCTGATCCTGGGAAGGACCACCTCCTTGCCCGCATCCTCCATTAGGACAAGGGGCCGCTCCAGTCTTCTTAAGGCAATTATTTGCATAATGGCCCTTCTGGTTGCAGAAGAAACAAGTGACCTCGGTAACATTGCGGAGGCCACCCTGCTGAGCCACTGGTGCACGTGGTCGAAACACGGCCTGCGGAGGATGAGGGCAGGTGCTAATGACCTCGGGGGTGCTGAAGCCTGAGGATGGGACCCTTGAGACTGCCCAAAATGAGAACGAGAAGAGCTAGTCTGGGAAGACTTCTGGGTCTCCCACTTGTGCTTGCGGGACTCTCTCAGTATTCTTCCCTTGTGCTCGGCGACGATGGCCTTGTCAACCAAGGTCTGGAAGTCGGTGAAGTCAATGATAGATAGCTTGTCCTGAAGCTCCTTAGACAAGCCATCCATGAACTTCTCCTGCTTGGCCTCATCAGTGGCCACCTCCTCTGGAGCATAACGAGCCAGATGGTTGAACACGTACAAGTACTCCGTGACCAAACTGTGCCCTTGCTTGAGCGAGAGAAACTCCTTCTTCTTCAGCTTCATCACACTGGCGGGGATGTGAGACCGACGGAAGGCAACATGGAACTCCTCCCAAGAAACAGTGTGGCCTGCGGGCTGCATGGCGAGAAAACTCTCCCACCACGAAAGAGCTGCACCCTCCAACTGATGGGATGCAAAAAGTGCCTTCTCCTGCTCCTAGCACTGTGCGATGTTGAGCTTCCGCCAACCGCACAAAGCCGCCTTCAGATCCAAAGGGTCCTCGGACACGGAGAAAGTGGGCGGCTGGGTGCGAAGGAACTATGCAAGTCCCCCATGCGACTGATGTCCACTTCCTCCCCCTGATCCAGAGGAACCGGAAAGAGTGGAGGTGTTGTGCGCGATAACCTCTAGAATCCTTGTCTGATCCATTCGGTTTTGCTCGATCTGAGCAAGAACCGAAGCCATGGTCGGAGGAGGCAGGAGCTCCTCATCCGGACCAGCTGATTGGCCTTGGCCACTACGAGTTCTTTCAGCCATCCTGCTGAAGAGAGAAAGGTGGTTAGCAATGAAACCCGAAAATTAGAAGCTAATGAAAGCGAAAAGCTATCGCCTAGGGGAATGGAACATCACCCTAACCGAAAGCCAACTTAAAATAGCAAGAACACAACTTTATAAGCTTACAAAAAGGCTCAAGAAACAGCAAGGAAACCCGAGACTAAAACTCAACTTCCCGACCTGACAAACCCGTATTGAATGAACGAGCAATCGGCTGAGAAGACAAAATTTCAGCACACTACTCTAGTTCTAACACTGCTACAAAGCAAGGTAAAACCCGCAAAATAGGTGTTAGATACTTAGCTAAATAGTATCACATCTTACCCTTTTATTCCCACAATTTTTAGTTGAATTATCCTCTCATTATCTACTCTACTTAGAAACCTATGACATTGTTGTCTGGAAATTTGATGCTTGCTGTCCAGATTGTGCATCCAAGCTCTTAGCCGAAATCACCGACTCCAGAAACTTCAAAACCTTGTAAAAGTGCAGCCAACACTTCAATTTGCCAATCTCAATGATTCCCAAAACCCAATTAAACGATACAACTATCTTTCAAAAGAAGGAGAGGAAGAACAACTTTTAAAACTCAAATTAGAGCGAGATGAGACAAGCCAGCTAAGATAGCTAAGGAGTAAAATTAGAGAATTTACTTAAGTTTTGAAAAACCTTTTGATATTTTGAAACTAAGTTTTCCAAAACCTCCTAAAGACGACTAAGCTAGGGTTACTACGGTCAGTATGGCTCTGATACCAACTTTGTGAGGACCCCGGCTTATTTGGCTTGTAATGCTTAGTCATCCATTGACCCTAGCATCACAAACAAAATAACTCGTGTCTTCGAGATATGTATACTTCCCAGAAATGCAGTATACACACCCCTTTACAAAATCATGCATCAATTCCATACAAGACATAGAACCAAAGCACGAACTAGATTAAACAAAAGACATACATAATATAGTTATTACAAAAGGGGCCGACTGACCAAATAACAACTAAGAGAGTTAAATAAACAGCGGAAGCAAGAGCCATAAGATGGCGATAAACAAAAGCCAATTAATGTCTTTAACCCACAAGGCAACCAACCGGGCCGCCAACCTAGTCGTCAAATCCACCGTACATCTCACAAAAGTGAAACCCTAGGGGATCAACCTCCTCTGCAACAAATTAATTAAGCAAAGCAAATGAGTACAAAAATGTACTCGCAAGACTTACGTGTAGTGTAACAGACCAATACATATGCTACATGCAAGCTTATTTAAGTGGAGGCTGTAGGTTATTTTCAGCATAAAGCAAGTTTTCATTTGCAATAATGTAATAGATTTAAAGCAGTTTTTGCAATCTGTTTTTAATTTGCAAATAACAGCGAGACAATAACATAATAACAATAGATAGATGACAACAACAATCCTGGAAGTGACTAACCCAATAGTCACCACAACAATAGCATGAATTACCCATTCATACCACCCACATCAAGTTTTAATTAAAAGGTTGTAGTCTAACTCTTGAAAGACCTCCCCAAGCGTGTCCATAACCTAGGACAAGGCTATTCGAATAGTTTATACTCTGCAGGGGTGTACCAATGTACCCACACGTCAGACCGCCTTTTCGCCAAGCTATTTAGCACACTTCCTTGGTTTGCCGGCACGGCTAAGTCCTACGAGACATTTCCAATGGGTGATGCTAATTAAGAGTCGCGACAACCCAAAGGGTAGGATGCACCGACCCCGCCTAAGCAACTGCAGGTGCTCCCAATCCCTATAAAAAAATATTTTAACCACCATCGACTCATAATTAACACCCCCCAATGTACTTAGTCAAGAGGGGTTCCCAATACCCTCGTGTGGTTAGCACGCAAAATTGTTTGGTTTAGTGTAACAAGATGTTTGGTCCTTGTTGACTTAGGCACCATTCCATACACCAACAGATCACACCATCATCCATTGTGCCCAAGTCCAAACAGTTTTCATTTTCAGTTTTTGACTTTACAAATTAACAAAGCACAAGTGCTGGACATAATGGAATAATACTTAGATTTGTGTGATCAAAGTTATCGACTAAGTCGATAACCACCCAATTCTACCGTAATCTAAGCATTTCTAAGCAATATTAACATGTAATCTACTAAGTGACAAGAGCTCATCCAATGAACTCTAAATCACAGCAAGATATTCCTAGGCTTAGTAGTAGAGATTGAACATTTACCTACAGAGTATGCATCTATAGGATCAACTAATCGACAATAATTTAACAACAAAATAGAGCATGCATACATACAAGTTGTAAACAAAGTATTAGACTTTGAAAATAATGGGATTAAATATGATCAAACTGCTTGCCTTGCTGGATTTGCTCACTAAGCTGCAGAGGGTCACTCACGGGATCAACGCACTCGTCGGCACCTAACGAAAAAGCGAAAAAGAACCGATAAGGACGAAGAATACCGAAAAGACTCCACAGACAACTTTCTCCAAATGCACTGAAATTTTTACTGCAGAAAGAGCATGATTTTTAAGTAATTTAGCAATAATAACCAATTGTTTTGGATTCTCAATGCAAAAGTTATGGCCAAAACAAATCTGCTCAGCCTGGAAAATGCTGGAAAATTCAAATCGGTTACTGTTCATTCGAATTAAATTCTCTAGCACAATTTTCCAAAGAGGTGTTGCACCTGAGGTTTTTATGGTAAATACAAAACCTCATTAGATGAATAACACAATTGTATTCACCTCATTTAGAGCTAGGATGCATTTTCTATGATTTTCCAAAGACATTCACATTAGTATAAGACAAAATGCACCCACAATGATTTTGAAAATAGTAGCATGCCTACAACCTATTCTACCATTTAGTACACTAATAGAGGAATCTAACAAAATTGGATTCACTCAAAAAGGATCTATAGAGAAATACTTATGCATTTTACAAGTTCAATGCAATTTTTAGAACAATAATTAAAGCTTATTTCTAAACCAATTTACCAATCCATTTTTTGGAGCTGAACTAAGCTTACAACCATTTTTAGATTAAATCTGAGTTCAAACCAGAGCCAACACAATTTGAATCAACTCAAATGGAGCTAAAATGAATTAGTTATGCAATTTTGAAGTTTATTACCTTTTTCAGTTGACAATTAAATCTCTCGGGAAATTCATAAAATTGAATCAACGTGGAAACTTATGGGCCGTTGATTTTGCATCGCACGGCCCAAGATGAACGGGGCGACGCGAGCGCACCCGTGCGAGATCAACCAAATGCGGACCGTCGATGCTGCATCCAACGGCCCAGATTGAATCGCGCGCGGCCGCGTTTGGAACTCGCGCACGCGAACGCTTGCGCGAATCTCAGTCGTTGATTCTGGAATAAACGACTCAGATTGATCTCAACACAGTGCGAGCGCACAGCCCCCGCGAATCTCGTCCACAGATCTAGAAATGAACGGCTCACAGCTAAGCACGCGCACAGTGCGACTTAACCGCACGGGGCCCACTGTCAGCGACTCACAGCAGTGCTTAAGGCAGCCATTACAACGCTAATCAATGATTAAGCATTAATGACGCGCTTTAAAACCTAAATGACGAAGCTACAGTGGAGCTCGCGTCCGACAATGGAGCCGAGCGCACTCCATGGCCAATCGCCGACGATACAGGCCATGGCGGCGCAAACCAACGGTGGTCTGAGTTGCGCAATAGCCGTGCGCACCTGCCGGTACCACTCACACCTGCAGCGGTGGCCTAGAACGCCGGCGAGCTGGAACGGGGCGGCGCGGCAACGCACGACCAAAGCGAAAATGCAAGAGAAGCTTCGCAGCGGTTCTGAGAAGCGGCACCACAGCAACTAAGGACTATCAGGATGGTTACCTTAGCACTGGGAGGCACCGAGGAGGTCTGAGCTGCGCCGGCGATGAAGCACCGTGGCGGTGACGATGACGACAACACGGGGACAACAACTTGAGCCAAGAGAGGGAGACCGCGTCATTGGGATAGCTCCAACATGGCTCAAGGATGGTCCAAGAGCGAGCAATTGGAGAATAGAACACTCACCGGCGATGGAGATGAAAAGGGGTGATTTCGGCTGCAAGATCCAAACTTCAAATTCAAGCCGCTCCTGTAGAAGCAACCCAAAATTAAGTTAGGGGTTTTGATCACCTAGATGAGAGACGCAAGCTGACGCAACGAGACAAGAAGAAAAGCCACTTGGGCACTGCCTTCACCGACGAGCTCGAAGCTCAACAATGGCGGCCGAGGGTGCTTCGGGTGTTTTGAGCTTAACAAGCACAAAGGGTGCAAGCTAGAGTTGCGGGGTGGTGAAAGGAAGCCAAGGAAGGGAGCTGAGAGCTTAAGTAGCCAGAGGAGCAACGGCCTTAGCCAAGCAAGCTCACGGGTCAAAGCTGCTACCATGGGCAAGCCGAGCAGGTAAAGGAGCTGACAAGGAGACTTTCGGGGGCGGTAGCATGACGCTCATTTAATGCGTGCAACAAAAGAGTCATGGCAGGACGGAGTGGAGCGGACAGGGCACTGCAGAGCTCCACCCACCCCTGCCATGGCGCTACGCGCACGCGAGCAGGCGAGGAGAAGGGGACGAACAGCCCCAGCGTTGGATTTTAATCCGACGACTCACGTGCTCGAGGTCAATCGCGGCTCCGCGCCAACGTCGACCGCCCGATGGAGATCCAAGGGTTCACAGCGCGCGCCACTTCAACAGGCCGAGCGGTGTAGTTAGTTGGTTCGACCAAGTCCGTTGGCTCGAGCCCAAGTCTGGTCCGCGCCCGAGGAACAGTGCACCAGATTGGGTTTGAATTTGAAAGCTGAGTTTGGAAGAATTTTTAGAGGTAGCAAACTAACTCTAAAAATTCTGAAATTTTGACTGGAGGTTCCTCACTCCAGGATTAGCCTTACATAAAATGTCTAGAGATTTTTATGCACTACATTTTTCTCAAGAAATTCCTCAAGGTTTGTTCTAGGGTTTGACCTAAGGTCAAATTGGTTTGACTTGCCCCCAAAAATTATCAAATTATTTCTAAAAATTATGCAATTTTTTAGAGGGGTCACACATCATGCCTAGAACCAAGGAAAAATATTTTCAAAGGTTGAACACACGATTCTTGACAAAGTTAAAATGGGTTTGACTTTAGTCAACTAGAGGTTTAGGTTTTTGAATTCCACAAATCCTTTACAAGAATTATAGAAAAGTTCAATGACTACAAGATGTAAGAAAATTTTTAATTTCTTCTCATTTTCTTACATTTGAAACACACACCCATATTAGGTTACATTTGAAACAGAAACCATGGTTTTGTTACATTTGAAACAACCTATATTTGGTTACATTTGAAACACAAACCCTGGTTTTGTTACATTTGAAACACAACCTATATTTGGGATGTTACAGTGGGTGCCAAGGTATCTACGGACTACTAGGGCGCTACTTGAAGCTTGGGAAGGGGCCGAGGTGGTCGGAGCTTGGCCGGCGTCGAAGATGTCCACGGCGGAGCTTGCGGTTCACGCGGAGAGGTCGACTGGAGCAAAGCGAGGAGACATGTATGGTCAGGATAGCTCCAGTGAAGTCTAGAGATGGTGTACAAGCAAAGAATCGGCTAAAAGCTTACCACACCGGAGATGGGGAAGATGACTAAGGTTTCGGCCGAAAATAAAACAAACTCCGAATCCTCGAGCTCCTGTCGTGCCAAGGCAAAATTAGTTGAGGGGAAAAGCTCAGCAGGTTAAGGCATACAAGGTGACGCGCGAAATTAAGGATAAGCTCACCCGGAAACTAGGAATGGCAAAACGGTGTCCACGGGGGCATGTTCCGGAGCTGAAGAAGACACGAAGATGGTCCAAGCGCTACAAGCAAGGACATGAGTTGGGTTCAGCCAAAATGGATACGGCATTGAACAAGGAGCAGAGAGGGACCACGCGGTTGAAGCTCACCAGATTAGAGAGCGAAGGAGAGCCTCTTTTTCCTCAGCCACCGAGAGGAAGAATGAGTTGAAACGAGGTGAAGGAGGGGGTATTATCCCCGGGAGATTGACTGAGTGGAGGCGACGTCAACTGGCGACGCTCGGGGTTGGCCAAATTGGACGGTGGATTGACACCGTGATGGAGCTGGGCAGAGCATGGCCACAACGTGGCGTCGCTGCTCTGCGCGCGCCAGTGGGGGTTGAAGATGGAGCTGACAAGAGGGGGCCACCGCGTCAGAGACTCACACGCACGCGCGAGTTCAAGAGAAGAGGGAGGTCGAGGGCCGTTGGATGACGATCGAGGTGGTCGTGGACCGTTGGATCTCCATCGAACGGTCAACCGAGAGAAGGGGTGGTCGTAGACCATTGGATTTCGATCAAACAGCTCACGCTTGGTGCAGTTAGTTGATTTGGTCGAGTCGACTCACTGAGTCGGACTCGAGCCCGAGGAACAGTGTAGGCTATTAGGGTTTAGGGTTTGACCGATTTAAATTCAAACCATTCCAATTTGACCAGGCCACTAAAAATAGGAATAAAATTCCTAAAAATCTGAAATAATTCAAAGGTGTTCCTGGGAAGGTCTAGTGTCCATAAAAAAAATATTAAACCCTACTGTTCAAGAAAATTTTGTTTATTTTAAATCCAAACCCGAGATAGGTTATTGGATTGCATTTGAATTTTGTGAGAGTTAAAACCTTTCCCAAAAATTTGGAAAAAATTATTTTAATTCTTGATAATTAATGTAGTATTTGTATAAATTATTTCCAGAGGAACTTTTGTAGCATTTGTTTCAGTTTTCTTTTGATGTTCATTTCTTTATGTGTAGGTTCAAGACTTGCACAAGATTTTCCGAGTGCAATATCTTATGCAATGCTTGAAAACAATGATGCATGCTCATGAGATGTAAAGTAAACGTCTTCATTAAATTGAGGATGTGACATTATAGGCCCACCTTCCGATTGCTTGATTGATCTTAGGCCCAGGAGATTAACTCAGGCCCTGTAAAAGTCTAGCTTATCTATTAATAAGCAAATAAAGATATACCCGGATAATTGACTAGTTAACAATCCTCGTCAGTGTTGCCTAAGGATTTGGATGAGCATGCCGCTAGACTTTTGGGCTTTATACATATTATGCTTCCGCTGTTCAATTCGCTACTTCGGATACTTGAGCTTTTATTTAGCCGGTCGGTCCTTATGATGTAAAGTTGTAATCGCTTAAGTTATGTATCATATTTGTTTCATTTTGTATGTATGGCTGTGTATGCCAACGTTGTGGATGTGTGTACTAGCCACTGATAATGAGACTAGTACGATACACATACGAGGGCTTCAAGTATTGAAAACCCGGGGTGCAACAAATAGATCATGGTATATATGCACAATCTTTATATTTGCTAATTGGAGGCACCCCTAGAAACCTCAAGGTAAAAAGTTAGAAATTCCCACGTTAATCGTCGAAAAAGAAAATGTCTCAAACATTAACCTTTTAGAGAGAAGCATGATCTATGGCTACAATTAAATACCGTAGTACATACGTTGATAGAGATAAGTACATACGTTGATAGAGACAGTTTGGAGTCGCTGCTGCCTGTGCATGTGCTGTAGGAAAGAACCAAATTATTTCTCAATGTATTAGCTTTCTATGCATACACGCATACCGGACTCTCTCTAACTTGATAAGAGACAAGTACATACGTTGATAGAGACAGAGTTTGGAGTCGCTGCAGCCTGTGCATATGCTGTAGGAAAGAACCAAATTATTTCTCGATGTATTAGCTTTCTATGCATACACGCATACCGGACTCTCTCTAACTTGAATTCAAGCATGATTGGCACAGTGGCAGAATCGGCAGAATGCTCTCTATTCCATCTTTTACATTTTAAACTTTGTTAGCAATTCCAAATTTGCTATAAATTTATAATCTGAATAAATAAGAACTTTAAATTCGGAATCAAGATGGTAAAGATATTTTTGAGTGAAAAATGGTAAAAAATATATTATGCATTGTATATGGTATTCAAATATATGTACATAAATTCAACTCCTCCAGAAAACCCATGTTGACTTTATGAGAGATAAAGCCTATAAATTACAACATTAATTTGTAAAAGTAAAAAATATCTATATTAATATATAAAAGAAACTTATAGACTAGAGGTCCCAATACACGTGCATAGAAGCCATGTTCCGTAAGGAATAGAAGAAGTCGAGAAGAAAGTAGAGATCAAATTTGGCTTGATGCACACATGCACCAATTTGTGCACTCGAGCAAGTTCTCAAGCAAAACCGATACAATTACATATTAGTGGTCGCACATGAAAAGATTAAGCAGTCAAAGCCATCGCGTAGTATACACTGTCGTTGTGGAAATAAATGAACATCCGCTTGATTTATAGTTAATTCTGTAATTAAAAATAATCACAACAATAATGCAAAAAAGATTAATCCCCGATAACTTGGTTGAGTTTGAAACAAGTCTGAACACTACCTCACAAACTTTTATATCATCAAATAACTACGAGTAAAATGAAGAAATATATTATAAAAATTACTAGGCGATAATGCGCACGGTTTGATGACTAGTACTGGCTAACCACCGTACGACTTGATTAATCAGTTCATGGGACTCGTCGAACAGGATGTAACTCACACATATATATGAATCTCTGAATGCATGCGTGCTAGTACTAGTATAGTTTGTTTGAGCGAATATAAGGTAGGTAGGTAGCTGCTCAACTAACTATCTCTATGTCTCCCTCGACAAAATGACACAGACAACAGACGGACAAATATTGACAACTGATCGAAGCTGAATGCATGCCTACTAATCACTATAAATACCATCGTGCTGATCAGGCGAACCAATTCAAGCAGCTACGTACCTGAAAGTCGCTTGTTGAGCTAATTAAACATGAGCACGAGCATGGCAGCCAGTGCCCTCGGCCTCGCCTCCTTGGCCGTCCTTGTCCTCCTGGCGCTCGCCGCCCCCTCGCTGGCCGGCGATCCCGACATGCTCCAGGACATCTGCGTCGCCGATTACAAATCCCTCCAGGGCCGTAAGTAGCGAGACGATTCTGATCTGATCGCGCTATATCATCAAATCTCTCAATTAACTACTTAACTTCTTTTTTACTTGTTCATCAACACGGTTTCTAATAAACAGATTTGACGATTACTTATTTTTATTGTATGTTAGCAAGATTTGATAAAACTATAATGCTATGAAAGTTTTTTTCCAGATCAACTTACTAATATCACTTCCATATAAAACATCGAAATATAGTTTTTTGTAAATATTAGTGGTCAAAGTTATAAGCGTTCGTCTATACCTATTCTAAAACGACGTCTATTTGAGAACCGAGTAACTCCCTCATGGAATATCATGCTCGCTTATTAATTTGCACGGATGCTCGCAGCATTGCGGCTGAACGGGTTCCGTGCAAGAGGCCGGAGAACGTGACGGTGAACGACTTCTTCTTCGACGGGCTGACGACGGAGAACACCACCAGAAGCGCAGCGGAGTCGCCGGCGAACACCACCAGAAGCGCCGCGGGTCGTCGGTTGTGGTGACGACGGCGGCGGACGTGGACAAGCTCCGGGCTCAATACCCTGGTGTGTCCATGGCGCGGATCGACTACGCGCCGGGGGCTGAACCCGCCGCACACCCACCCGCGCGCTACGGAGATCGTCTTCGTGCTCGAGGGCTCCTCGACGTCGGCTTCGTCACAACGGCCAACAGGCTCTTCGCCCGCACCGTCCACAAGGGCGAGGTGTTCGTCTTCCCCCGCGGCCTCCTCCACTTCCAGAAGAACAGCTGCGCCAACTCGGCCGCCGTCGCCATCGCAGCGTTCAGCAGCCAGACGCAGGGCACGCTGTCCGTCGCCGACGCGCTCTTCGGCGCCACGCCGCCACTGCAGGCCGACGTGATTGCCCGGACGTTCCAGATCGACAGCGGCCTCGTCGACTCCATCAAGTCCAAGTTCCCACCCAATTAAGCAGCACATGCATGCATCCATGCACTCTATTTCATTGTTACTCCGACCTCCGTTGGTTCCTTCGTTTGTATTTTGCTCCGTCTCGTCTTAAGTTGGTGTGATCACGCATCAACTACTTGATTGTTGTTGCTCCTACGTACCTCGATCGTGCATCAACTACTCGTGATATGTTTGATGTCTTAATTACACATGCAGTGAACAACAGATAAGCTTATCTATTATATGTTTTGTCCTTAACAATGTGAATACGTGATATCTATCTGTTACTGATACTAAGATAACAACGACGTTCCCTCTGAGAGGCTAGAAATTCACGCATTATTCTGAGGAAAAAGAAGAAAAAAATGCAAACCGCTTATTTAATTGTGAAGATTAATTAATGGGATAATTAGATAAATGACACTACAACCGTCCCTAGTTTGAGAAATGACACTACAATCGTAGGGCTCCGTAAAGTGCCACCGCAATCATGGGGAATGGTGCCACCAGAGGAGGAGGGGAAGGAGCAGAGGCAGTGGTCCTAGAAATATGTCATTATCAAGTGAGGTGGCACTACTATAGAAAAGGTCTTCATAGACGGCTCAAAAATATCACCACAAACGGTTTCGTGAGCCGTCTGAGTTGATGCGTTAGTAATAACATGAGGTCATCACAGACGGTTTTTGAACCGTCTGTGATACAGACTATCACAAACAATTATTAACTCAAAACCGTCTGTGATAGTCAACTATCACAGATGGTTCACTATAACAAAACTATCACGTAGAGATGGTTCCTATATATGTAAAGACGCTTTTCAAGACGTTTTATATAACGCCACAAAATCTCTTACCGAATAAAAAATCAAAATAAAACCGCAACAAATCCCCCATCCCACGCTCCCCTTCCCCTCGCGCAGGCACCAACCCCACTCGTTCCCTCACTCCACCCAATCTCGCTAACCATCCTGTGGTGGGTCGCCTCACCATGACAGCCATGGAGCCCTCGCCACGAGCCAATGTTGTCGCGGCAATGAGCCCGGGGACCTCAAGGCCGTGTCCGTTCTCGGCGCGTGCCAAGGGCGTCGTGTTCCACGTCGTGCCCGGGAGGACGGAGGAGGCGGCGGGACACCATGGCGCTCAAGGCGATCTTATGGGAGGCGGCGCGGCACAAGAAGGCGGCAGGCGGCGAGGATGGGCATCGACGGTCTGGTTCGAGCGCGGCGTGCTATTGGCGCTGCAGCACCCGCTCCTCCTCCGAGGCGTCCTCGCCACCGACGCCGTCGTCGGCTTCACCATCCACCGCTGCGGCGGTGGCGACTCAACTCCGTCCCGCCCGTCGATCGAGAAGATGTTCTCGACTCCGTCATCCCAGACGCAGCGCACCCATAGAACAAATTGGTGAAGAGAATATCATATTTGATTCGCGATTTAACTATGAAATTCATCGTTAATTGCAGGTTCTATGCAGCGGAGTTGGTGCTGGCTCTAGACTACTTGCACAGCCTCGGCATCGTACCGACTGAAGCCGAGAACATCCCGATCTGACAGCGGCCACATCATGCTTAAACTCTATTATTCATTGAGTACATTCCAATGTCTGATAGTTGCTTAAACTCTATTATTCATGAACAACCTTTGCGTTTTTTAGGTCAAAAGAGCTAAAAAACAGCTTCAAATCCATGCATGCACTCCATTTCATTGTTACTCCGACCTCCGTTGGTTCCTTCGTTTGTATTTTGCTCCGTCTCGTCTTAAGTTGGTGTGATCACACATCAACTACTTGATTGTTATTGCTCCTACGTACCTCGATCGTGCATCAACTACTCGTGATATGTTTGATGTCTTAATTACACATGCAGGAAACAACAGATAAGCTTATCGATTATATGTTTTGTCCTTAACAATGTGTATACGTGATATCTACCTGTTACTGATAGTAAGATAACAACTACGTTCTCTCTGAGAGGCTAGAAATTCACGCATTATTATGAGGAAAAAGAAAAAAAATGCAACCGCTTATTTAATTGTAAAGATTAATTAATGGAATAATTAGATAAATGCCACTACAACCGTCCCTAGTTTGAGAAATGACACTACAATCGTAGGGCTTGATAAAGTGCCACCGCAATCATGGGGAATGGTGCCACCAGAGGAGGGGAAGGAGCGGAGGCAGTGGTCCTAGAAATATGTCATTATCACGTGAGGTGGTACTACTACAGAAAAAGTCTTTATAAACAGTTCAAAACATCACCATAGATGGTTTCGTGAGCCGTTTGAGTTTATAGATCAGTAATAATATGAGGTCATCACAGACAGTTTTCGAACCGTCTGTGATGCAGACTATCATAGACGGTTATTAACTCAAAATCGTCTGTGATAGTTCACTATCACATACGGTTTCATGAGGTCATCAAAGACGGTTTTCGAACCGTCTGTGATGCAGACTATCACAGACGGTTATTAACTCAAAACCGTCTGTGATAGTCAACTATCACAGACGGTTTGTAGATGAAACCGTCTGTGATAGTTGATGTATCACAGACGGTATGTCCTAAGGAACCATCTGTGTAATTCTTTTGTATTGCTAAATCTATTTCTGTTTGTTGGCTAGCCTCAGGAAATACTAGTCATGCCTGAAACAATCTGAAACTCAAGTACATGTATACATCCAATTCACATGCATTTCAGAAATAAGCACATCCAATTCACATTCATTTCAGAAAACAAGCACATGATCCAATTCACATTCATTTCAGAAACAAGCACATCCAATTCACAAATCAATTAAATAAAATTAACCATTCATGTACATTTACATACATGTACCATTAAGTTCAATCTTATCCCAATCAATTTCAATCTACATTGTGGAACTTCCCATTTGGATTTATGACCTCACGGTTCAAGAATACCGCAAACTGTCATCGAATGTTTATGAGTTGGCTTTGTTCTAATGCAGTTGTATTGATGCCGCAACCTGTCACTACGAAGATTAAATTCGTGCATATATAAATTGATAAGTATGAAATAATTATTGTAATATTGACAAACCTGAGGATCATTGGTGGTACTGCAAAAATAGAATTGGTTAGTTCAAGAGGTGTTACTATGAAGTGTTATATAGGATTAATGTGTAGTAGCGAATACCAAGAAATTTAGATTGTGTCGCAGAATCCTTCCCTTGCAATTCCCTCAAAGTATACGACGAACGACCTACGTGTTTCTAAGAAGTTAGCCATGGCCATTGCAAAGGAAGGAAAGATTACAATAGAGTTATCTATGGAGGAAATGTGTTTAACCATCGATTAATTGTCGAACAATTGTGAAGTCGTGTGCTGTGGGGACCCCGAGATCGGATCCGTTTCAAGCTAAGTAATTACGCTGAAAGAGCACAATACTTAACATGAAACGAAAACGATTCCGAGTGCCCGGATATGTGTCTCATGTTAGCTCCTAAGGATCAGTGACTAACATGCACATATCCAAACACAACATTGCATTCACATCCATACACAATATACAAGAATAATGGAATCGTAAATACAACATCATTGAATAGAAACATAATATACAAGTTTGCATAGGAGGGCCATTTGGCCAAATATAATTATCAAGAATAAATTGCAGCGGAAGACAAACTTAAAATAAGAGGGAATAACCGAGTTGGCATGCCCACAATCCCACAAGCAACCAACTGGAGTTAAAGTCGTAGCGTCTGAAGTACTTTACCCAATTTGAATGACTTCTCACCTGAGCAATAGATAATTTTTAATTACAAAGTTGTACTCGTGAGACTTTTCAAGAAAAATAAGGTTGCATATAAGTATCAAAGGAAGGCTACTACACTAGTCAATTTTCAGCATAAAGCAAGTTTTGCAATTAGATAAATAGTATAGATTCAAATTGCCATTTTTTAAAACATTTAGAAAACATTGTATAACAGTAAGTAATGATCAACAACAATATAATCTCCAATTATAATCAACACACGAGCATCTCATTTGTGACACGATTCATTCCATAACAAATTAACACGCGAATTTCGCGATCAAGATATCATTTCAGATCTGAACAAACTAACATAATAACATAACATTTCCAACCATAACCCAAACTTAATATCCCATAAGCTAACTATGCATGCTTTCCCACAAGTGATGTCCATAAACAGGGACACGGCTATTCGAATAGATTTTAGTTAACTCTATAGAGGTGTACAGCTTTACCCACACGATATGAATACCTCGCACTATCGCCATGCACTCTTCCAAAGGAGTGTGACTGAGATATCATAACGAGGTCGTTACAATGTCATGTCCTAATTATCAACCCACCCGAGGATCATAATCCCATAGCAGACTAAGCGCCTGCACTACAGGTGAACCCCGTTGTGTAAGTAAGTCCCTATCAATAAGAGACCCTTAAGAGCACGTAAGAGAACAACATACATGCCCCCACCAGATTGACAAAAGAACAATTAAACAATAATAATAATAATTGTCAATCTGATTGTGTTCTGACAGCTAACACACAGCAAATTATTAAGCCAAGCCTTCGCCATTATCCCGGCGTGTGGTTGCACGTAAGACTTGGTTCATCACACACCACAGACCGGTCCTCAAATACCCAGATGGGGCTACGCGAATCCGGGACCACCCCTTCATCACCCTATCACCCGTCCAAGTCTAACACATAACAACAACCCATCAACAAGTTCATAATAATCAGATACGAAGATCTGGACATTTTCCTCAAATTCAACATAATCAAATCCATATAATCCTCAAATTTCATTAAGATTCAATTCAATCCATCGGCCGATGGACTAGCTCCATCAACCGCTATCGACTACTACTACTAGCACGACTAAGCATCATTCTACAAATTAGCAAACAATTTCATATAACATATAGCCTTAATCATTCAAGATAGAAAGGGTAATCAACATTCAAAGGAGGGCTAATACAGCAAGTAGGGAATTAACTACTTCTACCCATGAACATACCTTTCAAAATAGCATGCAATTGAGATATTAAAACCATACAAAACATTTTAAAGTCAGTAGGAGCAATATGATCAAGAGAAGGGTGCTCGCACCTTTGCTGTACCACTTGTTCAATCTCAGGTTACACTCATGTATACGTTCATATCGTCGAGAAATCTATCGAAAGAGTGATATCGCAATTAACACCAAATAAGCCAAAATTCAAAATACTAAAAAAATGCATGAAAATTATATAGTGGGTAGCTCACGATTTTAGATGAATTTAGGTGAAAGATTCATTCCATTTAGATTTAGTATGTGAAAGTTATGGAGGTTTGAATCCCAGTTTTCTGGAAAATGCAATTTAATTACAACCTAAGATCTTGTTCATATAATTAAATTATTTGGTCAAAATTTGTAGAGTAGTAGTGGGAAAAAGGATTATATAGATAAATAGAGAATAACATTATAAGATGAAAATAACCGAGTTTATCTCATTTGGAGTTCATATGAATTAGTTATACATTTTTAAAGTTATCACCTTTTTCTATTGAAAAAATAATAGAGTTAAGGATCATTTTACAAAACTATATTCTCTGCTACAAAGACATGTTTTAAACCTATTTTAAAATAAATTACACTTAAAATGAAAATTATCAAAAATAGTTTCATCTATTTTGGAGTTAAGATGAAATAGTTATGAATTTTTAAAGTTAAAAGCATTTTCTAGTGTATAAATAAATGGGTTTTGGATCAATCTCCAATAACTATATTTTCTATGAAAGTGAGGTGTTTGAAACCTATTTGGAAATAAAGTTCATATAAAAATAAAATTATCAAAATTGGTTTCACTGTTTTTCGAGCTAAATTGAATTAGTTATACATTTTTGAAGTTAAAACCAATTTTCAGTGTGCAAATAATTCATTTTGGAATTCCTAAAGTATTGAATACTTTTTCTACCGAACACGTACCTAGCCGCAGACACGGAAGGTGGGGTCCAATGAATAGTTCATTTTTCATTTTACTTCTAGATTTTTAAATAGCGCTGACAGGTGCGGCCCTGTAGTCATACTCACGGTTCACCAAATAGTGCTGGGACCACCGGTCCACAGCTTAGTGCAAACGGTCTACGGGGACAAGTTACTAAGCGCTAATGGGCTCGGGCCCACATGTCAATGACTCTAACGCACAACCGGTTTAATTAAAAGCCTTGATTTCTGTTCATGGGATAAATGACCAATCATTAGTACAGTTAAACATTGATTTTCTGACAAAGATCTCGCATTAAATACTAACCATGCGGTTAACGTTGCCAAGCTCACCGGCGACAAGGCATGCGGTGCACTGGGCAAGGATATTGCTAAAATGGAAAGCTGAGGCTCGGAGCTACCTACCGGAGGTGTTGTCGCCAGCGGAGGGGCACGGTGGTGCGCCGGCGGCGGAGTTGAACGGAGGAGGAGCGTGCGGGTGCCTAGGGTGCTCGATGTAGAGGCCTCCCGGGGTGATCTAGTGCTGGATTCGAACTCCTGAGGCTTCCGCGACTACTCAAGCCCGGCACGAGGACCAACATTTGTCTTCTCCGGCAACGCCAAGGTCCAGTCATGGCGGCGGCACACCATGCACGGCGACAACTGGCGGTAAGGCGAGGAGCTTCAACAAGAGGCAGTGCAAAATGCTCAGGGGACCTCCAGGAAACTCACCGAGTGCTTGGTGGAGGTGGGGAGTGACCGGGGTGCTCTGGCGACGTGTGCCGGCGGTGGCGTGGAGGAGGTCACCGTGGTGGGGACGCTCTGGGGAAAAATGAAGGAAATGGGAGGTGGGAACAGCACCAAGGAATCAACTAGATGGTTCGAGAGGGTGGAATCGAAAGGAAACTCACCGTGCCGGCGTCGGGGAAGAAAATGGGGTTTCTCGGCCTAAAAGAAGAAACTTTGAAATCCGGATGATCCTGTGATTAAAAGTAAAAAATTGATTGAGGGGAAACTCTAATCATGCTCAAAACACTCGATATGACACTCAAAGATGAGGACTACCTCATCGGGAAACACCAGGACACGTTGGAGTGGCGGCGGTGCACGGTCTAGAGCCGGCGAGGACGACATTGGCGTTCCAGAAGCTACAAGCCGAGAGAGGTGCTCGGGTTAGAGAAAATGGAGACGGCAGAGATAGGTAAAAAGGATGGCACGGTCATGGTGATGTTTACCGGGATGGAGACAGAGCTAGAGCTTCCCTCTCTTCCTCGGTTGGGAAGAGAAGTGAGCTAAGAGAGAGGCCTCGAAGGGGTTTAACGTTCGGGCAAGGATGAGAATGAACGCGGTGTCACATGGCGATGCTCAAGGATTGGCCAAGGAGGGCGGTGGCTTATGACAGTGACAGACGGAAATGGCAGGGCGCGCAGCATGCGACGGCCGCGTGGATCGTTGCTCCTGCCCGAGGTAGAAGACGGGCTGATGGCGTGGGACCGGGTGGTCAGACGCACAAGGAGGTGCGGTGCGGCGAGTGGGTTTAGCCGAGTCAGGTTGGCGTGGTGCGGTTCGGACAGGTCCAAACAGGTTACTCAAATCCGACGGTTGGGTTCAAATCGGACGACCGAGCGTGGTTGGTTCCGATCGGACCGACCGGTGCGATGCGAGCTTGTAGGGTCGTGCCAGTTCACCGGGTCCGGGTCTGGCTCGAGCCCGAAGCACAGTGCTGAGCCCGAAGGTTGAAAATTAGTTTGACCAAGAAATAAAGTATTTGACTGGGGCTTTTAAAAAATAGAAATAAAATTCTATAAATTCTGAAATAATTCAGAGGTGTTCCTGGGACAACCTAGTGCTCATTAAAATTATTAAACATCATTGTTCAATATTGATTTGCTTAGTTTAAATTCAAACTTGGAATAGGTTACTGATTTGAGTTTGAATTTTCTGGGGGTTGAAAAAGGTTCCAAAAATTTGGTAAAAATTATATTTATTCATGATAATTAAGGTAGTATTTGAATAAATTAGTTCCAGAAGGTGAACAAGAGTTTTTGTTCTCGTTTTCTTTTGGAGTTAAATTTTGAAGTGTACGTTTAATTTTGTTTCGAGATTTTCCAAGTGCAATAATTGATGCAAATGTTTCCAAAAAGTCATGCATGCTAATAAGATGCATACTAATTATCATTAATTAACTTGGGGATGTTACATGTACGGCCCTCTTTAGGGAATCTAGTTGTATTACCCTGTTCAGTTTTGGTATAATTACAATCAGAATCCAGTGAAACCTACACAGGTATGTCGTAATGGTCATTAAACCTAAGTTTGTGTTGCTTATAAAGTACAAATCAATAAGTATAGCCACTAGTGTAGCAAGCATTACTCTGGTTGTAGGACAAAAGTATGAATTAGTTGTTGCGGATATATATATATATATATATATATATATATATATATATATATATATATATATATATATATATGTGAGAACTTGCGTAATTAAACTAAGCTAAGCAATAGTAATCGTAATTAGCGTAAGTAAAAAAATCCATTAAACTAATACCAAAGCATAATCTCAGTCAATTATCAATCACATAATTAACACTGTGGACATTATAATTTGTGGAAACATCATTTCACAACACCAAAGTTTATATAAAGGTTACAACCTTAAAGGCTTTACAACAGTCCATTTACAAAGCGGAATTACAATATTACAACCCAACACTTGTTACAGGATTAATTTTACAACTCATTTATAATATAAATTACAAGAATTAATTAAATTGCAAATTAATAATCTTGCATTCAGACCACTAAAGCCCACCTTGTCATCTCATCCGATCATCCCCCACCTTCCCTTTTTCGTGCAACCAAAAGCTTAGAAAGTATTTAGCGAAAAGCGAAAGCAGAAATTATTAGTTAGAATGAAGAGAGATTGCCGTCAATTTCCCCGAAGTCTAGAAGGATTCCCTTACTACCCTAGGTCAGCCAGTCCCTCGATCACCAAGGTACCATGACCAATTAGAGTTAGTCGGCCCTTGATAATTAAGATATCCAAGCCAACCTAAGTGAATAGACACCTTTTACTTCCGAGGGTCTCATCATGCGGCATCATTAAAGCCCAACACCCACTTTCTTTCAGTTTGCTTCAATAGTAGTAGAATCCTACAGTGCATCTCCCCTTTAATTCCACCCTCTGTTTAAAACATCATTGGGTATATCGAACCCAACACCTGCATTGTATCAACTTATCCCTACCGCAGGAAACCCAAAGTATGGTAGCCAAATCACCCCTTGCACCAATAGTTTTAGCTCATATATTTCATAGTGGAAGGCAGAAATGGATAGGAACATGGTAAATAGGAATAGGATCCTCGTAAAAGGAAATTGCATAGGCAAAAGATAAGAACAACTGAAGCCCTCTCTCTTAAGTTCCCAATCTAGCCAAGGCCATTTCTCACTCTCAACACATTTAGCCACACTTCACAGCCGAAAGAGAGAAAGAGCAAGCCAGGAGCTCCCTCAACACTGCCACAACTTGCAGCCAACACCAAGGCACTGAAGGGAAGGGGAAGGCAAAAGGGACAAGAAGAGCACCGACGCGTGATCATCAGCACTACGGTGACGACCAGCACCGCCGACACTACCATCCTAGTCCCAATCGAACCCAGCAAGGTAGCCAACTTTCCCTTCCCACCTTTGTTTTACCCAACCAGTAATACATCAGGTTGAGCCAACAAAATACATGCATTAATCACCATTTCACCACAGCTATCCTTCTTGCACATCCAAAGCTCCCCATTTAAATTAGCCCCTGTAACTCTAGTTGTCGGTAGCATCAAGAAATAGCTCCCAGTTCTTTGCATCATAGAGCCAGGGGAGGAAGCAGGGAGTAGAGAGGAAAGGGGGGGGGTGGTACCTCAATGCAAACCGTGGCCAAATCTCAACCACCATCGTCATACATGTGCATCAACCAAACATCAAATCAACTCAAGTAAAATGAATCAACCCAATCCTGAAAATCTGAAGTAAAAGAAGTTGCGTTAGGGGAGGAAGGGAACCAGGGTGGGCACGGCTAAGTTAGAGGTGAGGCCAGGCGAGTGCAAGCCAGAGGGGCACAGGGTGGAGCCGAGGCTCCGACAGCCAACTTGGCCATCCAGAGGGGCACAAGGTGGAGCCGAGGCTCTAATGGCTGGTGGCCGGATGGCCAAGCCGACCGAGCAGCGCGTAGAGGCGGCTTGAGCCAGAGGCATAGTCGAGTGCCAGCACTAGCCACCAAGCTGCGCCGGGGAGGCCAGAGGCGGCGGCAGCACTAGAAGCCAGGAGGAGCACGGCGGCGAGCCGACGACAGGGAGCCAGCGGTGGGCGTAGCAAAGGAGGCAACAGGGTGGCGGCACCAGGGGAGAAGCCGAGAGGGAGGAGACACCGTAGGGGTAGCGCGCAGGGCCGAGCGGTGGTGGCGGCGCTAGGAGCCGAGTCGGCCAGAGGGGTGCCGTGGGGGGAGCGGCGGCGCCAGAGTGGAGGTGAGGTGAGTTGTGGATTGGGAAATGGGGTTTGAGGTGAAGATGAGGCAAAGAGATAGGAACCTGGGTGCGTGTAGATTTGGAAAGAAATAGGATGGGGGTAGAAATAGGGTTAGGAAGTTAGGATTAAAAAAATGTTAGTTTTCGGGCGTATCAAACCTATAAGTGTTAGGTTAATAATCTGATCATTAGCAACCATTTAGTAGTATTAGAATAATTAAGTTAATCAACCCTGTGTTTATTTAGAAAATTAAAGAACTGCATACGCGCTTAAATAAAATCAACTAGGAGGGTGTGCGAATAAAATTTGTTAGACTTAATATTGTGCGGTTATGTGTAGAATATTCTATTCGTACAATAAAGCATGAATATCAACAATCCTGACCCTAGAACCGGTATACTAGAACGACCGTAGTGGGGAGTGCTAACCGAACGAATAACCCGAAAAATTGTTATGAGCAAAAGTCTGCTAAAAAGAAAAACAAACTGACTATTGTACACCTAATCGCACCATAATACCACTAAGTATTTACTTATTTATTTATTATTCGCTCCATCGCATATTGCAGCAGACGAGTCGACATAGGTGGCAGTAGTTGATACGGATTTCTTCAACGATGATTTTTTCTACTCTTTTGAAGGCAAGCTACTCCCTTGAACATGAACATAGCTATATTAAATGTAAACCATATATTGCTCTATCTTATATGTATTACATCAAAACTATTTCTCAAAAATCAAATCAAATAAATGAAAATGGATAGATAAGAACTGAGGATTAGTAGAGGAAAGAAATGAGAATTACTAGGCAGGTAAAAGGGGGCTCGGGTAGGGGAACGCAACGATGATGATGAGGTAACAGGTGGGGCCCCTTTTACTTATGGTTGGTATATAAGGACCAACAAAACTCTTACTCGGTCAGAGGCCGTAAATTCAGTGCAAACCATTTTCCTGTTTCGACGGGCAAAAAATGTTACCTGTTAAATAATTACACTCTCCACATCGGATAAGTAATACGGGAGGAACCCACAACATGGGCGACCCAGGGCGATATACTACCGCGCAGTGGAGTGGACTAGAGGGCCGACCAACCAACATTACTGAAACTCGGTGGATGACGAGGTCAGCACCGTGACTAGATCAGTACCGACGAAAGGTAATGGGTGGAGACTTAATTACGTAACTGTATTCTGAACTCGAAATCGCATCAAAGGAAATGCGGTGAACCCAGTTCAAAGAGAGTTCAGAGTAGCTACGGGTAAAGTGGTACAAGCCTATGTAGTGCTATATAAAATCATGAATTCATACCAGTCTCCTGGATTGGAGTCTACAGAAACCACTGGGGGTCTATCTTGTCTCGGAGTAATCAAGTAGGCTTTTCAGAATTAAAATTGCAACATTAGTTTTCATGACTATTTTCAAAACAAGAGAAGAGGTAGGAATTTTGATAAGGACGAAGGTAGAATCATCATATGCATTTTGCTATTAATGCTTGCTAAGTACACTAGTACTCACCCTTGCTATCTCTCCCCTTGCTTAGACCCTAGTCCGGCCAGGAGTTATCCCGAGTGGGATGAGGGTTTTGTAGGTACCGAGGAGGCCACTGGTGATGAGGGCGTTGGTTACGAGGAGCAGGGTGAGGTGGACGCCCTATTCGACTCATGGGATGAGTAGACCGCTGGAGGGACCTAGCAGGTAGGCTCAGGGGAATGTATTACCCCATTGTAATTAAATAATTGTAATTATACCCTTAGTCTTGTGTGGCTAATGTTGTAATAAAGAGCAGTTTCTATCTCTGCTGCATAACTCTGGTAAAGGCTTACTATTCGTTGGAGTAGTGTTCTACTGAGCAAACGAATAGTAATATGTATGCCTAAGTGTGATTACCCTGGGGTAATGACACAGTATACCATAATATATATATATATATATATATA
>CM070551.1:80659954-80997454 GCA_036346405.1 Phyllostachys edulis | reverse complement strand
ATCGTAGCAACATGTGTGGTCGCATGGAGTCCTGGTGTTGTTTCAGGATCTCGAACGGTTGGAAAATAACCGTCAGCAGCTCACCTTTCTGAGGTTTGGTCAACTCTTTCCACGAATCATAGGTGATGTTGACCTGTTCCCATGCAACTATTCCGACCGTTCTTCGAAATGTGGACGCTGCTCGACGAGGATTGATAGAGGTCCCAGACTCATTGACCTCTGTATTGGTAAATCGACCCCTGGGCCTTTTTATATTCCTCTACGACGCTTGGATATTCCAGAGGACGGCGCATCAGACACATGAGGCGATGATGATGAAGAATGAGCGGAAGACATCATCACAAGAAATAGAAGTTCTGACACGCATGAACCTATTATCATAAGATTCGATCTCTATGTGTATGAGTATACACGCCAATTAATAAATAATTGGGATATGTAGGGAAGAAATTAGGACGAATACAATGACATAATTGATATATAAATATGTAAATCCTCCAAGTCATTTAAAAGGAATAATATGCTCAACACAAACATCGTGTGAACAAATGAAATTAACATAAAGCTAAGATTTAACATTTTGATATTGCTCTCAGATGTAGAGTAAGCATTCCAATTAGAGCTTAAATTCAAACCTGATTATCAAAACAATTTCAGTACAAGACTATTATCATCACATAGCATTCATCTCAAGCCCACCACACCATATTACAATATATTCCAGTAAAAATATCAAAACAAATACCATATGAATCACTAACTAGAACAAATACAAATTCCTAAAACAAGTACAACACCTCATACTACTCAGTGTTTGAACTAGATACTAGCTTAATTGTCATTAGTCCATGAGGACCATAACAACATCACAAATTATTGATAGAAAGAGTGAGGGAAAGGGGCGTTAGGGTCGGCAACTCGACATCGGTTACCTTCAGGCGTCGAGGAGAAGGACGAGTAGGGAGCAGTACCAGAGTAGTAGGGCGGCGTCGAAGGGGAGGCGCGCCAGGCTCGGGGGAGGAGGAGGCGATGCGTGCTCGGGGGAAGGGAGGAGGCGGTGGGGTCGGGGAGGAGGAGGTGACGCGTGCTCATGCTCAGGGAGGAGGTGGGGGGCTCGGGGGAGGAGGTGCACCAGGCTCAAGGAGGAGGCGGTGTCGAGGACAGCAGCGACAGGCTAAGGGGAGGAGTCACGCTGGGCTCAAGGAGGAGGCGGTGTCGAGGACGGCGGCGACGGGCTCGGGCGAGGAGGGAGAGTTGAGAAACTTAATCGTTTGAGTGGGGGAAGCGGGCAAACCCTAGAGTCCGAATATAAATAGGGTTGGACATCACAGACGGTTCTAAAGTAGAAACATCTATGATTAATAATATCACAGACGGTTCCAATAAATAACCATCTGTGATAGACTGTGTATCACAGACAGTTTGTAGATGAAACCGTCTGTAATACTTTTTGTATTAATAAATCTAGTTCTGTTTATTGGCTAGCCTCAGGATATGCTAGCCATGCCCTCTGAAAACAAGAAAAAACACAACAAGTACATGTATACATACAATTCACATTCATTGCAGAAACAAGCACATCCATTTCACAGTACAAATCAATTAACTCAAATGAACTAAAATTAACCATTCAGAACACATATACACACATTGTTCAATCTTTAAAAATTAGCCCTTCATGATGATCGACGTGTATGTAGCTAGTTTCTTCACGTTGTTCTTCCTCGACCCTTATGCCGTTTACGAAAGGAGGCAACTCATCAAATTGATTGTATTCTTCCTCGTCCACTACATTCTCAACTACAACAATCCTCCTTTTTCCATGAAGAACTATGTGGTGCTTCTTATTTGCTTGGTCGGTTACATAGAAGACTTAAACAATTTGGTTAGCGAGTATGAATGGTTCATCTTTGTATCCGACACGTTCAAGGTCGACGGTAGTGACGTCGTGCTTGTCGGCCTTCATCTGTGGGAGATGGACCCAACGACACCGAAATAGGGGGATCTTGAAAAGCACGTAGTCGAGCTCCCATATCTCCTCTATGGGCCCATAGTAGGAGGTCCTCACCCCGTCGGTATTGAATGCATCTATGCAGACACCGCTGTTCTGGTTAGTACTCTTTATATCCTGAGCCTACGTATAGAATGTATACCCATTTATGTCGTATCCTTATCATGTCACAACTATAAATGTTAGCCCTTTTAACCATGTCAGCATATCACTTGACGAAGTCCTAGCGAGTCGCTCCTTTAAGCGTTGGTTGAACCGACTGTTGTGCTGTCTCGTGATCCAAACATCCGGCCACTTTCGATTCTGTTGCCAAAGCACATCCTTGTGCTAGTCGATATACGAGGACACTTCAGTCATGTGTTGCAAGACCGTCAAAATAGGCTTGAGCATATGCATCCATATCTGGAGTGATTGCTTTCCTTCCGGTGATCCCGATACCGTCGAGCCTCCCCTCATGGCGAGATCGAGACACACCTATCGGTTCAACTTGAGCCATGTATTCGATGTAGAACTCAATGACCTCTTCGGTTGCATAACCTTCGACGATGCTACCCTCTGGCCAAGATCGATTCCGTATATAGAACTTGAGAATTCCCATGAACCTCTCGAATGGGTACATGGTACGTAGGAACACAGGCCCGCGCATCTTTATCTCCCTCACAGTGTGAACAATGAGATGGACCATGATATCGAAAAACGACGGAGGGAAATACATCTCAAGATCACATAGAGTCATCACCACCTCGTCCTGCAGAGCATCTAGTCCTTCGGGATCGATGACCTTTTGAGCAATTGTGTTAAAAAAAATAACACAACTTCATGATTGTCTCTCGGATCTTGATCGGTAAAATACTTCTAATTGCAGCAGGGAGTATCTGTGTCATCAGCACATGACAATCATGAGACATCATGCCAATTAACTTCAAATCTTCCATCGAAACAAGTTTCTTCATGTTGGCCGTGTAATCGGTCAGAACTTTCACACCATGCAAACACTAACATAGTTTAGTTCTCTCAGCCTTGGACAGAGTGTAACAAGTAGGGGAAGGTACATTCATCCTTTATCGGTCTTAGTCGGTGCTAACTCAGGCCTGATGTCTATATCAATCAAGTCAAGCCGTGCGTTGACACCATCCTTTGTTTTGCCACGAATGTTCAGTAAGAGACCAATCAAGCTATCACATACATTTTTCTCTACATGCATGACGTTGATGCAGTGGCGAACTTCTAGGTGTGCCCAATAAGGTAAGTCCCAAAATATTGATCTCTTCTTTCATATTATCTTCTCACGAGTCCTTGATTTACGTCCATTTCTGAGCATAACATCTAAATCTTTAACCATGTCATAGACCTCTTTTTTGCTTAAATGCTGTAATATCCCAAAGTTCTGTTACCAAAATAAAAATAAATAAAGATATTATTTTATTTGATTTTCTGGTTATCAAAGAATTTTCTTGATTTTCTGTAATTTAAAAATGGTTTTATTTGTTAAAAGAAAAGTCAATTATTTAATTTCTTGGTTTTAAAGTCAAAAATAAAATTTATTAAGTTTTCTGGGATTTTATTGGATTTCAAGTGAAAAATAAACATTTAATTAATTTCTAGAATTTTTAGGAATTTTAAAAGCTTTTCCCTAATTATTTTAAAGCCAAAATAAATTATTTACAAAATTAATTACCATTTATAAGTTGGAAATATTAAATCTAAGTTCAAACTAATTCTAAGAATTTTTGTGTTTTTTTCTAGAATTTTTGGACTCTATTTGCTATCTTCGAAAAATCTATTTGATTTGTTATTTATTCTGAATTTCGAAATTAAAAAAAGTAAAAAATATTTTTTTCCTGTGCGGGCACCCGGACTTCCCGCTGGTCACTCATCCAATTCCTTCCCTCATCTAATTCCTTCCTATAACCAGCACACTTAACGTGCGAAGCTTTCCAACATGGGCTGCCATGCTTCCCTTTTTACTTTCTTTATTTATATTCTTCCTTTATTCCCTTTATTCTTTCCTTTCTTTCCCTTTCTTCCCCAAACGTTTTCTTCTTGCTTCTGTCCAGTAAACGCACATAGCAAGCATGCCTCCATTAGAGCCGCACCAAGCTCATCAAAACCGAGATATCCTCCCTGTTTCTTCGTGCAATCAATTGCATTCAATCCCCTAGTCATCACCTCCTCCATCTTCGGCCATTAGTTCTTTCCTTAATCACCCAATCCCACTAATCACGCTACCGACCGACCGTGACAACCGCACGCCACTCTCCCACCTCGGCTCCTCTTCGGCCCTATAAAAGGGAGCACCGGGTGCCCATTCTCATCCTTATCCCTCCCATGAAATCTCTCCTCCCCTCTCCCGGTATTTTGGCCGGAGTTTAGAATTGAAGCTCGCTGGTCGAACGCGCTTCATCATTGATTTCATCGCCGGCAGTGGAGCTCCTCTGCCTTCTTCACCTCCATCGGCATCGCGACTTTGTGCTCTACACGGTGCACCCTCCCTCTTCGCCGGAACCTCACCAGAGTGCTGCCTCCCTCCATGACCGTGGTGCGCATATGAGACCACCGCCGCCACCGCCGGCCGTCTCTGACCGCGCTGCCACCTCCTACGGCTTCGCCTCGGGGTAAGCCACCCATTTTCCCTATCGCTGGCCACCCCACCCTTTTCCTTCTCTGAGCGCCGTCCATTTTTCCTCCATGGCCGAAGCTCCAAGCTTGCTTCTTGTTCGGGTTGGAAGGCAATGCACTGTAGCAAATTAACTAGTTTGTGCTTCATGCTTTGTACATAAACTTTTTAATCTTCCAGAAAATCGTTCTCTCTCATACAAGTTTCAAATCCATTGATTCTTTATTCTAAATTCATCTAAATTCATCCTCTAATTTTCAGTATTTACTTTATAATTTTTAGATTTTATTTAGTTTCTATTATTTATTTGGTCCATTTTGCGCATCGTCGCCACCGTCGGCTGACCATGCGCATTCCACCACAGCCGAGGTGAGCATTGCATTCCGCACGGTTCCCTCTTCGTTTTTCCGCAAACCTCACCCGCTAACTCCTCTTCGTTTGCCCAGAACGCCGACGTCAGCCCGCCGCCCGCCGAAGGCCTTCTCCGTCGGACTACGTTGCCATCGAAGGTCCTCTCGCCGAGCTGTTGACACCGTTGAGTTCGTCTCGATGCGTTCTACGCCGTACTTCCATCACCATGGACATAAAAGCTCTTCCTTGTTATTTTCATAGTCTGTGAATTCAACTGTTGTGTTTATGCCATCTTGGACCCACTAGTCATAGACTTCTTTCAATCCTTTCATTCCTTCATAGACTTCTTTCAATCCTTTCATTCCTTCTCTATTGATTCACTAGCATGTGGACCCTCCTTGTCATGCCCTCAATACTTTAGTTCCTTCCATGTTCCCAGTCAACCGAAACTCTGAAATAATCCCTTTTCGGAATTCATTATTTTATGTGATTTTCATCCTTCCGGAAATTCGTTCTCCCTCATACGAACTCCGATTACGTCGATTCAACTTCCTAAATTCACATAAAGTTGATACCTTCCTCACAGTATTTATTTTATAATTTTTGGATTTTATTTGATTGTTATTTGAATTCGGATCGTTTACGCGTATAGATTTCGACGACTTCGGAGAACCGGATTTCGACGCCGTTTGAGAACAACGATTAATCAAGCAAGGCAAGTTATACCTTGGATCATATTTGATCCCATTAATTAAAATGATTTAAATTCTGTTTTAAACTATTATTGCATGCTTATTTCTATTCAATGTAATTTAAATACCTGTTTTTAAATTATAGTTATTCCCATTACCATTGTATAACCAATCTTGTTATTGAATTAGTCATCCTTTGACACCATAAATGAAAATCTAGTCTATGGTATGAACTAGAATATTTTGGGAAAAATTATGCTTAGCCATACTTAGACCTGAAATACTTGATTTGGGAATTTACAACCAAAAATCAAATGTTATTTAAAAGTCTACGGCATTGGTTTGTCATGGAAGATTTTGTAAATGTTTTTTTTGAAAAGCAAAAAGGAAAATTTGGTTTGTACTTGGGCGAAAGGGATGGTTGGAGGGTGCAAGTTTATGGACGGGCTCAATCCGAGTAGGGTTGAGGCCTAGGGGTTATTTTGGAAGTCGCTCAAATCAGTTACGGGCCGGTCTTCAAGCGTATTTTGCTATGCCCTCCCGTACTACCACAAGTTTGGAATGAGATAGACTAGGCTAAATAATTTGTATCCACCAATGCGAGTTACACCATTGGAGTGACCCACGAGTCATGTCACTGGTTAAGCCGTCGTGGACACGGGTCATGTCGCTGGGTAAGCTGCCGTGTGGCGCAAGAGGGGGCCTGGGTGTGGTGGACTTAACCACTGTCAGGTAAAACCTTAGCGGGTGTAACTTACACTGGGGGATGCATTGTAAAGGCCTCGTGATAATTACTTAGTCGCACACCTTCGGAAGTGTGTCAGACAGACATTAAAAGTTGATTATCTCTTGTGGGTAAAGTTGTAAAACCTCTGTAGAGTGTAAAACTATTCGAATAGCTGTGTCCACGGTCATGAACACGCTGAGCAAAGCCACTCAAAGTTAGACTTTGATTTTGTTTTAAAATGATTTTTGACAAATGATTTGAGGATGGTTAATCCTTGTGAAAAATTGGGCGGTTAGCCATGTGATTGGAGGGTACCGGGTACCCATCACCATATTTCATATGGAGGTTATCCTACTATAAAACTTGAGAATTTATAAAATGAATTTTAGTGATGAAATAACCGCTTTGGAACTTAGTACAAATATTTAAAGAAAACATTATGCAAATGCAACCAATAAGCCTTCCTTTGATATATCCTTGCATGCATTATAATATGTTATTTAAGTGTAAGTTGCGAGCATGGAAGTTGTGCTCATCCTTGCTTAATGCAAATAAATTCCAGAGGAGAAGGACTTTGCTGCCGGTGTGGATCTCGATGACTAGGCCACTATCCCAGTTGATTGCCTGTGGTAGATCAGCTGGACTCCACTACTTCTTCGTCTTCCACTGTGTTCTTTATTGTTTGCTTGTAAGCCTCTTTTGTAATAATCTCTGTTGATTATTAATAAAGTTGTGCGATTTATGGATGTTACCATATCTGTTTACTGTGTGAAATAGCTACTGATCATGGGACTAGTTCAGAAATACACAGAAGATTTGGGGTGTTACTCCCAGGTCCGACAAATGCCTTGGAGCTGAACTGTCCACCTTCTCTCCGTCGAATTGTTTCTTTATCTTGCGGTATGGGTGAGCCCTCCGAAGGAACCTACGGTGACGCATATACATGGTTTTGCGCGAGTGCTTCAGCCACACACTCTCGGTATCATCTAAGCAGTGAGTATAGGCTTTGGCCCCTTTTGTACTCTGGCCGGATAGGTTAGCAAGGGCAGGATAATCATTTATGGTGCAGAATAACAAGGAGCGTAAAGTGAAGTTCTCTCATTTGTACGCATCCCATACCTGTATCCCTTCAATCCACAGTATTTTTAGATCTTCCATCAATGGTGCTAGGTACACATCAATATCATTCCCAGGTTGCTTTGGGCCTTGGATAAGTATCGATAGCAAAATACACTTCCGCTTCATACACAACCAAGGAGGAATGTTGTAGATACAGAGAGTCACGGGCCAAGTGCTATGTCGGCTGCTCATATTACCGAAAGGATTCATTCCATATGTACTCAATCCAAACCTTACATTCCTCGGTCCCACACCAAAGTCTACAAACCTTACAGGGTAGAATCAGTAGGGTGTCTTAGCTTTCCATCATTCTTACACTCCTCCAAGTGTTAATGTAGTAGTTTTGCATCATTTGGGTTTGCAAAAACCGCTTTAAATGAGGAATTACAGGAAGATACCATGCCACCTAAGCAGGAGGTCCTTTCTTCACCTCGATTCTCTCGCATCTTATTGATTCTTACGCTGTTTGTAGTCTTGAGACCACTTTAAAATATGTTGTGCGGGCTGGGTGGTCTTTGGGCAGAGTTGAACCTAAAAGTGTTTTGCTCAGGCGAGTTGGCGGAGGCGAGTAGTGGGTGCTCCAAGGGTTGAAGCCATGGAGTCACCTAGGTGATCAAGGGTGGTAGCCATGGAGTCACTGGGTGCCCCAAGTTGTTCTTTGGGGTCACATTTGGGTTGTGGAATGCCTCGCTTTGAGCTGACCATTTAAGGATGAACCTTAGGAGCCATTGATCTGGGCCAAACCGTGCAACCACATGTCCATTATGGGGTGGACCGGGAATAATCTTGGTCTTGTTACATTTTGGTTCCAAGGTAGAGGAGGTGTTGATGGAGCACCATGGCTTAAGAGGGGCCAGGGGTGCTAGGCGCACACCGTGAGGCTAAACCTTAATGTTGGTGGTAGTCGAAGCGGGACCTTGTAAAAGCCGGTGGTAGTCTCCACTTGATTCGCATGTCTAAGGTAGCGTGTGAAATATCAGCGACTACCTCTTGTGGGTAAGTTGTGCACCTCTGCGAGTGTAAATCCGTTCGAATGGCGCGTCCTCGGTTATGGACATGCGGAGATTTTGAATGAGGGGTAGAATTCTTTTGTGGAATTGTGTTCCTCACAGGCGTTTTGGTGAGAGGTCATGGCTTGTGCCTCGAAGAGACCTTGGCCGGCTCGGAGGGGTCATGGCTGGAGCTCTACAAAGTGGTCCAGGGTGGTCTTGTGGTGCTCTGGAGTGGGTGCTCGAGAGAGGTTTGGGTTGGTGCCTTGGGTGTGAGTGGGTGCTCACTTGTCCCTTTAAAATCAAATGTACTTATGTATTACGCTTTCTAACTTAAGCTTTGTAATCTATTATGTTATTCTTTGTCACTTTGGCTTTACGCAAACTAACCATCTGACTCACTTTGTCAAGCCATGCATGATTATTATTTGCATACCTTACCCATGGCTTCTTTGAGTACATTCGAGGTACTCATTGGCTTGTGCCTATTTGTTTGATCAGCGAGAGGTTGGAGTTCAGTGGTCAGTGCTCTCGGGAGGGCAGCACCCTTGAAGACCTTCTTGTGATGGGTGGCGTCCTCCACTTGGTAGCACGTGGGTGGCCGAATGGACCTTGTGTTCTTGTCTTCGCCTCCGCTATGTTGTCGTTCTCGTTTGTTGTTAGCCTTTAGTGGCACCCTCTGTACAAACCTTGGCCATAAAGCCACTTGTTAATATATGTGTTATTTTCGTTTGTCTTCTCTTTAAGCTTGTTGTATAGATTTGATTACACAGTATGGGTTACATGCGAGCTAGCCAATTTGATCACAGGACTAGCTCGGTGCAGAGGCGGGACCTCGAGTGAAGTCCTCACGGACTTGGCACAGGAGATCTGTCGACCTCCTGTGATATCTGTTGAGGTGCTCCTGGCAGGTTATTGGCCAAGACCTCCAGGAGGTCTTGATGACCTCCTGGGAGGTCCTGGTGGTCAAGACCTCGGGAGGTCTTGAGACCTCTGGGAGGTCAGGCGGAACCTCCCTCGGGCGACCCGAAGCGGTTGTATCGGGATTGCATTACTGCGGACATACATGCATGTTTGCATACTCGTTACGGTAGAGGATACAGTCGTTCGGACATGCATGTATTCTTTCTACTTCCATTCCCAATAGACAAAGAACCTTCTTGGCTTTGTAGGTGGTTTTGGGCAACTCGTTTCCCTTTGGAAGCATGTCCGCTAAGAGACCTAACAACGTCGTGAAACTCTTGTTGGACCAACCGTTGCTTGCCTTCAATTTCAGTAGTTCAAGCACGGATGACAACCTTGTGTATTCCAGCTTGCAGCCCGGGAACAAAGGTTTCTCCGAGTCCTTAATCAAGCCCTGGAATTTAACATACTTCCTCTCATCACAGTTCCCTTCTACATCGCGAAGCATCTGATCTAGATTGTCATCGTGCAGCCTATCCAAATCGGAACCACAATCGACATCATCCAGCGGAATATCATTGACTTCGTCGGCGATATCATTATTACTACCTTCCTGTATAATCTGTTCTTCACCGTGACTGGTCCAACGTGTATAGCCCTTTTTGAAACCCCTTCGAATCAACCCTTCGAATCAAAGTGTGCTTCCATGCTCGTTTCTTAAACATCTTCAGATTCTTGTAGTCAATACATGGATAGTACATATATTCCACCCCCTTATTCAACATATCCTCCTCGGCAGCTCTTGTAAAAGCAGACACGCTATTAATATACTCTTCACTCACATGATTGCCAACGAACATCCAGCTTCGGTCCATCTACGTCCGTGGCGCATATAACAATTTGGTGTTAAATATTGAATTAATTAATTAGTATACTATGATGCAACTTTTGATATATCATTTGAAATATGTATTCATAATGAACTAAAAAAACACCAATGCACCTTAGGGTCAAGTTGTTCATCACAAACATATTATAGATAGCCCATGCCCAACTTCAGATGGCAAGAAGCCAACACTTGCAAAACAACACAAAAAACTAGATTTAAACCATCTTCAATTCTCTTTTTACCGATCTAAACCATCTTCAATTCTCTCTTTACCAAGCTAGATCTAGAATATAATGCAAGGAACAAATTAATTACATACTAACCATCAATAGTCAAGAACAAATTACCAAATCCGTGGTCTCCTTTCACCAAATCGCCTCAAAGCCCCACCTCCAGCAGCAGGAGTGAAAACAGAGTAGGAATTTAAGACATATTGATCTGTGAGGGTCGGATCTGCAATAAATGAGATTGTCACAGACAGTTTTTAATACAAACCGTCAGTCAAGAGGACGAGAAGTCATAGACAGTTCATGTTGAAAACCGTCCGTGAAGTATCACGGACGGTTCTGAACAACAAAATAGACCTGAGTCATTAGTCTTAGTCTTTAGTGACTTCTCTCTTGTAAACATAATCAATACAACAACACAAGTGCAGGGTTATTATTCTCTCTGGAGAAGGTCTGAACTTGTATAAAATTTTTGTGTCCTTTTCTGTGTGGTTTTGCTCCAGGAGAGCCCCCAGCATTCATTCATAAGATCGATATTAAACCATCGACTGTTGGCATCGTCCGTGGGGATCGTTCAGTTTCTCCTTTCCTTTTCGACAAATTGTCTTCATTTCCAACTCTATTGCTCTCATTGTAGGGGAGTGGAATGAGGAGAATTAGTTCGATTTGGCAGACTACGCAGAATTAGACATGGATGCCTTCTACGAGTATGAGCAGAACATCATTTCCTCCGATGGCAATGCCAGTTCTAGGGATCTTTCAGCAGACCTAGGGAAACGTTTCACACACAAGGTTGATAAGTGAGCTCTCTCCACCACAACATTACGCCTAAAGGAGGAACCAGAACCCTCATAGGGCAAGGGTCGAACCGACCAGGAACAGGATTGCCCCATGGCGAGTTTTGAACACAGCGAGAGTTCCTCCTCCAAACGATCAAGCCCGTCTAAGGCCGTTCGATCTGGCACAGCAAGTCTTGGAATCCATGATTCCGGACTCAATCAACACCTGCTAACCGTCACTCTTTGGTTATCCCCACGAGGCATGTGGTCGAACCTTCTCCACTTGTGGATTTGACCATACCCTTGTAGGGTTCACCTTCAACCGAAGGCGGTTATAACCCAGAATTCCCCTTCCTTGAGGGGATTTGTCGAGACCCAAATATGCACTTCTGGAATCTTTGTGCATACTGCACTAGTCCAGGATCACGCTAGTGCACACAGTGGAATCATCGATGAAATATCATTCTATATGCAAAGATACTTAGAAATAGGCAATTATCAATAATTATCAGAGTAACGACCTTAAGGTCAAAGCTTACAGTTAATGCCCCTAAAGGCAAATAACTCAATTAAGCTGCAGCGGAAGGAAACAAAATGACTTTAGCGAAGCCCATCCATATACCCATAGGCAATCGACTGGAGTAGCGCGACCTAGTTCTCTACGATCTTGGAAGTAGACCTTGTTGACCTACAATGAACCGATGTAGCCTTCTTTAACTGAACAACATTGTTGATAGCAAAAATGAGTACATAGAGTACTCAACAAGTCATACGACGGAATGCAATTATAGATGATGGCTTATGTCGAGACCCAAAAATGCAATTCTGGATCCTTTGTGTATAATGCACTAGTCCAGGATCACGATAGTGCACACAGTGTCAACATAGATGAAAATCGATCCACACAAGACGATTAATAGCATAAATGACTAATTTGATTAACAAATAACTATTTTGACTTTATGGTCGAGTTTACATTTATTAAGCCTTGCAGGGCTAGCAATAGAGACATAAGCAGCAGAACAAATAACTTTAGCGGAATCCCATCAATTCGCCACAAGCAACCAACTGGGATCAAGACCTAACGATCAGCACCTTCGCAGAACTCTTCCTCGAAAGCTGGCGAAGACTCCACTTCTGCTGATGGATTATAGCAAGCATGAGTACACAACCGTACTCGCAAGTCATACCATAGAATGCAATTTATAGATGATGGCTTATTCCAAAGGAATGGCTTCTATGGTTCTTTTGTAGAAATACAATATTTGCAATTTGAATTTGAATAACAGATTAAACACAATGTAAAATAAATAAACAATATTAATTTTATCAGTTTGGTTTCACAAAGAACACAAAGCCTAAACAAATTATTGACACAACCATATGACTTAGATCACACAACTCCCTTCCGAAATGTTTTATGAACACTACCCCTAGTGTGAAATCCCCGAGCATGGCCATATCCATGGACGCGGCTATTCGAATAGATTAATTAACACTCTGCAGAGGTTGTACACTTTACCCACATGATATAACCAGTGTTGCAAGCACTAATCATAGCAAAATGTTTCAGAAACTTCATCTCAATCATTGATACTCCCGATGTGCTTTACCGCCAGACTAACCCACACAAAAAGCTAGTCTAACACACATCGTTGGACAGGGACACAGTGAACTGCCCCGTGATGCGACTACCTGGTAGTGCACACCTCCACCCTTTCACACGAACTAACCTACTACCTAAGTAATCAATGTCAAGACTCTGTAGCTTACTAAGTAAGGCCTATCCCATACTAAGCATGTGGTCGTACAACAAGGCTAGTTCAATGGTGCACAAAGTTAAATCCTTAAATGATCAAGGCAAGACTTCCAAATTCTAACTATGCCACACAGATTTACATTCCAATTCACACAGTCACCATGTCACATAGTATCCACCACTTGCCTCAGTCTAAATCCTTTACCACCCAGTTGGTTAAGTGTAACACATGCCATCAATGAGTAATAGCACACAATGCACACAGTTTTACCATAAAGTTTCATAATCACTTAGTTAGGTTTATATTTGCAACTCACATGAGATGATGACTCGTAGCATGGGTAAGCAATCTACTCATATCTAACCAACCCACATTGGTGCTACGATAATACCAACTAAATAAAGAACCAATCTAGGGTGACGAAGGATTATGACATATCAATAGACAAGGTGGATATAATAAATTGGATTAGTAAGTACTACACCCAAAAGCATTTAAATAAATACTTAAAGTAAATGCAATAATTTGAATCAAAGTATTTTGAAAACTGGGTTCAATATGATCAAAGGTATAACTTTCCTTGGAATAGGTCTAGGTACTGGTCTTGCTCTTATGCACTCCTTCTTCAATGTTCCCCGATGTATCGATGTCTACTCGCAAATGAAGCAAATAAACAAAACAAATAAATAACAGAGAGAAAACAAACTCTAAAAATTAAATACAAATCTTAGATAAATATATATTGAATTTATATGAATTTAGAAATTTGAATGGGCTCAATCGGAGTTCGGATGCAAAAGATATGGGCTTTGGAAGTTCAAATCTAACGAAAATACCCTAAATAGGATTTATTGGAACTTCCTAATTATTTTCCAAAGGAAAAATTGGATTATGACGCCAGCATGACGTTAGCCCTAAGATTTTCGGAATTAAACGAAATAAAAGAAAAAATGACACATGGGACCCACAAGTCAGTGGCTCAGCCCATGGTGAACCAAGTTCACCAAGCCCTTGGATCTAGGGTTTGGTGGACTAGGCACGTAGGTGCTGACTAGCATATGATCGCCGACGCCACGTAGGTGACATGTAGGCTCGAGATTCACATGGGCGCTGAGGTGGCAGGGACACGGTGGCTCAACAGCGACGGAGGCTCGGGGACCAAGGTCCCGGCGAACGATGGCGCCTCGCTGGAGATGGGTGGTACCGAGAGGTAGAGGGTGACGCGGGGATCTCATAAGCATGCTTACGGGTGCTCAAAGATGGGTGGTACCTAAATGATTGACTCTAGTGCAAGTAGTTTTTGTTGGAAATATGCCCTAGAGGCAATCATAGAGATGATTATATTTCATTATGTTCATTATATTGGATAATGTGTTATTTTGTTCCAAGAATAATATTGTTAATATTTATTACCAAGTATGTGACTTGGTTGTGAAACTCTATATTTCTGCGATAATTATTCTTATACGATCCCTGGTCGGAAACATATGAGAACACATATGAATAGACTAGCATATGTATTGGTTGATGACTATGTTTCACGAGTCATAGATATGGAGATATCAAACCAATAATATGGACACATGTTAGAGAATATGATGTTGGATAAGACCCACCTTGAGACACTATTGAGATTGTTATGATTCTATGTGTCGTTAGTTGGTCTCAAGCAATGATAATGTATAATCCTTAGACCTGAGATCAGCATGGTTTCCTACATGTGTAATAGCACTCTTAGGGGTTGCCAAACGCTACACCGTAACTGGGTAGTTATAAAGGTAGCTTTCGGGTATGCTGTGAAACATGGAGAGGAATATGACTGGTTGGATGTGGGATTTACCCCTCCTAACATAATAGGAGAGATGTCTCTAGGCCCCTCGTTGTGATCGGATAAAGAAAGTGCATGGCCATGCCACTAGTAGTCGAAGTGTTCGACCACGTAAAGTTATCTAACACTCGATCGAGAAAGAATTGAACAGTCCATGGATGACACAACATCTCACCTGGAGTTCAACCAGACATCGTGTGGCAAAGGGAGTATACACGAGTAGGTCGCTTAGTTCGAATAGTTATGGACTGGTCGTATGGAGATACAAGCTGATCGTAGACTGGTCGAACATAATCACAGAGTGGTCGTAACCTGGTCGTAAGGAGTTACGAACTGGTCGTGACCACATGCGAACTGGTCGTATAGAGATGGGACCTGGTCATAAGTGATGAGGACCTGGTCGTAGATCATATTGCGTTAAGGTTCGTCCGATATAATTTGTGTGTATTCGGGAATCGCTATGTTCTGCTAGGAGCTGCTACGACTAGTGATCGGAAAGGGTTTCTGAGTCACAACCGATTACGCATGAACCTACAGGGTCACACACTTAACGGGTTGGAACAAACTAATACGAATACGATTCGTAAATGTGTTCGGATAGGATCCGTCACGAGCACTATATAAGGAGATGCATGAGGCTGCTGGGAGGCACGCGAGAAAACACCACCGAAACCCTAGCCACCATCTTCCTGAGAGATCTGCCGTGCGACTTGGTGCTAGCACACCAGCGTATGGTTGTTCCTGCCCTGGACGTGTGGATACCGAAGAGGCGCTACTACGATTGTTGCGCTTGAGGACGATCCGCGATCTTCACGAGGAACTACAGAGGTTGCTAGAGGGGACGATCGACTACGACCATTACATCGACGCGCTCTTCGTTGGACCAGGCTGCTCCAACCCTTCTTTCGCTGCTCTGCGCGTCTGGTGGTAATGATCTATGATCATCTACTTGCTTGGCTTCCTGGTTTGCGTGGTAGAATTTTTGTTTGTAGCTATCGTAGCCTACCCGCGACCCTTCAGTTTTGACTAGTAAGAAATAGGCAACTTTAGTCAAATGATCAACTATTACCCAAATCGAATCGTAACCTGATTGAGTCCTAGGTAAACCGATAATGAAATCCATTATGATCTCGTCCCATTTTCACTCTGGAATTTTCAGAGGTTGCAACAGACCTGCTGGTCTCTGATGTTCTGCTTTTATTTTCTGACACACGTTGCACAAGGCAACAAACTCTGCGACTTCTTGCTTTAAATTTGTCCACCAAAATTTATTCTTAACGTCTTGATACATCTTAGTACTACTAGGGTGAATCGAATACTTTGAGTCATGGGCTTCCTTCAAGATCAGCTGTCTCAAACCCTTAATATCTGGCACGCAGAGACGTCCATTGATCCACAGTATATCGAGACCGCCATGCTGGGTATTCATACCACGTGCTATAGGTAGTGTGTGCTCATGTCGTCCGATAGAATTGGATTCTATGCATAACTTGTTTTTGCAGGGATTGATGTGAATAGTATGACCCATAATGGTTCATGTATGAGATGCATGTATGTATGTAATTTCCATGACTTGCGTGTCATGCTTATTGCAGCCCAAGGCTGTCTATATTTGTATAACGGCCTGCGTGTCGACTTGTGATGCTTCTTTACTCCTTGTAATTCATTACTAGTGCTATTAGGAGTAATGGCTTAGTGGGAGTACTTGGAGGAGTCGACCACTTGGAGACACGGCAAACAGGATGCATGGCGATGGAGATCACCATGGAGAAGGGTCATACTACATCACAATACAATTTGATTGTCTGTGAATGCCTTTATATTCCTGTTCATTTATTTCTATACATGTTTTTGCTTTTAATGCTTTTAACATGGTAGAAGTAAAATCCCTCACATAATATTAGGTTAAATTGATGCCCTCCAAATGCCGCACCATCCAAAGTTATGTATTTTAATGGTAGGTCTTGCCATAGCGTAATGCCATTAACAATCTTTGACTAGATGGGTTTGTGTCAGACACTTACACGCTAAGCATTGGTTTAACTTGTTGGAAACATGCCCTAGAGGCAATCATAGAGATGATTATATTTCATTATGTTCATGACATTGGATAATGTGTTATCTTGTTCCTAGAATAATATTGTTAATATTTATTATCAAGTATGTGACTTGGTTGTGAAACTCTATATTTCTCGCAATAATTATTCTTATCGATCCTCGGTCGTAAACATATGAGGACACATATGAATAGACTAGCATATGTATTGGTTGATGACTATGTTTCACGAGTCATAGATATGGAGATATCAAACCAATAATATGGACACATGTTAGAGAACATGATGTTGGATAAGACCCACATTGAGACACTATTGAGATTGTTATGAATCTATGTGTCGTTAGTTGGTCTCAAGCAATGATGATGTATAATCCTTAGACCGAGATCAAGCATAGTTTCCTACATGTGTAAGAGCACTCTTAGGGGTTGCCAAACGCTACACCGTGAATCGGGTAGTTATAAAGGTAGTTTTCGGGTATGCTCTGAAACATGGAGAGGAATGTGACTGGTCGGATATGGGATTTGCCCCTCCTAACATAACAGGAGAGATGTCTCTGGGCCCCTCGTTGTGGTCGGATAAAGAAAGTGCATGGCCATGCCACTAGTAGTCGAAGTGTTCGACCACGTAAAGTTATCTGACACTCGATCGAGAAAGTATTGAACAGTCCATGGATGACACAACATCTCACCTGGAGTTCAACCAGACATCGTGAGGCAAAGGGAGTATACAGTAGGTCAACTTAGTTCAATCAGCGATTCTGGTCGTATGGAGATACAAGCAAGTCGTAGACTGGTCGAACGTAATCACAGAGTGGTCGAAACCAAGTCGTAAGGAGTTACGAGTTGGTCGTGATCAAATACGAACTGGTCGTATAGAGATAGGACCTGGTCGTAAGTGATGAGGACCTGGTCGTATATCATATTGCATTAAGGTTCGTCCGATATAATTTGTGTGTATTCGGGAATCGATATGTTCTGCTAGGAGCCGCTACGACTCGTGATCGGAAACGGTTTCAAGTCACAACCAACTACACATGAACCTCTGTGGTCACACACTTAACGGGTTGGAACAAACCAATACGAATACGATTAAATGGCGTGTCCGGATAGGATCCGTCCACGAGCACTATATAAGGAGGTGCATGAGGTCATTTGGAAGGATCGTGAAACACAACCGAAACCCTAGCCGCCATCTTCCTTAGAGCTCCACCGTGCAATTTGGTGCTGGCACACCAGCGTTCGGTTGTTCCTTTTCTGGACGTGTGGATACCGTAGAGGCGCTACTACAATTGTTGCGCTTGAGGACGATCCGCGATTTTCACAAGGAACCGCAGACGTTGCTGGAGGAGACGTTCGACTGCGACCACTGCATCGACTTGCTGGACATTGGACGATCGACTAAGACCACTACATCGACGCTCTTCGTTGGACCAGTTGCTCCAACCCTTCTTCCGCTGCTCTGCGCGTCAGTTGGTAACGATCTATGATCATCTACTTGCTTGGCATCCTGGTTCGCGTGGTAGAAATTTTTGTTTGTAGCTATCGTAGCCTACCCCGTGACCCAACAAAGGGTATCGAGCCATCTGCGTAGTTTTTGATCCGGATCGATCGCATATATTTGATATGTGGTAGTAGTAGATTGGATCTATTATTGGTCGATTTTGGTAACCTAGATCGGTTCATATAGATGGAGCGACCTAGACCCGGTCGATAAGATCGATCGGTTTCTCGGTGGTAGTAGATGGGTTTACGAGGAGGTATGAGCTATAAGGACCAGATGGTTTATTGCACTTGTCCACGACGGCATCGCATATCACTCCTACGGTCGAATTCCGCCATCGAGTATGCCGCATAGATGTGGTCGTATCAAGGCATTGATCGGATTGGTTGAATAGGGCTAATTTGATTAACCCGATGATTTCCAAGGCTCGGATCGTGAATAAGATTCATGTTTGGAAAAGGTTTTCGAGCGCCACGCCCTTCGAACCCTCGCTAACCGGCTAAGCGGGACCGCCGTCTTGGATATTCGTACGCACGCTATAGGTAGTGTGTGCTCATGTCGTCTGTAAGAATTGGATTCATGCATAACTTGTTTTTGCAGGATTGATGTGAATAGTATGACCCATACTGTTTCATGTATGAGATGCATGTATGCTTGTAATTTTCATGACTGCGTGTCATATTAATTGCAGTTTCAAGGTCATCTATAATTGTATAACGTACAAGCGTGTCGACTTGTGATGCTTCTTTACTCCTTGTGTTTCATTTCTAGTGCTATTAGAAATAATGGCTTAGTAGGAGTGCTTGGAGGAGTCCACCACTTGAAGACATGGTGAACAGGATACATGGCGATGGAGATTACCATGAAGAAGGGTCATGCTATATCACAATGCAATTTGATTGTCTGTGAATGCCTTTACATTCTGTTCATTTATTTCTATACATGTTATTTTGCTTTAATTGCTTTTAACATGATAGAAGTAAAATTCCCTCACTTAATATTAAGTTAAATTGATGCCTCCCAAATATGCCGCACCATCAAAAGTCATGTATTTTAATGGTAGGTCTTGCCAAAGCAGAGTGCCATTAACTCTCCTTGACTAGATGGGTTTGTGTCGACACTTACGCTACCGGCATTGGTTCAACTTAACAAGGTTATCATAACAGTTGTGGACCTTGGGGCATAAAGGTTGGGTGCCGAAGCATACAGATGCTGCCCAACAACAAGAGTCATATAGTGGATATGATTAGCAAAGGTTGCTTACCGTTTTCACTAGTCTTCTAGCAGTGAAGCCAAAGCTCACTAGTTGATTAATGATTATGGATCTTGAATCATTAAATGTCATAAGAGGGATATGGTGTTTAGTGGGAGTATCTTTATTAAATTGTTTAATAGAAGTTACTTTAATGAACATATGTCTTAGTTTTGCATATATTTTTGTTGTAGATCATGGCACCAACTGCTGTACCTACATCCAGTTTTGCTTTACGTTCGATACTTGAAAAGGAAAAACTTAATGGAACAAATTTTGCGGATTGGTCCCGCAACCTGAGAATTGTTCTCAGGCAAGATAAAAAGGAACATGTTCTAGAAGAACCAATTCCAGAAGTGCCTCTGTAAAATCTTCTTCTTTGCTATTAAAACTGCCTATAAAAGGCATGTGATGAGTCCCTTGATGTTAGCTGTCTCATGCTTGCTGCTATGAACTCAGACCTTCAGAAGCAGTTTGAGAACATAGAGGCCTACGATATGATCGTAGCGCTCAAAGGCATGTTTGAGACACAAGCAAGAACTGAGAGATTTGAGATCTCAAAGAACTTGTTTGGATGTAAGCTAGCTGAGGGTGGTTCGGTGAGCCCTCATGTAATCAAAATGGTTGGTTACACACAGAGCTTGGAAAAACTTGGTTTTCCACTTAGCCAAGAATTGGCTACAGATTTGATTCTTGCTTTGCTTCCTGAAAGCTATGGGCGTTCATTTTGAACTTCCATATGAGCAGCTTAGACAAGAATCTCACCGAATCGCATATGATGCTTAAGACAATGAGGGCAAGATTAAGAAATGCAACAATCATGTGATGATGGTGCAAAAGAGTACAAGCTTCAAGAAGAAGGCTAAGACTTGGGTCAAGAAAAGGGCAAGGCTAAAGTTTGGATGAGATCCAAACCGACAAACCTAAACCCAAGACTAAGTCCGCCCGACTCAAGAGAATGAATGCTTTTCTTGCAAAGAACTAGGCCATTTGGAAGAGGAACGCAAGAAATACCGGCCGATCGTAAAAGGAATGGTGGGACTAAAACTTCCACTACAGGTATTAATGTTATAGACATTTTTCTTGTTGACTCTTCCGTTAACTCATGGGTATTTGATCTGGGATCGGTTGCTCATATTTGCAATTCGATCAGAGTCTAACAAGAAGTAGGATGATTGCAAGGGCAAGATGGATCTTCGCGTCGGGAATAAAGCAAAGGTTGTTTGCATTAGCCGTCGGGACTATGCCACTACTATTGCCTTCGAGATTTATTATGGAATTGAATAATTGTTATTACGTTCCACCATTAGTAGAAACATTATCTCTACGCCTCATGTTTGATGGCGAGGGTTATAAATTCATTATAGAGAACAATGGTTGTTCTATATTTTTGAATGAAGTGTTTTATGGCTATGCACCTATTTTGAATGGGTTGTTTATTTTAAATCTTGATGATGCATCGACCTATAATATTAATGCTAAAAGGCTTGACCTAATGAAATAAATTCCACTTTTATTTGGCATTGTCGTTTAGGTCACATAAGTGAAAGCGATGAAAAGGCTCCATAATGATGGAACTCTAAACTCATTTGATTTAGAATCATTTGAAACATGCGAGTCTTGCACAGTCGGAAAGATGACCAAGACGCCTTTCATCGGTCGTAGTGAAAGGGCGACCGACCGATTGGAACTCATACATCTTGATGTATGTGGACCAATAAGCACGACAAAGAGGGTGGTTTTCAAGATTTCATTACTTTCACCGATGACTATAGTAGATATGGTTATATCTACTTAATGAGGCACAAGTCGGAATCCTTTGAAAAGTTCAAGGAGTTCCGAATGAAGTCTGTAATCAACTTGGCAAGACAATCAAATCTTTACGATCCGATCGTGGAGGTGAGTTTTAAGCCATGAGTTTGGTAATCATTTGAAACAATGTGGAATTGTTCCTGACTTACACCACCCGCACTCCACAATGGAATGGGGTGTCCGAAGGCGTAACAGGACCTTGTTAGACATGGTTCGATCAATGATGAGCCAATCGGATCTGCCATTATATTTTTGGGGTTATGCTCTAGAAACTGCCGCTTTCATTTTAAATAAGGTACCATCTAAATCAGTAGATAAGACACCATATGAGATGTGGACCGGAAAAGTCCTAGTTTGTCTTTTCTAAGGATTTGGGGATGTGATGTCTATGTTAAACGTTTGACGTCTGATAAGCTCACACCCAAATCAGATAAATGCTTCTTTATAGGATATCCTAGGGAAACCAAAGGATATTATTTCTACAACCGGAAGAAGACAAAGTTTTTGTTGCCGAAATGGTGTCTTTTGGAGAAAGAGTTTCTTTCAAAAGGAGTCGATGGGAGAAAGGTGCAACTCGAAGAAATTTGGGAAACATCTGAAAGTGTTTCAACTCCTCTTGAACCTCTCTTGGATGAACAAATTGTTGTTGAACACAGTAGATAAGGCACCACATTTCACGTAGATCTAAAAGGCGCGTCAATTGCCTACAAGGTATGGGCATGACGTATTATTATTGAATAATGGTGAGCCTAAGACTTATGAGGAAGCGATGATGGACCCGGACTCGAGAAATGGCTTGGAGCCATGAAATCGAAATAGATTCCATGAGAGAAAATCGGTTTGGAACACAGGTCGATCCACTTGATGGTGTCAAAACCATTGAGTGCAAATGGATCTATAAGAAAAAGATTGATATGGATGGAAATGTTCACATTCATAAGGCTCGACTAGTCGCAAAAGGTTTCGACAAGTTCAAGGAGTTGACTACGATGAGACTTTCTCACCAAGAGCGATGCTTAAATCTGTTCGGATCATTCTAGCAATTGTCGCATATTTCGACTATGAGATATGGCAAATGGATGTCAAAACAGCTTTCCTTAATGGAAACCTAGATGAGGATGTGTACATGACACAACTTGAAGGTTTTGTCGATCCAAACAATGCTAGTAAAGTATGCAAACTTCAAAAGTCCATTTATGGGTTGAAGCAAGCATCTCGGAGTTGGAATATACGTTTTGATGAGGAGATCAAAAGGTTTGGTTTCAATCAAGAACAAAGAAGAACCTTGTGTTTACATGAAGGTTAGTGGAGCGCGCTTGTTATTCTCGATCTTGTATGTAGATGACATACTACTTGGTCGGAAATGACATTCCGATGCTAGAATTGTTAAATCTTCATTAAGAAAAAGTTTCTCAATGAAAGATTTAGGAGATGCAAACATATATCTTGGGAATAAGGATCTATAGAGATAGATCTAAGAGGCTAATTGGATTAAGCCAGAAATGTACATAGACAAAGTGTTGAATCGGTTCAACATGCAAAATTCAAGAGAGGATTCTTGCCCATGGCACATGGCATTAATCTTAGCAAGAATCGGTGTCCTCGACCAGCGATGAGCGAGACAAAATGAGTGATATTCCATATGCTTCGCCATTGGATCTATCATATACGCCATGATATGTACACGATCAGATGTATCATATGCTCTAAGTGTTACGAGCAGATACCAAGTCGATCCGGTGAAGGTCATCGACACGGTGAAAAACATTCTTAAGTACTTAAGAAGGACTAAGGATGTGTTCCTAGTTTATGGCGGTGATGAAGAGCTCGTTGTAAATGGTTACACCGATGCAAGCTTTCAAACCAACAAAGATGATTATCGTTACAATCTGGTTTTGTATTCATTTTGAATGGAGGAGCGGTGGAGTGGAAAAGTTCAAGCAAGAGGCGGTTCTTGATTCCACGATAGAGGTCGAGTACATTGCGACTTCAAGCTGCAAAAGAAGGTGTTTGGATAAGGAATTTCATTCTTGAATTGGGAATGGTTCGAGTGCCTCGAGCCCAATGGATCTCTATTGTGACAACAATGGAGCCATTGCTCAAGCTAAGGAGCCTAGATCCCATCAAGTCCAAACACATACTCGGGGTTATCATCTTATCCGCGAATTGGTGGATAGAGGAGATGTTAAGATATGCAAAGTTCATACGGATTTAAATGTTGCTGATCCGTTGACAAAGCCTCTCACACAGCCAAAGCATGAGGCACACACAAGAGCTATCGGTATTAGATACCTAAAATGATTGACTCTAGTGCAAGTGGGAGACTGTTGGAAATATGCCCTAGAGGCAATCATAGAGATGATTATATTTCATTATGTTCATGACATTGGATAATGTGTTATCTTGTTCCTAGAATAATATTGTTAATATTTATTATCAAGTATGTGACTTGGTTGTGAAACTCTATATTTCTGCAATAATTATTCTTATACGATCCCTGGTCGTAAACATATGAGGACACATATGAATAGACTAGCATATGTATTGGTTGATGACTATGTTTCACGAGTCATAGATATGGAGATATCAAACCAATAATATGGACACATGTTAGAGAACATGATGTTGGATAAGACCCACATTGAGACACTATTGAGATTGTTATGAATCTATGTGTCGTTAGTTGGTCTCAAGCAATGATGATGTATAATCCTTAGACCTGAGATCAGCATGGTTTCCTACATGTGTAAGAGCACTCTTAGGGGTTGCCAAACGCTACACCGTAACTGGGTAGTTATAAAGGTAGCTTTCGGGTATGCTCTGAAACATGGAGAGGAATGTGACTGGTCGGATATGGATTTGCCCTCCTAACATAACAGAGAGATGTCTCTCGCCCCTCGTTGATCGGATAAAGAAAGTGCATGGCCATGCCACTAGTAGTCGAAGTGTTCGACCACGTAAAGTTATCTGACACTCGATCGAGAAAGTATTGAACAGTCCATGGATGACACAACATCTCACCTGGAGTTCGATCAGACATCGTGAGGCAAAGGGAGTATACACGAGTAGGTCGCTTAGTTCGAACAGTTACGACTGGTCGTATGGAGATACAAGCAAGTCGTAGACTGGTCGAACGTAATCACAGAGTGGTCGAAACCAAGTCGTAAGGAGTTACGAGTTGGTCGTGATCAAATACGAACTGGTCGTATAGAGATAGGACCTGGTCGTAAGTGATGAGGACCTGGTCGTATATCATATTGCATTAAGGTTCGTCCGATATAATTTGTGTGTATTCGGGAATCGATATGTTCTGCTAGGAGCCGCTACGACTCGTGATCGGAAACGGTTTCCAAGTCACAACCGAACTACACATGAACCTACAGGGTCACACACTTAACGGGTTGGAACAAACCAATACAAATACAATTAAATGGCGTGTCCGGATAGGATCCGTCCACGAGCACTATATAAGGAGGTGCATGAGGTCATTGGAAGGATGCGTGAAACACCACCGAATCCCTAGCCGCCATCTTCCTTAGAGCTCCACCGTGCGATTTGGTGCTGGCACACCAGCGTTCGGTTGTTCCTTCCTTGGACGTGTGGATACCGTAGAGGCGCTACTACAATTGTTGTGCTTGAGGACGATCCACGATTTTCACAAGGAACCGCAGAGCGTTCTTTGGAGGAGACGTTCGATCTGCGACCCTTTGCATCGACTTCTTTCGGGCGTTGGACGATCGACTCGACCACTACATCGACGCTCTTCGTTGGACCAGCTGCTCCAACCCTTCTTCCACGCTTTCTGTGGCGTCATTGGTAACGATCTATGATCATCTACTTGCTTGGCATCCTGGTTCGCGTGGTAGAAATTTTCGTTTGTAGCTATCGTAGCCTACCCCGTGACCCAACATAACTTAACAAGGTTATCATAACAGATGTGGACCTTCAGGTATAAGGGTTGGGTGCCGAAGCATAAAGATGCTGCCCAACAACAAGACTCATACAGAGATATGATTAGCAAAGGGTTGCGTACCATTTTCACTAGTCTTCTAGCAGTGATGCCATAGCTCACTAGTAGATTAAATGATTATGGATCTTGAATCACTAAAATGTCATAAGAGGGATATGGAATTTAGTGGGAGTATCTTTGTTAAAATTGTTTAATAGAAGTTACTTTTCTTGAACATATGTCTTAGTTTTGCATAATTTATGTTGTAGATCATGGCACCTCTTCTTTGTACCTACATCGAGCTTTTGCTTTACGTTCGATACTTGAAAAGGAAAAAGCTGAATGGAACAAATTTTATGGATTGGTCCCATAACCTAAGAATTGTTCTTAGGCAAGATAAAAGGAACATGTTCTAGAGGAACCAATTCGAGATGTGCCTCAGAGAGAATCTTTGCTCTTGCTCTTAAAACCGCCTATAAAAAGGCATGTGATGAGTCTCTTGATGTTAGCTGTCTCATGCTTGCTGCTATGAACTCAGACCTTCAGAAACAGTTTGAGAACATAGAGGCATACGATATGATCGTAGCACTCAAAGGTATGTTTGAGACACAAGCAAGAACTGAGAGATTTGAGATCTCAAAGAACTTGTTTGGATGTAAGCTAGCTGAGGGTGGTCCGGTGAGCCCTCATGTAATCAAAATGGTTGGTTACACACAGAGCTTGGAAAAACTTGGTTTTCCACTTAGCCAAGAGTTGGCTACAGATTTGATTCTTGCTTCGCTTCCTGAAAGCTATGGGTAGTTCATTTTGAACTTCCATATGAACGGCTTAGACAAGAATCTCACCGAACTGCATATGATGCTTAAGACAGCAGAGGGCAGCATTAAGAAAAGCAACAATCATGTGATGATGGTGCAAAAGAGTACAAGCTTCAAGAAGAAGGCTAAGACTTGGGTCAAAAAAGGGTAAGGCTAAAGTTTCAGATGAGATCAAAACTAATAAGCCTAAGCCCAAGACTAAGTTCGCCCGACTCAAGAGAATGAATGCTTTTCTTGCAAAGAGCTAGGCCATTGGAAGAGGAACGCAAGAAATACTGGCCGATCGAGAAAAAGAATGGTGGGACTAAAGCTTCCACTACGGTATTAATGTTATAGATGTTTTTCTTGCTCGACTCTTACGTTAACTCATGGGTATTTGATCTGGATCGGTTGCTCATATCTGCAATTCGATCACGAGTCTAACAAGGAGTAGGAGAATTACAAAGGCGAGATGGATCTTTGCGTCGGGAATAAAGCAAGAGTTCTTTGCATTAGCCGTCGGGACTTTGCCATTACTTTTGCCTTTAGGATTTATTATGGAATTGAATAATTGTTATTACGTTCCAGCCATTAGTAGAAACATTATCTCTGCCTCATGTTTGATGGCAGAGGGTTATAAATTCATTATTGAGAACCATGGTTGTTCTATATTTTTGAATGAAGTATTTTATGGCTATGCACCTGTTTTGAATGGGTTGTTTATTTTAAATCTTGTTGATGCATCCGTCTATAATATTAATGCGAAAAGGCTTCGGCCTAATGAAATAAATTCCACTTTCATTTGGCATTGTCGTTTGGGTCACATAAGTGAGAAACGCATGAAAAAGCTCCATAATGATGGAACTCTAAACTCGTTTGATTTGGAATCATTTGACACATGCGAATCTTGCCTGGTCGGTAAGATGACCAAGACACCTTTCCTTGGTCGTAGTGAAAGGGCGTCCGACTAGTTGGCACTCATACATACTGATGTGTGTGGACCAATGAGTATGACAGCTAGAGGTGGTTCTCAGTACTTCATTACTTTCACCGATGACTATAGTAGATATGGATATATCTACTTGATGAGGCACAAGTCGGAATCCTTTGAAAAGTTCAAGGAGTTCCGAATGAGGTCTGTAATCAACTTGGCAAGACAATCAAATCTTTACGATCTGATCGTGGAGGTGAGTTTTTGAGCCATGAGTTTGGTAATCATTTGAAACAATGTGGAATTGTTCCACAGCTTACACCACCGGGCACTCCACAATGGAATGGGGTGTCCGAGCGGCGTAATAGGACCTTGTTGGACATGGTTCGATCAATGATGAGCCAATCCGATCTGCCATTGTATTTTTGGGGTTATGCTCTAGAAACTGCCGCTTACATTTTGAATCAGGTACCATCTAAATCAGTAGATAAGACACCATATGAGAGGTGGACTAGGAAGAGTCCTAGTTTATCTTTTCTAAGGATTTGGGGATGTAATGTCTATGTTAAACGTTTGACGTCTGACAAACTCGCACCCAAATCAGATAAATGCTTCTTTATAGGATATCCTAGGGAAACCAAAGGATATTATTTCTACAACCGGGAAGAAGACAAAGTTTTTGTTGCCCGAAATGGTGTCTTTTTGGAGAAAGAGTTTCTTTCAAAAGGAGTCAGTAGGAGAAAGGTGCAACTCGAAGAAATTCGGGAAACATCTGAAAGTGTTTCAACTCCTACTGAACCTCTACTGGATGAACAAAATGTTGTTGAACCTGTAGATGAGGCACCAGCCCCACGTAGATCTAAAAGGCCACGTCAATTGCCTACAAGGTATGGGCATGACGTTTTATTATTGAATAATGACGAGCCTAAGACTTATGAGGAAGCGATGATGGACCCAGACTCTGAGAATTGGCTTGGAGCCATGAAATCCGAGATAGACTCCATGAGAGAAAATCAGGTTTGGAATCTGGTTGATCCACTTGATGGTGTTAAAACCATTGAGTGCAAATGGATCTATAAGAAAAAGATTGATATGGATGGAAATGTTCACATTCATAAGGCTCGACTAGTCGCAAAAGGTTTTCGACAAGTTCAAGGAGTTGACTATGATGAGACTTTCTCACCAGTAGCGATGCTTAAATCTGTTCGGATCATTCTAGCAATTACTGCATATTTCGACTATGAGATATGGCAAATGGATGTCAAAACAGCTTTCCTTAATGGAAACCTAGATGAGGATGTGTACATGACACATCCTGAAGGTTTTGTCGATCCAAAGAATGCTAGTAAAGTATGCAAACTTCAAAAGTCCATTTATGGGTTGAAGCAAGCATCTTGGAGTTGGAATATACGTTTTAATGAGGAGATCAAAAGGTTTGGTTTCATCAAGAACAAAGAAGAACCTTGTGTTTACATGAAGGTTAGTGGGAGTGCACTTGTTATTCTGATCTTGTATGTAGATGATATACTACTGGTCGGAAATGACATTCCAATGCTTGAATCTATTAAAACTTCATTAAGAAATAGTTTCTCAATGAAAGATTTAGGAGATGCATCATATATCTTGGGAATAAAAATCTATAGAGATAGATCAAGAAGGCTAATTGGATTAAGCCAAAGTATGTACATAGACAAAGTGTTGAATCGGTTCAACATGCAAGATTCCAAGAGAGGATTCTTGCCCATGGCACATGGCATTAATCTTAGCAAGAATAAGTGTCCGACGACCACTGATGAGCGAGACAAAATGAGTAATATTCCATATGCTTCGGCCATTGGATCTATCATGTACACCATGATATGTACACGACCAGATGTATCATATGCTCTAAGTGTTACGAGCAGATACCAAGCTGATCCCGTGAAGGTCCTTTGGACATTGTGAAAAACATTCTTAAGTACTTAAGAAGGACTAAGGATGTGTTCCTGGTTTATGGCAGTGATGAAGAGCTCGTTGTAAATGGTTACACTAATGCAAGCTTTCAAACCGACAAAGATGATTATCGTTACAATCTGGTTTTGTATTCATCTTGAATGGAGGAGCGTTGAGTGGAAAAGTTCAAGCAAGAGGCGGTTCTTGATTCCACGACAGAGGTCGAGTACATTGCGACTTCAAGCTGCAAAGAAGGTGTTTGGATAAGGAATTTCATTGCTAAATTGGGTGTGGTTCGAGTGCCTCGAGCCCAATGAATCTCTATTGTGACAACAATGGAGCCATTGCGTAGGCTAAGGAGCCTAGATCCCATCAGAAGTCTAAACATATACTTAGGCGTTATCATCTTATTCACAAATTGGTGGATAGAGGAGATGTTAAGATATTCAAAGTTCATACGGATTTAAATGTTGCTGATCCGTTGACAAAGCCTCTCACACAGCCAAAGTATGAGGCACACACAAGAGCTATTGGTATTAGATACCTAAATGATTGACTCTAGTGCAAGTGGGAGACTGTTGGAAATATGACCTAGAGGCAATCATAGAGATGATTATATTTCATTATGTTCATTATATTGGATAATGTGTTATCTTGTTCCAAGAATAATATTGTTAATATTTATTACCAAGTATGTGACTTGGTTGTGAAACTCTATATTTCTGCGATAATTATTCTTATACGATCCCTAGTCGGAAACATATGAGGACACATATGAATAGACTAGCATATGTATTGGTTGATGACTATGTTTCACGAGTCATAGATATGGAGATATCAAACCAATAATATGGACACATGTTAGAGAACATGATGTTGGATAAGACCCACCTTGAGACACTATTGAGATTGTTATGATTCTATTTGTCGTTAGTTGGTCTCAAGCAATGATGATGTATAATCCTTAGACCTGAGATCAGCATGGTTTCCTACATGTGTAATAGCACTCTTAGGGGTTGCCAAACGCTACACCGTAACTGGGTAGTTATAAAGGTAGCTTTCGGGTATGCTGTGAAACATGGAGAGGAATATGACTGGTCGGATATGGGATTTACCCCTCCTAACATAATAGGAGAGATGTCTCTGGGCCCCTCGTTGTGATCGGATAATGAAAGTGCATGGCCATGCCACTAGTAGTCGAAGTGTTCGACCACGTAAAGTTATCTGACACTCGATCGAGAAAGAATTGAACAATCCATGGATGACACAACATCTCACCTGGAGTTCAACCAGACATCGTGAGGCAAAGGGAGTATACACGAGTAGGTCGCTTAGTTCGAACAATTACGGACTGGTCGTATGGAGATACAAGCTGGTCGTAGACTGGTCGAACATAATCACAAAGTGGTCGTAACCTGGTCGTAAGGAGTTACGAAGTGGTCGTGACCACATGCGAACTGGTCGTATAGAGATGGGACCTGGTCGTAAGTGATGAGGACCTGGTCGTAGATCATATTGCGTTAAAGTTCGTCCGATATAATTTGTGTGTATTCGGGAATCGCTATGTTCTGCTAGGAGCCACTACGACTAGTGATCGGAAAGGGTTTCCGAGTCACAACCGATTACGCATGAACCTATAGGGTCACACACTTAACGGGTTGGAACAAACCAATACGAATACGATTTGTAAACGTGTTCGGATAGGATCCGTCATGAGCACTATATAAGGAGATGCATGAGGCTGCTGGGAGGCGCGCGAGAAAACACCACCGAAACCCTAGCCGCCATCTTCGTGAGTGCCCTGCCGTGCGACTTGGTGCTAGCACACCAGTGTATGGTTGTTCCTGCCTTGGACGTGTGGATACCGAAGAGGCGCTACTACGATTGTTGCGCTTGAGGACGATCCGCGATCTTCACGAGGAACTACAGAGGTTGCTGGAGGGGACGATCGACTATGACCACTACATCGACGCGCTCTTCGTTGGACCAGGCTGCTCCAACCCTTCTTCCACTGCTCTGCACGTCTGGTGGTAATGATCTATGATCATCTACTTGCTTGGCTTCCTGGTTTGCGTGGTAGAATTTTTGTTTGTAGCTATCGTAGCCTACCCGCGACCCTTCAGTTTTGACTAGTAAGAAATGGGCAACTTTAGTCAAATGATCAACTATTACCCAAATCGAATCGTAACCTGATTGAGTCCTAGGTAAACCGATAATGAAATCCATTATGATCTCGTCCCATTTTCACTCTGGAATTTTCAGAGGTTGCAACAGACCTGCTGGTTTCTGATGTTCTGCTTTTACTTTCTGACACACGTTGCATAAGGCAACAAACTCTGCGACTTCTTGCTTTAAATTTGTCCACCAAAATTTATTCTTAATGTCTTGATACATCTTAGTACTACTAGGGTGAATCGAATACTTTGAGTCATGGGCTTCCTTCAAGATCAGCTGTCTCAAACCCTTAATATCTGGCACGCAGATACGTCCATTGATCCACAGTATATCTTGATCATCTTTGGTGAAGTCTTTGAATTTTTCTTCTACCATCTTCTTCTTGATGTCTAAAAACTCTGAGTCCTTTGGTTGAGCTTCACGAATCTGCTTCTCCAAGGTAGATTGTACCTCTAGACTGGCTACAAATCCTTTAGATACAACTTCTAGCTTCAGCTTTTGAAATTCCTCTTGAAGTTTTGAACAAATCTCTTTCATTTCCAAAGCATTGCAGTAACTCTTACGGCTTAAAACATCTGCAACTACATTGGCCTTACCAGGATGGTAGTGGATTCCAAGATTATAATCCTTTATTAACTCTAACCATCTTCTCTGTCTCATATTTAGGTCAGACTGAGTGAAAATATATTTCAGGCTGTTATGATCGGTATACACTTCACAGCGATTACCGATGAGATAATGACACCTAATCTTCAAAGCATGCACTACGGCAGCTAATTCCAAATCATGGGTAGGATAATTCTCCTCATGAGGTCTCAACTGCCTAAACGCGTAAGTGACAACTCTTCCTTCTTGCATCAGGACGCATGCTAATCCTTGACACGAAGCATCATAATAGATATCAAAATATTTGCGAATATCTAGCGGAATTAGCACTGATGCTGAAGTCAAATGCTTCTTCAATTATTGAAAACTTTCTTCACAAGCTGGGGTCCAAGTGAACTTTTTCTCCTTGTTCAATAATTGCGTAAGAGGCTTAGCAATCGTTGAGAATCCTTCAATGAAGCGGCGATAATATCTTGCCATTCCCAAGAAATTATGGATCTTAGTAACTGTCTTGGGCTATTCCCAATGTAATACTTCCTTAACTTTACCGGCGTCAACTGCTACTCCCTCGGCTGTCATCACATGTCCAAGGAAATCAATGTCCTTTTTGTAGAAATCACACTTGCTAAACTTTGCATACAACTGATGCTCTCTGAGTTTCTCTAGGATGAACCATAGGTGTTCAGCATGTTCCTCCTCTAACTTGGAATACACCAAAATATCATCAATGAACACTACTACAAACTTGTCCAACTATTCTATGAATATATTATTCATCATGTTCATGAAATAGGCAAGGGCATTTGTCAGACCAAAGGACATGACTAAGAACTCATAATGTCCATACCGCATTGAGAAGGCGGTTTTTGGTATATCCTTCGAGCAAATCTTCAACTGATGGTAACCCGATCGCAGATCAATCTTTGAGAATACTCCGGCTCCTTTGTTCTTGATGGTGACTTCATTGAGAGATCGATAATCAATGCACATTCTCATGCTTCTATCCTTCTTTCTGACAAACAAAACTGGTGCTCCCCATGGCAACGAACTAGGTCTTACAAAACCCTTCTCAAGAAGTTCTTCTATCTGTTTTTCATTTCTACTAGCTCATCGTCTGGCATCCGATAGGGTCTCTTTGAAATCGGTGCTATTCCTAGCACTAGATCGATAACAAACTCAATGTCATGGTCCAGTGGCGTTCCTGTTAATTCCTTTGGAAACATATCTGGATATTCTCTGACAATAGGCACATCTTCCAAAGAAACGGTCTTCAGGCTGTTGACTAGTAGATATCCATCACACATTGAGGTGGCTAGAAACTCTACCTTGTTTCCCTCGGTATCCTTGATTGTTACGGCTCTTCGGCCACAATCTAGCACAACTTTATGCTTTGTTAACCAATCCATGCCAAGAATGACATCCAGGGTTTGGGTGTCTAGAACAATAAGGTTGGCTAGAAACTCAACTTCAACTATCAGTAACTTAGCTCCTAAACATCCCACTTTAGAACTTAGCTCTACTCCAAGCGACTGGATTAACAAAGTATGCTTAAGATGCATAACTTCCAGGTTATTCTTATTTGCAAAAACTCCATAAACAAGCGAATGCGAAGCTCCAGAGTCAAACAAAACTGGATGCAGGTACTGAGTTTACCAGAAACTTACCCAGTACAATGTCCGATGCTTCCTGGGCTCCTTCTAGAGTGACGTGGTTGACATGGCCTCTGACCACAGATTGTGGTGCTCCTCTGGATTGGCCGGTAGCTTGAGAAGCTCCTTGATTGATGCTCTACGCTAGTGTCTTGGCGGGTGTAGCTCCAAGGTTGAAGCGTACAAGAGTGATTGTTCCCTTCTGAGGACACTGGTTGGTGAAGTGGCCTGGCTGACAGCAAGAATAGCAAACTCTTTGATCATTCTGCCGGTTGTTCCCTAGATTGAGGTTGGCTGGTGTAGGGTTGCGAAAGTTCTGTATAACTGGACAAGGTGTTGAAGTTGGTGCAGGCGCCTTGAAAGAGTTTTGCGGTGGAAAGCGATTAAACTGCTACGGAACTACTGTTGTCTTCTGCTGTGATTGGTGACTCCCTTGTTGAGCCATCCTACGTTTGCAGTTATCTTCTAGTTCTTTGCGTTTATCTTCAAGAATCAACGCCCTATTGACTAGCTCCTAGAAATCTAGAAAGGTATGGGCAAGCAGACTGACTTGCAGTCCAGTATTCAATCCCTTCAAGAAGCGACTCTAGCGAGCCTTGTCGGTGGTGACATCCTCTGCAGCATAGTGAGCTAGCTGAGATAATTTATTGAGATAGTCCATCACTGACATACCTCCCTACTTGAGAGCGCGGAACTCATCATTTTTCAGATCAATTATTCCTTTCGGAACATGGTACTGATGGAAGGCTGTGGAAAACTCATCCCAAGTAATATTTTGTGGCGCTCATGCGCTGCATAGAAGTTCTCCCACCATTCGGTAGGTTTGCCTTCCATCTGGTGAGTGGCGTATAGGACCTTCTCATGGGTGCTGCATTGAGTGAGCATCAGCTTCCTCTCAATGACACGAAGCCAATCATCGACTTCTACCGGTGAGACGTGCCTAGAAAAGGTTGGTGGGCGAATTCTCATGAATTCGGCTAGTTTAGATGGTCCATGGTGACCATGAGCGACTGGGGCTCCACTGTGATGATTGTTGTTGCTGTTTTGATTATTCATATTCTAAATTTGGTTCATCATGGTATACATCATTTGAGTCTGAGCTGCCATTAAAGCTCCGATATTCTGCAAGTCAATTGGGGGTGCTTGCGGCGGAACTGCTCCTACGGGGGTTTGCTCATTTTCTTTTGACACAGGGGTGCCGAAACCACTTGCAGCAGCATGACGAGTCTGAACCATCTGGTGAAGCTTCATGGGTTAGATAAGGTAGCAAGCATAAGATGAGTTAAGAACTAATCAGGGGGTAGGTTAAACCCAACAAACACAACTCAAGAAACCAACTAAAATACTTTTATTAATAAGGTCTTAGCATGGCTGCAACAAATGCCTAAGGGCCTTTGTAGCTCATACTTGGACACAAGAAACAAGAACGAACCTAAACATACAATCTACCGCCTAAAGGGCGACTCTCCTAACTTTAAACTAGCTAAGCCTGACTAAACTTAAACCTTAGCGAGCTCAGTCGCTGAGGTAGCCTCCATAACCACGGCGATGCTCCCACCTGCTGTAGACCTGAAAGTGAGCTGGCATCCTTGCAAACTGATCCTGGTGCCTTGGGAGTGGTGCACATCCTTAAGATGGCGAGGCATGAAGCTTCTTGAATTGGTTCGGTCCAGCATACAATCCTCCGAGCTGAGATGTTAAGGGGTTGGCTTGCTTTGGTGTCCCTCCAAGCATAGATAGTCAAACGGTAGATCACTCCATGGTCTCGCCCGTTCACTACCCAGTTGCTGCCACGATACATCGGACGGTCGAAACCTCCAAGCACTTGCAACAGCTTCCAAAGTTCACCATAGTTTTGAAGATGAGGCATCTGTCAAGACAGGCAAGAGGGTAAGAACCAAACTAAACACAGCGGGGAGAGGAAGAATTCCAACAATAGTTGAGTCAAGAAAGACATGAGAGGAGTTAAGTAGTTCAATTAATCTTGCAAGTTAAATTTGCTTTAGAAAATAGTTTGGTCACTCCAAGACGGCCGATCTAACTAAGGTCAAAACCTACAATCAGTATGGCTCTGATACCACCTCTGTCGGGACCCAAAAATGCAATTTTGGACCCTCTGTGTATAATGCACTAGTCCAGGATCACGCTAGTGCACATAGTGTCAACATAGATGAATATCGATACACACAAGACGATTAATAGCATAAATGACTAATTTGATTAATAAATAACCATTTTGACCTTATGGTCGAGTTTACATTTATTAAGCCTCATAGGGCTGGCAATAGAGAAATAAGCAGTAGAACAAATAACTTCAACGGAATCCCATCAATTCGCCACAGGCAACCAACTGGGATCAAGACCTAACGATCAGCACCTTCACAGAACTCTTCCTCGAAAGCCGGCGAAGACTCCTCCACTTCTGTTGATTGATTATAGCAAGCATGAGTACACAACCATACTCACAAATCATACCATAGAATGTAATTTATAGATGATGGCTTATTCCAAAGGACTGGCTTCTGTGGTTCTTTCGCAAAAATGCAACATTTGCAATTTGAATATGAATAATAGATTAAACACAATGTAAAACAAATAAACAATATTAATTTTATCAGTTGGTTTCACAAAGAACATAAAGCCTAAACAAATTATTCACACAGCCATATGACTTAGATCACATAGCTCCCTTCCCAAATGTTTCATGAACACTACCCCTCGTGTGAAATCCCTAAGCATGTCCATATCCAGTGTACACTTTAATTAACACTCTGCAAAGGTTGTACACTTTACCCAGATGATATAACCAGTGTTGCAAGCACTAATCATAACAAAATGTTTCAGAAACTTCATCTCAATCATTGATACTCCCGATGTGCTTTACCGCCAGACTAACCCACACAGAAAGCCAGCCCGATACACATCGTTGGACAGGAACATGGCGAACCACCCCGTGATGTGACTACCTACACTACAAGAAATCTGCTAAACTATGACAAAATTTCTATGACAATTATCTGCACATATTCTATGACGTTTTTCAGCAGCAGCGTCATATAGAGCATCCCGGTGCTGGGACCCTACTTGTAGTGACGAAAAATGTCAAAATCATCACTAACTCTCGAAACTCAAATTGTCATAAACAGGGCATTTGGCATTGTGACGCCATTGCTTTGTCATAGTTACACAGGTGACAATCTCATATCGTCATAATCCTCTTGGAGTTTTTTTTTGGATAAAGTTACACAGGTGACAAGCTGGTTTGTTGCCACCGTGGACGCACAGAAGTGGTCAGGAAGTGGTGCAAAATGTAATGTGGCATGCGCAAATAAAAACCGGCTCCCAAGCTTCAAACCGAGCACCTGTTGCATCGCAAGTTGCTGCAACACCATTGCACCATCGAGAGGAATTCGTTCGAATCGTACGTGAATATCTAGATAAGCTATTACATGCAAGGCAGGGACTTACAAAGAAAAACTAGTAGCGCGGTGGCGGCCACTATGTTTGAACGGCTTAGCAAAGGGGATGGCTACGACTCCCGCCGACGACGACTGCGAATCCAGCTGGCGACGGCTCCGCCTCCCGTCGGCGAGGGCTGGGACTCCTGCCGGCGATGGCTCCGCCTCTCACCGGCGAGAGCTGGGACTCCTACCGGCGATGGCTCCGCCTCCTACTGGCGATGGCTCCGCCTCCTGCCGGCGAGGGTTGCTCGTCCCATGCTCGTTGAGCCATTGCTACACCTCCGTGGCACGGCCATAGCTGCTACGGCGATCGGCCACCACACAGGCCAACACCCAGATCTAGCCAAACATAGGCCATTCTCAATTGTAGTCTTCAATTGAAGGTAAGGATGCCCTCCATTCTCCTTTTGTTGCTTCTTAGTGGCTCGGGTTTGGTTGAATAATAGTGCTATTGTAGATTTTGTGTGTTTTTAGCTGGTCCATGGTTTAACTTGAGTATATGCCACTGAATTACCAATTTGAGAGTTTAGAATACACTTAATTTTACAAGCCGTTTGGTCATTGCAAAATATTTATGTTTTGTGAAGTTGAACAGTATGAAGATGTGAACAACATGGACAATAATTTTGATTAAGGTTTACTTGTTTGAATGGCTGATAGATGGGCAATAATTTTGATTAATTTGTACTTGTTTGAATGTCTGACAGATGGATAGATCTTGGATTAAATCCAGACAGTTTAGCACTGCACATATCAATGGGATGAAAGAGTTCATGCAATTTGTTAGTGCCCGATTTGATGAGAATGCTAAAATACTTGGCCCATGTCGTGTATGTTTGAATCGGGCTCATAGACCTCAAGGAGCTATGGAGGATCACATATATTTTCATGGGATGTCAAGCACATACAATAGGTGGATCCATCATGGAGAACCATTGGATGATGGAATTCATGAAATGCACCGCATGAGAATGAACCATTCGATACTATGGAACATGATGTTGAAGAGGATGTTGGTTTGAACAAGGACGACGACGATGATGATGATAGAATTCCAGATATGGTAGAGGAGTTATACATAGCTGAAGAACAAGGTGGACGGAATTCAATGTTTGGAAGTATAATAGCAGAGTTGCAGCGCCAGCTTTATCCTAGATGTGCTCATTTTTCAAGATTTACATTTGTTGCGAAGTTACTTCATATCAAGTCATTCTATCGAATCAGTAATGTTGCATTCGCTGCATTGCTGAAGCTGTTGTCATCAGCATTCCCAGCTTACTTTCTTCCCACATATTACAATGAAGGAAAGAACTTTATCCATGCATTAGGACTTGGATATGATTCAATCCATGTTTGCAAGAATAATTGTGTCCAGTATGCCAACAATGATGAGTGCCCAGTATGTGGTGAATCTAGATGGAAAGATGCAGAAGGAAGGAAGTAGATTCCTGTGAAGGTATTGCGGCATTTTTGATTGATTCCAAGGCTGAAGAGGATGTTTGCTTCCAAAAATACAGTGGCGGAGGCACAATGGCACAAGTTGAAGCGGCAACCTATGGAAAATGAACTCAGCCATCTTACTGATGGTGAGGCATGGAAAGACTTCGACAGAAAATATGGGTGGTTTGCAAAAGATGCAAGAAACATGAGACTTGGCCTTGCTACAGATGGTTTCAATCTATTTGGCAACATGAGCTCCTCCTATAGCATGTGGCGGTATTTGTCGTGCCTTACAACGGCCACCACAGGCATGTATGGAGCAGTCCAACTTCATGATGGCCCTCTTGATCCCAGTCCAAAATGTCGAGAAAGGATCTTGATGTGTTCTTGGAGCCTCTCATCAAAGAGTTGCTGGAGCTTTGGAAGGGTGTCCGTACTTATGATGCATGTAGTGCTAGTATGTTTGATCTACATGCTGCAATTTTATGGTGTATTCATGATTATCCAGCATTGGGCATCTTGTCAGGACGAACCACAAAAGGTTATTATGCATGTGTGCATTGTGACAAAGATACCTGCTCAAAGAAATTAAGGCACAAGATATGTTACATTGGCCATCGTCGTTTCCTTCCAAGGGATCATCCGTGGAGAAAAAGGAAAAAAATTAATGGTGAGAATGAAACCCGTGCGAAGCCTTGGGAACTTAGTATAGAGGAGCTTCTACAGCAACTAGACAATGTAAGAGATGTTAGACTAGGAAAGCATCCGCAAAGTAGTCATAAGAGAAAGCGGCAAGCCGATGGTCAAGTTTACACTCGAAGAGTTTGTTTGTTTGACTTGCCATATTGGTTGAGTCTGAAGCTGCGGCACAATCTTGATGTAATGCACAATGAAAAAAATATATGTGACAACCTGCTTGGTACATTTCTCAACATTGATGGGAAGACAAAGGAGACAGTTAGTGCTAGGCTAGATTTGGAAGACATGGGCATAAGATCTTTTTCACACTTGCAGTATGAAGGAGATTCATACAGTATCCCTAAAGCCCCATATGAAATGAAAAAAAGACCAAAAGTGTAAATTTTTTGAATTTATAATAGAGGTGAAATTTCCAGATGGATATGCTTCTAACTTAGCAAAATGTATTAATGCGGATGGATGCAAGGTGCTAGGATTAAAAACTCATGATTGTCATATTCTTCTACAAAGAATTTTACCTGCTACCCTACGAGGAATCATGAGTAAGGAGATATATGAAGCGATTCTTTGAATTGGGAAATTTCTTTCAGCAGTTATGTTGCAAAACTCTAAAGCAAGATGTTCTGCATAAATTGAAAGTTCAAATCCCAATCATTTTGTGCAAGCTTGAGAAAAATTTTCCACCAGCTTTCTTTGATGTTATGGTGCACTTGGCTGTTCATTTACCTGATGAAGCAATCCTAAGAGGCCCAGTGCAATATGGCTAGATGTACCCATTAGAAAGAAGGCTATGTACACTTAAGCGTTTTGTGAGGAATAGGGCTAGACCTGAAGGATCCATTGCAGAAGCATATGTTGCTAATGAGTGTTTAACTTTTTGCTCAAGGTACTTGAATGATGTGGAGACACGATTCAATTAGGTGGGCAGGAATAGAGAGCGTGTTGACTTAAAAGAAGGTGACCTCCCTGTTTTTTAGCATGGTGTTTATTTAATTGGAGCCTCGAGGATGACATATCTTGAAGGTGATTATGACAAGATGGTTTGGTATGTGCTCAACAATTGTCCTGAGGTTCAGCCATTTATGGAGTAAGTGATCCCTTCTAACACTTTTGACTTTTGTTTCAGATATAATATATTATTTATCTCTAATTTCTGAAGCCACTATGCAGGTTATGCAAATAAGAGTTAGAGAAAGAAGGTAGTCATGATGTGGAAAAAAGGCTAGAGCATGAATTTGCCACATGGTTTAAGAAGCATGTGAGTTTTCTTTGCAATTTTGGATGTAACTCTGATCAGATGTATAGGTTATCATCATCTTGACCTTTTGTTGTCGGATGGCAAGACGCATTATGTGGAAGGAGTAGAGGTCGTTGATGACCTATATTCATTAGCATGCCAACCGGATATCGAGTGAGATTATATTCATATGTATTGTTGATGGTGTTCGATATCACACGATTGACCATGAAAAAATAGAAAGACTTCGAACGATTGGAGTCATGGTTTAGGGTACATATAATGGTGAGCATATTGATTTTTATGGTTGTCTGCAAGACATTATCGAGTTGCAGCATAACTCAAGCTAAGACGTCTGTCGAACAGTTGTTTTATTTCGTTGTGGCTAGTTTGATCTTGATGGCAAGAAGACAAGATTAAAAGATGATGGATATTTCAAAAGCATCAACACTGCAAGTTACTGGTACAAAGGAGATCCTTTTATTCTAGCCGCACAATCAACAAAGGTATTTCACTTGCAGGACACAAAGTTTGGTGGAGACTGGAGAGTTGTTCAAAAGTTTGAGCATAGGCATTTGTTGAGTGTCACCGAAGCAGAAACTAAGAAGGAACTTACATACCAAGATGATGACTAACCTCCACCCTTTCACACAGACTAACCTACTACCTGAGTAATCAATGTTAAGACTCTGTAACTTACTAAGTTAGGCACGTCCCATACCAAGCATGTGGTCGTATAACAAGGCTCAGTTCAATGGCGCACAAAGTTAAGTCCTTAAATGACCAAGGCAAGACTTCCAAATTCTAATTATGCCACACAGATTTACATTCACATTCACACAGCCACCATGGCACACACTATCCACCACTTGCCTCAGTCTAAATCCTATACCACCCAGTTGGTTAAGTGCAATACATGCCATCAACGAGTAATAGCACACAGTACACAGAGTTTTACCACAAAGTTCCATAATCACTTAGTCAGGTTTATATTTGCAACTCACATGAGATGATGACTCGTAGCATGACTAAGCAAATCTACTCGTATCTAACCAACCCACATTTGGGCTATGATAATACCAACTAAATAAAGAACCAATCTAGGGTGACAAAAGATTATGACATCAATATACAAGGTGGATATAACAAATTGGATTAATAACTACACCCCGAAAGCATTTAAATAAATACTTAAAGTAAATGAAATAATTTGAATGAAAGTATTTTGAAAATTGGGTTCAATATGATCAAATATATAACTTGCCTTGTAATAGGTCAAGGTATTGGTCTTGCTCTTGATGCACTCCTTTTTCAAAGTTCCCCGATATATCGACGTCTACTCGTAAACGAAGCAAATAAAGAAAACAAATAAATAACAAAGATAAAAAATCCAAAAATTAAATAAAAATCTTAGATAAATAGATCTCAAATTTATATGAAATTTGAAATTTGAATGGGCTCAATCGGAGTTCGGATGCAAAAGATATGGCCTTTGGAAGTTGAAATCTAAAGAAAATACCCTAAATAGGATTTATTGGAATTTCCGAATTATTTTCCAAAGGAAAAATCTGATTATGACGCCATCATGATGTCGGCCCTAAGATTTTTGGAATTAAATGAAATAAAAGAGAAACTAACATGTGGGACCCACATGTCAGTGGCTCGGCTCACGATGAACCAAGTTCACTGAGCCCTTGGATCTACAGTTTGGTGGACTAGACACGCGGGTACTGACTGGCGGCTGACGCGAATGCCATGTAGGTGACACGCAGGCTCGAGATTGATGTTGGCGCTGAGGTGGCAGGGACACAGTGGCTCAGCGGCGGAGGCTCGGGGACCAAGGTACCGCGACGGCGCCTTGCCGGAGATGGGTGGTACCGAGAGGTAGAGGTTAACGCGGGGATCTCATAGGTGTGCTCACGGATGCTCAAAGATAGTTGTGGTGACCGGCGGCGAGGTCGAAGCGGCGGAGTTGGTTTGGGCTTGTCAGGATTTGTCCTCCGGCGATGCTCCAGCGGAACCAAGGCGACCACAAGGTAGCCCTTGCTCTTGCGATGCCGACGCTGCAGACCATGAGGCTCCGGTGATGCTGACGGCGACTAAATTGCTCGTTGGACTAGCGGCGATGACCTTGGCTTCTTTGAGCTCCTATGGTGGCTAGGGATCGGCTCCAGCGCTGAGCCGGTTGCGAAAGGGATGCGGAGGCTGAGGGCACCCTCCCCTTTTATACATGGCCGACTCGGGGAGTCCAGGGCACGGATGCCCAAAACAGCCCGTGGCGGAGGAGTACGGTTCGAGGACGACTTGGAGATGAAGAACTGTAACCCTAGATGGGACCCACACGTCAGTGGCGAAGGTTCGCACGAGCTCGCGTGGCAAATGGCACGGTGAGAATGACTGGTGGGACCGGGTGAGGCTGTGCGTGCGGAGGTGAGAGGAGACACTGACATGCGGGGGCCCGCATGTTAGTGGAAGGCAGTGTGCACTCGAGAGGCTAGGCTGCACAGTGCTGGGCCAGAATCGGAATAGGGCTGGGTTTAGGCCCAAAGTAATATGTGAGATTTTCTCTTTTTTTTGTTTTTTGTAAATAGCAGAAATTCCAAATGGCAATTAGAAAATAGCAAATGAACTTAGAAAAATTCTACAAAAATCTAGAAAATATATCCAAGCTCATATAATCCAAATAAAATAGTTTTGACCATTGTTGATGTTGAATTTAATCATATTAAATTGTTTTGGTACTAAAAGTCCAAGTTAAGCTTTTGAATTAAAATTCAAATAAATCCAAATTTTAATTCAAATAAATCCAAATGGTGAATTTTCAACTACTAACTAAACAAAAGATTTTTAAAGCTTAGAAAATTGGGATGTTATAGCTTATTCCAAAGGATATGAGATCTATGATTGTTTTGCATAAAAGCAACAATTGCATTTAAATATGAATACTAGATTGAAAGTGTAATTTAAAACAATTAACAATAATAATTTAACTCATACTTTCACAAAGCTCACCAAGCCTAATCAATTTCTTTCGCACAGCCACATGAGTTACACCACACAGTTGTCCCTTCCCAATTGCTTTATAAAAATATACCCCTCATGTGAAATCTTCGGTTATGTCCATGACCTTGGACGCGGCTATTTGAATAGATTGTTAACACTCTATAGAGGTTGTACACTTTACCCACAAGACACAATCAACTTAATCGAGCTGATGACAATAAAACCTTTCTGAAACTTCATCCCGATAATTGACCCTCCCGATGTGCATATCATCGGTACCAACCCTTACACAGTGCTTTTGGCCGACACACCGTTGGACCTAGAAGCGGCAAACCATCCATAAATGTGATCTACAGAGTAGTCCACACCTCTACCCATCACTGAGCACCTAACCTACTACCTAAGTAGTCAATATCGAGACTCCGTAACTTACTAAGTTAGGCATGTCCCATACCAGGTATGTGGTTGCACATTTGCGGCTCATTTCAATGGTGCACAAAGTTAAGTCCTTAATTGACCAAGGAGAGACTCCCAAATTCTAACTAAGTCACCAGTTTTCCATTTCCCAATCACTAAGCTCCACCAAAACACAATACTTTCCACTCGTCTTAGTCTAAATCTTTTCCCACCCTATTGGTTAAGTACATCATATTCCATCAACGAGTAACAACATGCAACACACAATATTTACACAAAGTTATTCCATAATCACTTAGTCAAATTTAGATTTGCATCTCAAAATGATATCACTTAGTCTGGATTTTCATTCAAAGTCTTGTTGATTTTAAAACCTAAACATCAATTCTTGGAAACATAAACCTAATGGACAAATAGAACAAATTGAAATAAAAGTTGATAATTAAAAATATAAACTTATCATAAGTATACTGAATATAAAATGGGAAATATTAAAAGTATGTTTTGAAACTTTCCTCAAATTAAATAACCAAAGTGCATAAAAACAGAAACTTGAAAGATTTCTAGAGAAAAATGTATAATAAAAAAACCTAGAAAAAAATACACAACGATCTACACTGTATCAGAAGCATCTGCTAAAATTTTCATAATTTTCGAAGCTAAATTGCTATGACTAATAAATTCCTAAAATGCTCAGCCATTTTCTAAAATGTGATAAACCTAACCTCACCTTTTCCTCCCGCTGACCGGTGGACCCCACTGGCAGGGACCTTCTTCCACACGCTGTGCCAGCTTACCGAGCACCATGGGCGCGTCGGTGCGCCAGCCAACTACTCCGCATCTGGTTTTGGACCGCACTGCTGGATTCCCTCGCCTCACCCGCATCGATCGCGCTAGCCACCTGCTCTCATCGCTCAACATTCACCTCGCCCATGCTCATGCGTCACCGAGCGCTTCAATGCTAGGCCTGAGTTCTTTGCCTTCCCTTGCCTATATAAGGCCATTCGGAGCTCCCTAGACACCCTACTCCTCACCGTTTCCATCCCCGAGCCATTCCCCTCCCTCCCTCTCACTCTCACCGTGTGAAACCGCAACATGAGCTCAAGTTCTAGTCTAGCCGCCACGCTACCACTGTGCCGTCGGCACCCCAATGATACATTTTCTTCGCCAACCCCGTTAGCACATGTTCCGGCCCCCAAGGATCCATTCCCTTGCTAATTTGGTGTTTCTTGCGTAGGAGCTAGCCATCGCCCTCATCTTCCCCGTTTCTAGCTAGAAGCGCTAAATCCATTACCGTAGTGTCTCTGGTGAGACCTAGTCCAATCCCCGACATCAGAAGCACCGCGTGGATACCTCGGACCTTCCCCAAGATGCCCAAGATTCACCCTCCTACCCACGTGAAGCTCCCCTCGCCGCCCGTGGTTCACGCCACCAGCCATCCACCATGCACCTCCGCCCACCCTCTTGTCCTGGTGAGTTTCTAGTACCACCTAGACACTCACGCATGTGCTAGTTCGATAAGAGCGCCACCGATTTGTTGTTGCCATTTTGGCCAAACACCACCGTTGCCAAAGATCGCTGCGTCATCGCTCTGTTCCACCGCTAGCCGTGTTCTGGCCTAGGGGTGGATAACGAGTCAGCTCAGCTCAGCTCGGCTCGGCTCGGTGAAGCTCATTAAGAAAACGAGCTCAGCTCGAACTCCTCGGCTCGTTAAGAAAGTCAAGAGATCACAACTTGAGGCTCGTTAGGTTCGCTAAAAAGGAAAATTAGCCTAATAAAATTTTTAGAAAGTTAAAAGATCACAGTTTGGGGCTTGAGCCTCCCTGGACCGCCTAAGGATTGCTAGGTTGGGCTGGCTTGGAACTGCTGCTCAACTGTGTTGGTTTTTCAACGAGCTAAACGAGCTTAACGAGCAACTCGCGAGCCAGCTCGAACTTGGCTCGTTAAGAAAACGAGCTAAATTGCTAGCTCAGCTCAGCTCGTTAAGGGACCGAGTTTGAGCTGAGTCGAGCTGAGCCCTTAACGAGCCGAGCTGGTTCGTGAGTTTTGAGCTTTTTTTCCACCCTTATTCCGGCCACCCATCGGACCGGCTAACTCTAGGGGTTCCATTTTTGGCATCCACCTACGTAGCCGTAGACCCACTCACTGGCGATGAGCAGAAGAAGCTAGCGCTCAGGAGTCCTCTGTTTGTCAGAAACTGACAACTACTGTTGCTCGATCATTAATGGCCAAATCTATGTCGTTAAGGGTTAAGCATTGGTTTGCTGCTGATTTAATTACTACTGAATCAATGACGCGTGGGCCCGATGTTGGAAATATGCCCTGGAGGCAATCATAGAGATGATTATATTTCATTATGTTCATAACATTGGATAATATGTTATCAAGTTCCTAGAATAATATCGATAATATTTATTATCAAGTATGTCACTTGATTGTGAAACTCTATATTTCTGCGATGATTATTCTTAAACGTTCCATGGTCGGAAACATATGAGAACACATATGAATAGACTAGCATATGTATTGGTTGATGGCTATGTTTCACAGGTCATAGATATGGAGATATCAAACTAATAATATGGACACATGTTAGAGAACATGGTGTTGGATAAGACCCACCTTGATACACTGTTGAGATTGTTATGATTTCGTGTGTCATCAGTTGGTCTCAAGCAATGTTGATGTGTAATCCTTAGACCTGAGATTAGCATGGTTTCCTACATGTGTAATAGCACTCTTAGGGGTTGCCAAACGCTACTCGTAAGTGGGTAGTTATAAAGGTAGCTTTCGGGTCTGCTATGAAACATGCAGAGAGATGTGACTGGTTGGATATGGGATTTGCCACTCCTAACATAATAGAAGAAATGTCTCTGGGCTCCTCGTTGTGGTCGGATAAAGAAAGTGCATGGCCATGCCACTAGTGGTCGAAGTGTCGACCACACAAAGTTATTCGACACTTGATCGAGAAAGTATTGAATAGTCCATGGATGACAAATAATCTCACTTGGAGTTCAACCAGATGTCTTGAGGCAAAGGGATAACATACAAACAGGTCATTCAGTTCGACCAGATAGTATGACTAATATCCTTTCTCTACGTGTAGGGATAACCGCTTTCTAGGACCTTCTCTGCCTAGGACCTCCTCTGCCTAGAGTGGCCCTGGAGTGGTCCTGGAATGGTTCAGGAGTGGTCCTAGAGAAACCTATCGAGGAGGTCCAATAGGATGTCTTGAAGCTGGTCGATGACTGGTCATATGAAGATACGAACAGGTTGTAGACTGGTCGAAGCTGGTCGTAGACTGGTCGAACGTAATCACTAACTGGTCGTAATGGGTTATGAACTGGTCGTGACTAGATACAAGCTGGTCGTAAGTGATAAAGACCTGGTTGTAGATCATATTGCATTAAGGTTCGTCTGATATACTCTATGTGTGTTTGAGAATCGTTATGTATGCTGCTAGGAACCGCTGACGACTCATGGTCGAAAAAGAGTTTCCAAGTCACAACTGATTACATATGAACCTATACGGTCTCACACTTAAAGGGATGGGATTTGATTTGGACGGTGATCCGAATTCTTATAGACCACGAGATCCTAATGGGCCTCAAGTTCGAGACCCATTATGGATGCCTATATATAGAGGGGCGGTGGCATGGGGTGATACAATAATCTTTGGAAGAGCTCTCAAAACCCTAATAGCCACGCCTTCCTCAACCACGCCACTGGCGCTAGCACTCCAGCACGTGGTGTCCCTGCCCCGTACGTGTGGATACCTTTGTAATGTCCCAAAATTTGGCTTTTCAAAAATCTTTTGAGTAGTTTAGGTCCCTGGAAAAATTCACCAATGTTATTTGAATTAATAAAGCTTAATTGAACTTTCATAAAGCAAAAACAATTCAATATGATTAATCTCAACATCAACTATTATCAAAATTATTTTATTTGAGTTCTATGTGCTTGGATATATTTTCTAGAATTTTTCCGAGTGCAATTGTTATTTTCTATTTGCCATTTGGTTTTTTTGGCTATTTTCTAAAAAGAAAAACCTATTAAATCTCATATTAGCTTCGGGCTCAATCTCTTTTCCTCATGGGCTAAATCTTTTCTTCCCGGCCTTTCCTTTCTTTCTTTCGGCCTACACTCCCATTTTCTTTTTTTTCCTCTGTTTTCCTTTCCCGACTCAGCCTGTCGCTTTGCTTCGGTCCAAGTCAATCCGAGGCGGCCACTTTCATTCTGTGCCTTGGTGACCCAGTGCTTGCCGTTTTCCTTCAGCCACCGAGCGCAGTCTCTCTGAGTCCGTGTTAAATCACACGTGGCGATCTTGGCCTCTCCGAACTCCCTCATCTCCAGCGCTATAAAGCCTCCCCACCGCGTCATATCGACCGCGCCGCCGTCCTCTCTCCAAACCTTAAAAGCCCGACCTCGATCTCTTCTTCGTCGCGTCGCAATCGCCGAAGATCCGAACGTCTTTGAAGCTTCTTCTCGGTGAAATTCGTCGTCGTTGATGCATCTCCGCCCATGATTCCTCCATCGTTCAGTTCGCATCAACGTGGGCTACGACGTGCTCGCACCAACTTTTCCCGAGAATCATCAAATCAGCGTTGTCGTCTTCGTCATCAAAACCGGCCGCCAGCCACTTTGTCGATCTCTTCAACGGTGAGAGCTCTAGCCCTGTTGAGCATGTCAGATTGTGCTCCAAGTTAATCTCATTCAAAACATCGCCGTCTCTTTGCTTCTTTGCCTTTGAATTGCCACCGCCGTATCTTTCTTTGATCTCCGGCCCTCTTGTTCTCGCCGCCATCTCTCTTTATCATCTCCGGCCACCTCTTGTGTCTCGTGGTGTTCCCCATCATCTCGCCATTCCGATGCTCATCTTGCTTTGCTGCAGGCGCTACTGAATCACCAAAGCCGTCACACCCGTGGAGTTCACCGCCACTAAAGTCCCTGCCGCCGTCGTCTCATCGCCGGAGTTGCCGAGTCATCGCCACCTGAAGCTTCACCTCACTCAAGGGAACCCGTTTTGCTACCTTGCCGGAGTGCCCTCGCTGTGGTTCGCCATTGATGCCGTTCAACCGGGCCACCGGCCAAAGCTCTGTCTCTCTCTTTATCTTTCTTTCTCTTGTTGACGTGGCAGCTAGCTCATTCTCCACATCTGCCATGTCATATATCTGCTTGTGTGGCGTCCTCGTCAGCCTCATGGTCATCTGCCATGTGGCACATCCGAACCAAAAAGCCCATGGTCCTTGTCCATCATACACCTACTCATTGACAGTGGGTCACACTTGTCAAATTCATTTTCCTAATTATCTTTCAGAAAATCATTGATGATGTCAGCATAACTCAATTAATTTTTTTTCCTTCAGAGAAACAATTCTCTAAATTTTGAAATTCTGATTTCATCATTTCATGTGAATCTTCGAGAGCTCATATCTTTTGCATCCGAATTCCGATTGAACCCATTCAAGTTTCTAAATTCATCTAAATTCAATATCTACTTTTTAGTACCATTCAATTTCAATTTGGAGTTTATTTGGTTTCTCTTTTTGAATTTTGCTCGTTTTGCGCTTTCTTTTTCCGTTAGACATTGAAGTCCTGGAATCGTCCGAAGGAGCTGAAGATCAAGGAAGTAGAAGATTGAAGATAAATAAGATCATCATTGCTATAGCAAGGCAAGTTATACCTTTGATCATATTGAACCCAGCTTTCAAAAGACTTTGATTCAAATTACTGCATTTACTTTAAGTATTTATTTAAATGCTTTTGGGTTTAGTTATTAATCCAATTTGTTATATCCACCTTGTCTATTTGTTATGTCATAATCTTTTGTCACCCTAGATTGGTTTATTTAGTTGGTATTATCGTAGCACCAACATGGGTTGGTTAGATACGATTAGTCTGCTTAGCCATGCTACGAGTCATCATCTCATGTGAGTTGCAATTATAAACTTGATTAAGTGATTATGGAACTAAGTGATAAAACTATGTGTACTGTGTGCTATTACTCGTTGATGGCATATGTTGCACTTAACCAATAGGGTGGGAAAAGATTTAGACGGAGGCAAGTGGTACTATGTGCTACTTTTGGTTGATCTTTGTGCACGGAATAATAAACTGTGTGTATAGGGTTTGTAGTGACATTGGAAGTATTGCCTTGATCAATTAAGGACTTAACTTTGTGCACCATTAAACTGAGCCTTACTGTACAACCACATGCCTTGTATGGGATGGGCCTAACTTAGTAAGTTATGGATTCTTGACATTGTTACTCAGGCAGTAGGTTAGGCTGTGTTGCATGGGTGGAGATGTGCTACCAAGTAGTTACATCACGAGGCGGTTCGCCATGTCCCTGTCCAACGGTGTGTATCGTACCAATTGCTGTGTATAGTTTGGTATGACGGTTCGTAAGCACACTAGGAGTAACAATGCTTGAGATGAAGTTTCTGGAAAGTTTGTTGTGATCAGCTTTGATCCAGTTGATTGCATCTTGTGGGTAAAGTGTGCAAACTCTGCAGAGTGTTAAATCAATCTATTCGAATAGCCACGTCTGCGGTCATGGACATGCTCGAGGATTTCACACGAGGGGTAGACTTTCATAAAACAATTGGGAAGAGACAGCTGTGTGATCTAAGTCATATGGCTGTGTGAATAAATTGATTAGGCTATGTGTCTTTGTGAAAGCAACTACGAAAACTAATATTGTCTATTTGTTTTGAATTATGCTTTCAATCTATTATTCATATTCAAATTGCAAATGTTGCATTTTTACAAAAGAACCACAGAAGCCATTCCTTTGGAATAAGCCATCATCTATAAATTGCATTCTATGGTATGACTTGCGAGTACGGTTGTGTACTCATGCTTGCTATAATCAATCAACAAAAGTAGAGGAATCGTCAGTCAACAAGGTCTACTTTAAGGATCGTGGAGAACTAGGTCGCTACCCCAGTCGATTGCCTGTGGGCATATGGATGGGCTTCACTAAAGTTATTCCGTTACGTTCCGCTGCAGCTTCATTGAGCTATTCGCCTTCTGAGGCATTAATTGTAAGCTTTGACCTTAAGGTCTTTACTCTGATATTTATTGTTATTTACCTATTTATTAGTCATCTTTGTATATGGAAATGATATTTCATCGAGGTTGCTACTGTGTGCACTAGCATGATCCTGGACTAGTGCATTATACACAGAGGGTCCAAAATTGCATTTTTGGGTCCTGACAACCTTGGAGGTGTTGTTGCAAAGCATCAGCACTAGGACGATCTGTAACTCATGACAATCATCGGAGTAGGAGGAGAAGACGCACGGCAAGTACAACTACGACTGCATCAACTCGCTACATCGACTCTCCTTCCTCTATGAGTCAGCGCGTCTAGTGGTAATCTCGTGATCTATTACTAACGGAGGTTCCATGGTTGTGCGGTAGAATTTTTTGTTTTGTGCTATCGTAGCCTACCCGTGACCCAACACCCAATAGTTAATCACTTGAGTTAATGAAGCTCGATGTTGCTATTAAGGGCCTGTTTGGTATAGCTCTGCTCCAAGTTTTTCCAGCTCCAACTCCAACTTCACTCTTGGATCCACTCTTATGAGAAGTTGGAGCAGTCTGAGTTGGTGTTTGGTTAGAAAATTGGATCCAGCTCCAGAAATGATAAGGATCATTGTAAAAAGACTGCACTACCCTTATTTTGTGACTTGTATCCTTTTTTTAATTGCTTTAATTTATAACAGTTTAATAAGTTGATTTCTGTCATGCTGTGCTTTTATTTTTTTTATTTTTTAGCCATGTTATGCCATGTAGTGCCATGTTTTTCGCCCACATTCAAAAAAAAAATCTTGAAAAAAAATTAAATACAACATACATAAACATACAAAGTTCATAACAAAAGTTATAATTCAATGAGTATCATAACAAAAGACCATAATAGAGGCAAGGAGATGACATTCACAATTCTCCTCATCTTTATTAATCAAATCTACTGTTCCAAGTCCGAAAACCACTACATCAAATGGGATGAACGAAATGAAAAGAAAAACAAAACATCCAAGGGCAGCTCGCCCAATGCAGCTTCTACAATTCTCTAAGGCTTGCCCGCCTCTCGTACATTGACATTGAGCTATCTCCTTCTGCATAAACCTGTATAGACAATACATAAAGGATTCTTTAGAACTATAATGATTTGTGAAGACCTTGAGTTTGGTTTTACTCTATTACACTCAACCCCTACCACAAGAACTCACTAGGTCCATGAAAGGAGTAAGAACCAATCCTGACCATTATTTTACATTTGCAAGACTGAAATGGTATCATTCCTGATCACAGTAATGTGTCTTGCAATTACTAAGCCCATCACTAATACATAAAAGTATAAAACAAATTCAACCAAGGCATCTCCAGGAACAATCATTTGTGAGCATCTAATACACAGTCACACCAAATGGATTTATAAGATAATCATCTCTTAGGTGGGCCAATCCAAGACTGGAACTAAACTGGGCTTCAGTAAGAGCAACAATATCACATAGATCCTGCTGTTCTTCTAACTGATGACAGTAAATTCCAACATTGGATATCTCTATTGTCTTGTTTACTTCATCTTGTCTTGACCTAGCTATCAATGACCTAAAGCACACAAAATACGAATACACATCTACAATCAAACGCTTGAAATACCAAATTATCTGCAAGCCTAACAAACCATACAGCTAAACAACATCATTTGCATGCATATTTGTCCATATTCCATAGCCATTAAAATGTTCTTCCAAAAAAGTATAAAAGACAATTTTTACAACAAAATGTTGAAAAGTCATTATGGTTTCATGGTATATTGCAAAGCAGGACACACTCCTGCAGATTTACCCACACATAAAGCCACTACGCAATTTTAGACCACCACAAAAACTCTTGAGATATTGAAGTATATAGCAAATAAAGCGATGAGCAGCTTGCACATGAAGTTCTTCCGTCGTTGTTCGATTGGTTTGTCATAGTCTTTTCGGTTCACAAATTACGTAACCACGCTTTCATACTCTTCTTCCTAGTCCTTAAAGGATCAATGTACAAGCTGGAAGGTGAAGATAACTAGCTCGACATGCTACGCTTTGGGCGTGGGAGCAGGACGTTGGCACACAATTCACTGATGGACCCAATCAAACAACACAATTCATACTATTACAATGATAATTGCTCAAAGAACAAAACTTTTGAACTTATCTCCTTCCTTCGGCGTCGGCGGGGGAGACGGCGGCCGCCAAGTCCATGTCGTCGTCGTCGATGCGCTTCTCCCACGCAAACCGCTCCGCTGCAAGGACATGCTTGGCCTTGGCGGCGGGGCCCAAACCGTAGAGCGACGCCTCGTAGTGGGGCATGTAGAAGAGGGTGGGCTCCCCGGCGTGGCGGCGGCACCCGTCGTTGAGGGTTGGGACAGAGAAGCCGAGGGCGACGGCGGTGGCGCACTCGGCCGGCCGCGAAGAGGACGGGTCGAAGAGGTCGGAGGCGAGGCGTCCGGGAGAAGGTCGCGGAGGAGGAGGGTGGCGAGCGAGCGCGAGCTGGAGGCGGGCGGCGGGGGAGGACTCGAAGCTGCCGACGCCGAGGAGGGAGAGGTGGGCGGGGCCGAGGAGGCCAAGGCGACGGCGGAGAGATGAGTCGGGGAGGAGGAGGCTGCGGTAGAGAAGAAGACGCCGGGGAGAGGAAGGAAGCCGCCGCCGCTGCCCTCTAGGGTTCTGGAGGCGGCGAACGGGAGAGCGCAGCTGTGGGGCGCGAACGGGAGGTCTGGGGCGGCGAAGGGCTTGAGGGGCGGCGAAAGGGAGAGGGAGGCGAAGGGGCTCTGGGGAGGCGAAGGGGCTGAGGGGCGGCGAAAGGGAGAGGGAGCGAAGGGGTTGGGGCTGCGCGAAGCGAAGGGGTTTGGGCTCGGGGGCTATGGGTTGGGGTATATCAGTGGCAATTTGCGGGTAAATAACTCTAACTTCAATGGGTATTTTGTTTTGTTGGTCCGTAGCTCCTTATTTGGAGCAAGGTTCTACCCACTCCCAAAATTTGTACTACAGGCTGCTCTGCTCTCGGTTGCTCCAACTCCAAAAAGTTTGTGGAGCAACCCCGTTTGGCACAGCTCCAACTACTCCAACTAAGAAGCTAGGAGTTGGAGCTGTACCAAACAGGCCCTAAGCCACAAACGCTCAGGCCCAAAACCAGTAAATGCACATGGACCATGTACCACGCTTGTGGACCATTGGTCCATGAGCTGTTCAAATAGACTGAGTCTATGATAGTAGGTCTCACTTGTCAGTAAATAATTCTCTTTAGGAAAACAAATGAAAAAGAAAATAAATCACCTGGACCCACCTGTTATACACTGGTATATTTCCAAACTAAAAATAAATCAAAAAGAAAAAGGAAAGGCAGAGGTCCCACCTGTCAGAGAGATATTCTCTCTTCCTTTTCTTTTTCCTCGAAAACCAAATTGAAACATCAATAACTTTTGCATACAAACTCCAAATTGAATGATTTTTATTTATAAATTCATAGAAAATCATGTTGTACCTGAATATGCAAAAAATATTTGGATTTTATTACTGTTTAATTTATTTTTCATTATTTAATTCATTTTCGGCTCTTTTTGAAATAGACGTTGATTTCTCGAACGACATTTTTGACGACCAACCATGCTCCTACTCAGAACAACCAGAGCAAGGCAAGCATCCCCTTTTATCATGTTGATCCTACTATTTTACTTATTGTATTTCTTTTTGCAAAAGCTATTATTGCATGCGGGGACATCGGGTATGGGATGGGATGCGGAGATGGGCTGTGGCAGCTCCTCAGCGGGTGCCAGTACGGCATCCTCCCCGTACAGTAGCTCCCGGGAGAAGAACCCTTGAGCCACCATCGGAGCGATGCTGTCCTCTAGGGTGTAGATCCTCCGGCGAGCCTCCAGCAGCTCACGGGACGCCCCATAGAGATATCCGTCGAGAGACCTCACAAGGCTGGTGAGGTGCAGGTGGGGAGTAAGGAACAGACTCCCTTCCACCCGGTAAGTGTGCTCCTCCTGGTCTAGGATCCGTGCCGGAAAGTGGAAGAAAGGATCGTGACGTACGCTGCATCATACGGCGACATCAGGACTGTCGAGCCCCTCTCGTAATAACGGAAGGTGGGGTCTCCGAAGTGACGCCCTGGATGAGCACCAGGGAGAGGTACTCAGTGGATGCTACACTCACAAGTGCACTATAGTTAGTATACTAGGGTGTATGTGGCCACTCAATGTGCTGCAGCATCACCCACAAGGTGTGCTGTAGCTTGCCCTCCTCAAAGGCACTAGTGCGGTACTGAGGCTCCCATTGGTTGGCCATCTACATGGTTTAAGAAAAGGAGAGTTAGTGATCATGTGAATAGAGACATGGATAAGAAATGCCATTAAACAAGAAAAATAATTTCAGCACAAGTTTTACCCATTCTCTAGTTCATTTAACTAACCCTTTTGACTCATAATCAGGTAGTACTACCCCTTGGTATTTATATATAAGTAGACCTTTATAATATCACTCAATTAAACTCCAAATGAAGGTAGGACAGGTTTAAAGGATATTAAATCACAAAATTTTAGCAAGTATATGGTCTGAAATGTGAGAGCCGCCAGACGATTTAATTTGTAATGGTTAACCCTTCCGTTGGTCTTAGCATCACAAATCAATTTTCACTACTCTCGGTGTATTATGTACTTCCCAGAACAGCAGTACACATACACCTTACAAAAATAAGCATCAACTATCCATACACAGGTTATTACATTACCGAAGACTTCATAATTAAAAACATATGATACAACTAAGACTTTATACAAAAGGTTAAGTCTGTAGCAGAAACATATGCCATAAGATGGTAGTAAAAATTTTCTAGAACAGAAACATACTTAAAATCTATTCCATTTAAAAGTACATTAAAAATGAAAACCAACAAAATTGGTTTCATTCAATTTGAAGCTACTTTGAATTTGTAATGAATTTTCTAAATTAATTGAATTTCCAGTGTAATAATAATTCGTTTTGGAATTTCTAAAAGCATTAAATACTTTTTACACCGGCGCTCAGCTAGCCCACAGTCACTGACCAGTGGAACCTAAAATGAGGGCTTTGACCAGGTTAGCTTTGACCCAGCTCAGCCGAAGTGACGTCGGAGGCGTATTCGAAGAATACATCTTTTGCTTAAAAAAACATGAAATCGATTTATGCCCAAAAGAAATACGCTTCCCTTGGGAGATAACGTACACAACAATTTGCATGTCCACTTAACTAGTCGTGAGGGCCCACATGTTAATGACTCAGAGGTTTAAATGGTTTCAATTAGGTTTCTAATCATGTTCATAAACAGTGGGGCCTACATGTAATCCGCACATTTAATAAAATGGTTAATTGCTAATGATTTTCGTTAACCCTAACCTATCGGCGGCTCGTTGAAGCCTCACCGAGCGTTAGCACGGCGGTGAGGTAGCGAATCTAGCTGCTCCCATGATGAAGACGCCTCAGAGGTCGAGGAGCCTCAGGAAGGAGCGTGTCGGAATCGCCTTGTGTCGGGACTCGAAATTCATCTCAAGAACCCTCTGTGTATGCTGAACTAGTCCCAGATCAGTAGCTAGCTCACATAGGAAATAGTGATGAAATACCATCCATCTATTCGATTTAACTAAAAAGATCTCAGAGTAGCAGATAATAATAATAACTGGACCTTATGGTGAACGTTTTACTTAACTCTCCACGCATGGCTAAAGAAACAAATAAACTCTTGTGCGGAACAAAACTCTTGAAAAGGCCAATCAACATGCCCATAGGCAATCGAGTGGAGAACGCATCCTAATCCGCAAAAACCTTCAAAGTCTTCCTTCTGAAAGAACTCCTGAGCAGCTTGATATTCTTCAACTGATTCAACGAAGGTATGTGCCGTGAGTACATAAAGCACTCAGTAAGCTATAGGGAAATGTATGCAAATTGTATTCATGCACGGCCTGACAACGGTTAGCTGTATGGTTCTTTTGCAGAAAGTAGCATTTACAATAAACACAATAAGTAGATTGAAATGCATAGTTGAAAACAATAATAAATAATTAAACAATTTCCTTGAAACAACTAGTTAACTTCCCATTCACTTCCCAACCAAACCAAAGATAAGTGAATACCCCAATTCACTAATCGACACAAACCACCAAGTGAATTACCTATTCACCAAACAAACATTATATTCATCCAGTGAACATCTCATTCACACTCCAACTCATTTTAAAGAAACTCTATCTCCCGTGTGAAATCCCGGACATGTCCATAACCGAGGACGCGACTATTCGAATAGATCAATTGACACTCTACAGAGGTTGTACACTTTACCCACAAGATGAAATCAACCGGATTAGAGTCGATCCCAACAAAACCATTTAGGAATTTCATCTCAACAATCGACTCTCCCGTTCTACCTACAGCCACCCAAAACCTCATCGTGGTTGACATACAACGTTGGACCTGGAAACGGTGAAAATGCCGCCCATAGATGTGACCTTAGAAAAGGATACACACCTCCACCCACAAACTACCTAAGATGTCAAAAGCCAAAACTCCATGACCTACTAGGTTAGGCCCGTCCCATACCAGGCATGTGATTGTACAAAAGGCCTAGTTCAATGGTACACAAGATTAAGTCCTTGACAAGCTACTCAGGCGAGAATACCACAATCCCACATCGGGTAGAAACACCACCACTATCCACCAACCACTCGCCTGTGCGAAAACTATTTTGTTTAACCAAGACCAATGACACACCCTGTCATGGTACCCAAATTTTAATAACAACAGTGGCTCACCACCATGATTCCATATTTCATTAAGTCAAGATTAATCATTATGACACATGTGATGATGAACCCATCGTAACTAAGCATAGCTAAGCATATGTACGATTCCCATGTTGGTGATACAAATATGTCCAACTAAAATTATCCATGCTAGGGTGACAAAGGATTCATGATAATCAAATAATGAAAGGAGGCATAGTGACAATAGGTAATAACTAAACCCAAAACAATTTATATAAAGATAGCATGCAATTGTATAAAACAATATACTTTTGAAATCATAGGTTCAATATGATCAAAGGACTACGTCTTGCCTTGGAATAAATCTTGGGATTGATCTTGATCTTGATATGCTCCTTCTTGCTCAAAGCTTCCCGAAGTATCAACGTCTAATCGTAAACAAGCAAATAAACCAAATAAATAAATAACAGAGAGGAAACAAACTCCAAAAATTAAATTAAAATCTCAGATAAATAGATCTTGAATTTAGGAATTTGAATGGACTCAATCGGAGTTCTGATGCAAAAGATATGGGCTTTGGAAGATTGAAACCCTAAAGAAAACCCTAATTTGAGTTTATGGATTAATCCAAATTATTTTTCTATTGAAAAATCCCGGATTATGACGTCATCAAGGAAATCAACTGAAAAGAATCAAAGGAAAAAGGAAATTGAATGTGGGTCCCATTGGAAGTGGCAGGGTGTATGATGGACTTGGTCTACAAGGGCTTGGCTCGGGTCGAGTTTTCATCTGCCATGCCAGCATTGACGTGGACCAATCAGGATCTGACACGCAAGCGGAAGCTGCTGACCAGGACGCTGACTTGGATGCACAGTCAGCTGGTGACGTCATCCCTAGCAAGGGCTCTTGGACCGACTGACAACGGCGAGCGGCGGCGCGGCAGTGACGGTGGGTGTGCGCAACAGATAAAGCTCGCTATTGTGCTCACATCGGTATACTTTTCGGCTCTAGAGGTTGACGAGGATCATTGGAGTTTGCAACGGAGCGGAGGACGAAACTTGGTTTTGTCGGCGACAAGCCTTAGGGGTGGTTCGGGGTTGCGGATGAGTGCTTGAGGTTGTCTTGGCGATGGCGAAGACAACGACGTAGTCCCTAGAGGCAGAGGTCCTATTTATACCCCGGGGGCGAGCACTAATAAGGAATCCCCAAATCACGAGCTTCTCGGACTCGTTTGAATTTGGAGATAGGAACAGATTCGGGATATGGTTTTGATTCGAGAGGATACGGAAGAGGTAGAGATTGACTCCAGCACGTTTTCTCGAGACAAAATAGTTGGAGATCGCTTGTCGGACAAAGCTTCAAAATGCGGCCAACAATGGCGTTGTCGGATGACTCGGCTCTTCGAGGAAGATGCAATAGGGATGACAACACGTGTGGGCCCACCTGGCAGAGGGAGGAGGAGACGCACACGCGCGCGGGCTGCGTGAGAAAGAAAGGATCAGCGGGCTGGCCTGCTCACGCGTTAAGGAAAGGCGATGCACGCTGCGTGCAAAGAAAACAGAGATGGGCCACTAGGCTCCGGGGGTAGATGGGCCAAGGAACGGAGGATTCAGCCCGGTGGTTTTTCTGAGATTTTATATACTTTTTCTTTTTAGAAAATAGCAGCAAATCCAAATAAGGCTTAGAAAATAGCAAATGAACTCAGAAAAATTGTAGAAAATATATCCAAGCACATAGAATCCAAATAAAATAATTTTGATAATAGTTGATGTTGACATTAATCACATTAAATTGTTTTTGAACTCTAAAAATTCCAATTAAGCTTTTAACTTCAGTAGGAAAATTCAAATGGTTATTTTTCTTTTAAAACTTTAAAACAGACCAAAATTTTGGGATGTTACACCTTGACTCCAGGAACAAGGCACCCTAGTTGATGACGATGGAGGATGATGGAGGTAGCCAGAATCGAGGCGGCGGTGCTTCACCGTGCTCAGAGAAGAAGTGGTCGTAAGCCCTCGTTGAAGCACCAAACTCCAATTAATCATGGTGGTGGACTCAGGATGAATTTGTGATCACAACAGACAAGACAACGCTGAGGATGACTCACTAGAATGCCTTAAAGGCAAAGGCTACAGGCCTAGCCACTAGAGAGGGGGGCAAAGAGGACACCCCCGGCGATTCCGTGGTCGACAAGGTCTCGGACCTAGAAAAATGAACGCAGCGACATGAGAGGAACTCAGTAGTGGGGTCGTGGGTTTGAGGGCGGCATCGAGGTGGGTGCTAGCTCAACACCTTCTTTCTCGACTTGAACAAAGAAGTGGTCAGAGAGAGCGAGAAGAGGCTACAGAGAAAGAGTGAGTGGGCTTAGGAGCTTCGTGAAGTCTCGGCGACGCTTCAAGGCCGGGCGTGAGAGCATGAGGTGGCGAGAGCGACGGCGTGGAATGCATGCATGAGCGCCAGCGCGCTCGGCTTAAGCGGTGCAGCGGAGAAGACGGTGCTAACAGGCGGGGCCTACCTGTCAGCAACAGCGAGAGAAGCAACACGGTGAGTGGCTCGAGTCAGACTCGGGTCCGGTCAAGCGACGCGGTCCGATCAAGTCAACCAGGGTGGCTCGGTCGGAACAAGGTTTGAGTTAGGGTTTGAATTTGGTTTTGACCAAAAACCAACAAGTTGACCTAGCGGTTAAAAATAGCAATTAAATTCTAACAATTCCAAAATTTTTGTGAGTACTCTCAGGTTCAAGTAAGACTTAGGAAAATTTATTTTAGGCACTATTCATAATACATTTGTCTGAATTAATTTCCTTTCCAAATCTGCATTAGTAACTTGGTTAGGATTTTCATGAGATCAAATTGACTTCTAAAAATTTGTGAAAAATTATATTAATCCATGATAAATAGTATAGTATTTTACAAAATTATTTCCAGGAATTTTTATATAAACATTTTTATGGAATCAAATAGAAACTTGAATTCAAGTCAAAAGTTTGAAATTTCAAAGCAAACTTTAGAAAACCAAGTGCAACTCATAAGATTCATCAAAAGTTTTAAAAAACTCAAATTTTTATACATTTGAAATACAAACCTAAGTTTGGTTGTTACAACTCCCCCCCCCTACAAGAATCTCGTCTCAAGATTCTGTTCACTCGGAAAAGTAAGACGGGAAGTCTACACAAAGGCGATCCTCTCGTTCCCAAGTCGCTTCATCATCAGCATGGTTCGACCACTGAACTTTAAGGAATTTCATGGCATGATTCCTTGTTTTCCATTCAGTCTCTTCAAGGATACGAATAGGATGATCACGGTATGTCAGATCTTCTTGTACATCAAGACCTTCCAGTGGAGCTTGCTCGGTTGGAACACAAAGGTATTTCTTCAACAGGGACATATGAAATACATCGTGTACCCCCAAAAGTGTAGCGGGCAAATCCAACTTGTAGGCCACAGTTCCTTTCTTCTCAATGATGCGAAAATGTCCGACATAACGAGGAGCAAACTTGGCTTTGATGACAAACCATTGAGTGCCCTTCAGAGCAGAGACTTTGAGATAAACAAAGTCATTTGGTTCAAATATCAACTCACGACGATGTCGATCCGCGTAGCTCTTTTACTAGGATTGAGCTATGCGTAACCGATCTCAAATCAACCGAACATGATTTTCGGCCTCTTGGATTGAGTCCGGGCCAAAGAGTGGTTTTTTGCCGGTCTCAGTCCAATTCAAAGGGGTTCTACATCTTCTCTCTTATAAGGCTTCAAATGGTGCTATGCCGAAACTAGCTTGAATGTTGTTGTTGTAAGAAAACTCAGCAAACGGTAGACATTTCTCCCAATTCTTCCCATGGGAGAGAACACAAGCACGGAGCATGTCTTCTAAGATTTGATTGACTCTCTCTCCATTTGGCCATCGGTTTGAGGATGGAATGCGATGCTGAAGGAAAGATGAGTTCCCATAGCCTCTTGCAAACTCTTCCAAAACTAGGAAGTAAAGAGTGAACCATGATCTGAAACAATCGTCTTCGGTACTCCATGCAAACTCACAAATCTTGATACATAGATCTCCGCTAACTGGTTCACACAAAGTTTAATCTTGACAGGAAGGAAGTGTGTCACTTTAGTTAGTCGATCAATGACAGCCCAAATAACATCATTTCCCTTTGAGGTTCGAGGCAGACCGGTGATGAAATCCATATCGATCAAATCTCATTTCCATTTAGACACTTGCAAGGGTTTTAGCAAACCCACTGGATGCTGATGCTCGGCCTTCACACGATGACATACGTCGCACTCTATAACGAACCCTGTGATCTCCCTTTTCATTCGGGTCCACCAAAATCTCTAACAAAGATCTTGATACATCTTTGTGGCTTTAGGATGAATGGACAAAGGAGAATCATGGGCTTCGCGGATAATCAATTTCCACAATTCCATGTCCTTTGGAACAACAAGGCACTGTCTAGACTACATAACACCATGGTCATCTTCCGAGAAGCACTTAGTTGTCCCATTCTTGATATTTTCCTTGATTAGGCGCACTCCTTTGCTCGATTGCTGCGCAATCTTGATCTGATCTTCCACGGTTGGATGCACCTCTATGGTAGCGAGAAAACCATGCTCAACCACTCCTAAGTTGAGCCGCTGAAATTCTTCATGAAGGGCAGACTGCTGCTCCTTGAGCATTAAGGTATTGCAATAAACCTTGCGACTCAGTGCATCAACAACGACATTAGCCTTGCCCGGATGATACTAGAGACTCATCATAATCTTTCATCAACTCCAACCATCTTCTTTGCCTAATATTCAGATCCAGTTGGGTGAACAAATACTTCAAACTCTTCTTGTCTGAGTACACCTCGCAACGATTACCGATGAGGTAATATCGCCAAATTTTCAGTGCATGGACCACTGCAGCTAGTTCCAAATCATGCGTTGGATAATTAAGCTCATGAGGTCTCAATTGTCTTGATGCATCGGCCACTACCTTGCCTTCTTGCATAAGAACACAACCGAAACCTTGACAAGAAGCATCGCAATAGATATCGAAACTTCGGTGAACATCGGGAAGACAAGGACTAGAGCTATGGTCAATCTCTTCTTGAGTTTTTGGAAACTCTTCTCGCAATCGGCGGACCACTCAAATTTCTTGTCCTTCTTAAGCAACTCTATCATTGACTTTGTGATTTTGGAAAAGTTCTCGATAAAACGGCGATAATATCCTGCTAAATAGAGAAAACTCCTCACGTCGGTTATAGATTTGGGCTGCCCCCAAGAGAGTACATCGCTAACCTTACTAGGATCCATAGCTACACCTCCCGCTGAAAGAACATGGACCAAGAATGCCACTTCTTCTAACCAAAATTCACACTTGCTGAATTCCGCGTATAGCTAGTGCTCACACAGCTTCTCCAATACTAACCACAGGTGTTGGGTATGCTCTTCATCATTCTTCGAGTAGATGAGGATGTCATCTATGAAAACCATCACAAACCTGTCCAAATACTCCATGAATACCATATTCATAAGACTCATGAAAAGGGCAAGAGCATTTGTCAAGTCGAAAGACATGACGGTATACTCGTACAATCCGTAGCGAGCGGAGAAAGCCGTCTTTGGAATATCTTCAGATCTGATCCTGACTTGGTGATAGCCCAATCTCATATCAATCTTGGAGAATACCCGAGCTCCAGTCAATTGATCAACAAGGTCATCAATCCGGGGCAGTGGTTACTTGTTCTTCACCGTCACTTCATTAAGCGAACGATAGTCAACACACATTCGTAGGGTCTTGTCCTTCTTCACGAAGATTGCCGGACAGCCCCAAGGAGATGAGCTAGGGCAGATGAAATCCTTCTCTAGCAGTTCACCAAGTTGCTTCTTCAATTCCTCCAATTCATTTGGAGGCATCCGGTATGACCTCTTTGAAATCGTGGCGGTACCAGACAACAACTCGATGATGAATTCAATGTCTCGAGTTGGCGTCATCCCAGGTAATTCTTTGGGAAAGACATTGGGGAAATCACACACCACTGGTATTTCATGAATTTCTAAAGCGGACTTAGCTTCAAGTGCAAAGAGATGCGGCCCTTGCAATTATGGCGCGATTCCAACTTGCATGCTGGAGGAACTTGTGAGGGATATAGATTTCTTGGCATAATCGATTTGTCCAAAGTGTTGGGACAACCAATCCATGTCAAGTATCATAGCCAAACTTTTTGATTTGAGGAGAATAAGATTTGTTAGAAACCCCACTCCTTCAATCTCAATAGATATGTCCCATTACTCAAGTTCATCTCTCATTTTCGATCCCGGGGAGTGAATAATCAGAGGGACATGCATAGGAGCAATTTGAATATCACCACCTGCAGCAAAGGATTGCAATATAAAAGAATGTGAAGCTCTAGAATCGAATAAAACTATAGCATCGAGAGAATTGATGAGAAGCGTACCTAACACGACATCGGGTGCCTCCTACGCTTCCTCGACTAAGATATGGTTGACTCGACCATGAGAAACCTTCTAAACTTGCTGGGCCACCTTCTAAGCTGGGGGATGACCATGTCCTTGCCCTTGCACTCGCCCCTGATTACGGCGAGTGACCGCTTCATTCTTCATAGGACAGTTGTTAGCGTAGAGTCCCTTGTTGTGGCAATAGAAGCAAATGACCTCAGTAGCTGGATTGTGGAGGCCACCTTGCTGTCCCGCAAGTGCACGTGGTTGAAACACGGCCTGCGAAGGACAAGGTACAAACATCTATGGCCTCGGCGGTAGTGGAGCCTGAGGATGGGGCACCGGGGCTTGCCTGAAGTGAGGACAGGGAATTGTAATATCCCAAAAATTTAAAGAGGAGAAAACTTTACGGATGCGAATTGTTTTAGAGAGTGGTTTTAACTGAAGTTCCAGGGGGGTTTTCGCATTATTCAGAGAAGCTGGGCTGTGGGCTGAAAGCCCACAGCACCTTGGCCCATTAGGGCAACCATCCAAGTGGAGGGGGAAAGCCATGTACTGTAGCACGTACTGTAGTGCCGCTACTATAGCAACCCTTCCCCTCCCTATTGCACCTCCACCTCCTTTCCCCTCCCTTGCGCCTCCTTCCTACTACTGTCAAGAGATCAAAGGGAGGAAGAAAGGAGGAAAGGGATGAAGGCTAGAAGAAGGGGTTGATCTCACAAAAGAATTTTGTAGGTATATTCATGCTCTCCATTAATTATTGTAATTCTTTCATGTGTGAATTGTCACCGATAGTCAGATTGTTATCCTGCTGATCTAGATTGGTGTTCTGTAGTTCGGTTAATTCATCAGATTGAATTATTTCCATGCGGATTCAGGAGTTAGGGTCTCCTGAAGATAGATGGGGAATTTCGTTAGCTTTCCAGAAAGTCTTAAATCATAATTTTGGAATAAACGATGATTTAGTTATGAATTTCGTAATACTGTGTGCTAAATCAGTCTCAAGACTTATGCAGCGAACATAGATCTGTAAGTTTGATCTTGGAGACAGCCGAATTGGGTCAGTTAGTCTGCGTGAGATTTGTAGGCATTTTCATTATGATTCCAGAAAGTCAAATTTGATAATTTTTGGATTTCTAGATCAAAAGATATGAATTTTAGAAGCTAAGGCTGTAATCTGTCTCTCTGTTGTGGACAGAGGAGTTTTACTTGACTGTTTCCAACCTTTGTTGCATAGTGGAAATATTTGATATAATTTTATTGAGATAGCTGGTTTCCTTTAGTTTCCATAGAGTATTATAACAATGTGTTTGGTTGAGCCAAACAAAAGTTATGAAATTCACAATTTAGTAGTACCGGAGATGTCAGATCGGTCTGCAGGATTAAAAACAAAGGCTTAGATGAACTAGTTTGATCTTTTGGTCACCTGAGAAGTTGTAGCTAGGCTTGTGTAGGTTCTAGGAAAATTGTATTCATGGCTTTTGGAGTTTTGAATCAAAAGTTATGAATTTTTCCTTAACCTCTATCTGTTTGGGCAGATTTGGGAATTTGAGAGTGTATTGATTAAATGTTCGGGTTGCGGGTAGGGACGCTTGTTCTCATTTTGTTCAATTGATATGCTGTACACTGTTGGTTAGTGTACTTAGTATATTTTTTTACGGCTGCCAGGTGGTGGTGAACCCTGGGGTTAGAGCTTTCCATCGTTGTCTTCCGTCTCACGGTTGAGGCAAGTACAATTGAATTATCTTGTTTGTTGTTTGTTCCATTTGATTGTTGAATATGCAAATGGGTAATATTGGTATTTCTTGTTTTCCTTCATAATTTATATGCCATGATTCTTCGATAATATGTTTACATTCAGTATATTCATTCGTTCATTCTTTCATGTTCACCACGGAAGTGGGTAGTGAAGCCCCGTCATTCCAACATGGGTAGGTACCTTGTGATTCTTATTGTTGGTGAATACTGAGTGCTTGTTGTTCATACTGCTATTTCTATGATCAATGAGTATATTCAATACTTTATGTTCATTTCACGTTCGTTAATCCATGTTTAATGAGATGATGTCTTTCATTATTCATAATTCATTCCATTCATTCATTGTTCATGTTTCATCCATGGGAGTGGAAAGTAAAGACTTATCAATTCCAGTATGGGCACGTAAGACCCTCCATTCCAATGTGGGCAGATTTGGATCCCCGTATGAAACGTTCTTCATACGGGCCTTGGATCCCCATTTTCTTAAATCTGGGCCTAAGTGAACACCGACGGTGTGTCATCGCTATCTGCGATATAAGGAAGTGGAGTTCATGCATTTCATTCATTCATATGTTTTCTGTCATTCTACCTTCATATTCTTTAGTGTGATGTTATGTTCTTATTCCTCCATTCCACATTCGAATTCTATCCCGTTATATAATGATATTACTCATCTGTTCTACATTCGTATTATATTCTGTGATTGTTATGCTCTTATTCAGTACTGTTCGTAATGTTCTGTTGTACTTGCTGAGTCATGGACTCATTCTTACCGTATTTATTTGTTTTAGGTAAACATTGAAGACGACATGCATGAGAGGGTATAGTCATGTGGATCACTTCATCCACTTCACAATCTTCCTTTCACTTCACAATATTCACTTATAAATTAGATGAACTTGTCATTACCTTTCCTTTGATAATAATTGGGTTGTAATAAAAAGAGGTTGATGGTTGATATTATCATTCTTTATGATATGGTTGTATTGGTATTAGATTATGATCTTAGTATAGACTTCTGATAGTTGCATCATAATTGATTCGATATGATTAGATGAAAGAGTTTGATATGTTATTGAATTCTGATTCAATTCTTATATTCATTCTATCAGTTTTTGATTCTTACATGTCGTTAGTTGATAGATTGCTAAAATTATTTCGCATTGTTGATGAATGTTAGACTTCTATGTGATATCTTGGTTTCCGCATAGCGAGTGTTACAGGAATGCTACCACCTGCTGTTCTCTGCACCTCCCACTTGCGCTTGCGGGACTCGCCAAGCGCTCTCCTCTTGTTCAGTGACAGTGGCCCTGACCACCAATGTCTGGAAGTCGGGAAAATGAACGATAGATAGCTTGTCTTGCAGCTCCTCGAACAAGCCATCCATGAACTTTTCCTGCATGGCGGCATCGGTGGGCACATCTTCTAGAGCATACCAAGCTAAATGATTGAACTTGTGTAAATACTCCGCTACTAATTTGCGTCCTTGCTTGAGCGCAAGAAACTCCTTCTTCTTCAACTTCATCAAGCCGGCGGGGACATGAGCCCATCAAAAGGCAGTACAGAACTCCTCCCAAGTGACGGCTCGGCCCGCAGGCTGCATGGTAAGGAAGTTCTCCCACCATGAAAGCGTTGCCCCCTCCAGTTGATGAGAGGCAAAGAGCGCCTTCTCATGATCTTGACATTGAGTGATGATGAGCTTCCACTCGACCAGACACAGCCAGTCGTTTGTGTCAAGTGGGTCTTCAGACCGTGAGAAAGTCGGTGGCTGAGTGCGAAGGAACTCCGAGAGTCCTCCCCGCGTCTGATGCCCACCTCCTCCTAATCCAGAGTAGCCTGAGAGAGCAGAAGTATTCCAAGTAATAGCCTCAAGGATTCATGTCTGATCCATCCGGTTCCGCTCGATCTGAGCAAGAACCTCAGCCATGGTGGCTGGAGGCGAAGTTCATCATCATAGCCAGCTTGCTGACCTTGCCCACTGTGGGTTCATCCAGCCATCCTATTCCGATAAATAGGGTTAGCAACATCACCCAAACAGTAGATGCGAAAGGAAGCAGCTGAAGAAACAATCTACTAAAGAATAATATGATATTACCCTACCAAATGCACATACAATTATTTAACAAGAAAAAAACTTCAAACATAAGTACGAAGACATAAAATCCAATACAAAACCAAATTTTATGGCATTAGCAGGGTAAGGTTGATCTAGCTAGGGGTACCTTAACACTAGACTTCTTTACTAACACCTTTATTGAACCCTCTAATCTGAATTGAAACGTATACTCTAGCTTTCAAAAAGAGACGAGGGGGGGGACATCTTTTGACAAATCAAATCAGAACCAGGTAAGATTAAGGAACTAAGATAGGTAAGGAGTAAAGTCCAAGAACTTACTTAAGTTTTCATCAAAGATTTGATATTTTGAAACTAAGTTTTTCAAATATTCTATTGACGACCAAGCTAAGAGTTTCTATGATCAGTATGGCTCTGATACCAACTTTTGTGAGAGCCGCTAGGGATTTAATTTGTAATGCTTAACCTTTCCGTTGGTCCTAGAATCACAAATCAAATTTCCCCGCTCTCGGTGTATTATGTACTTCCTAGAATAGCAGTATATATACACCTTACAAAAATAAGCATCAACTCCATACACAAGTTATTATATTACCGAAGACTTAATAGTTTACAACATATCATACAACTAAGACTTTATACAAAAGGTTAAGTCTACAGCGAAAATATATGCCATAAGATGGTAGTAAACAAAAGTCAACCGGCTGCCGTTACCCACAAGGCAACCGACCGGAAACGCTGAGCTAGTCGTCTAGAGCGAAGTCAACCTCACAAATGTTATCCCCTTGGGGGTCAACCTCCTCTGCAGTAAATAGACAATGCAGTTGAGTATAAAATTGTACTTACAAGACTTACGATTAACAAATCTATACATAGCTACATGCAAGTTCCATTCAATGGAGATGGCTATATACTATATAGTTCATTTTCAGCGTAAAGCAATATTTTATTTACAATAGTGTAATAGATTGAAGGCAATTTGTCAAAATAGTTTTTAATTGATCAAATAATAGTGAGACAACAATTATAAACATAATTAACATCCTAGAGGTGACTTCTCAACAGCCACCACAACCATAGTACGAATTACCCATTCGTACCACCCGGTCTCAAGTTTTATCAAAATGTTATAGTCTAACTCTTAAAAGATCCCCCTCCAGCATGTCCATAACGAAGGACGTAGCTATTCAAATAGTTTAATGCAGCGCCCCCATGTCATTACCCTAGGGGTAATCACACTTAGGCGTACGGATTACTATTTGTTTGCTCGGTAAAACACCGCTCCAACGAACAGCAAGCCTTTACCAGAGTTAACATAGCAGAAACAATAAGATAGAAACTGTACATCTTTATTACAGTAGTAGCCACGCATGACTATAGTCTTTATTACAAGTAGTAATTTACAACTGTCAAAAAGGAAATAAGTCCCTCCACTCGCCTGCTTTGCTCCACCTACCGCCTACTCGTCCCACTCGCTGACTAAGTTGCCCATCTCGCTCTAGTCCTCATAGTTAACGCCCTCACCTCCTGCGGCCTCCTCAGTACCTGTGTGTCCTTCATCCAACGCGGGATAGTTCCCGGCCAGACTAGGATCTAACAAAGGAGAGTAATAGCAAGGTTGAGTACACTGGTGTACTCAGCAAGTATTAAAAGCAAAAAATACACTAGATGACTCATCTCTATTCATTATCACATTTTCTAACTCAACTATTCTCTGGAAAATAATTTACCAAAATATAAGTTGTAGTTTTAATTCTGAAAAGACTACTTGTCACTCGGAGAGAAGATAGACCCCTAGCGGTTCCCGTAGACTCCAATCCAGGAGACTGGCATGAATTCATGATTTTGTTTAGCACTGCGCATGCTTTGTACCACTTTACCCATAGCTATTTTGAACTCTCTCTAATCTAGGTCCCTTGTTTTTATTTAGATGCGGGTTCGAGATCAGAATATGGAACGTTTTTCAAATTACGTGATTAATTTCTCCACCCATTACTTTCCGTCGGTGCTGACCTTGTCATCCACCAAGTTCCAGCAATGTTGGTTGGGGCAGTTTCTATCCTATACCCAACACTCCACCTTAGCACTATAACACCTTGGATCCCCCACTTCTGGACTTCTCCTACCGGTCCTCGGTTCCTCCATCACACTCACACATATTACTTACCCGATGTGCAGAGCATAATTACATAACAAGGTAGCATTTTCTGCCCGTTAAGACGGGAAAATGGTTGGCACTGAATTTACGGTCTCAAATCCGAGTAAGAATTTTGTTGGTCCTTATATATTAACCATACATAAAGGGTCCCACCTCTTCCCTCATCTCTTTCCTACCACGGGCCCCCTTTATCAGCCATAATATTAACTCTTGTCTCTTATCATATCTTTCATCTTTTTCTTCTTTCATTTAGTTGATTGATTTTGAGAAATAGTTTTGATGCATGTAAAAATATAGTACAGTAATATACGGTTTACATTTAAAATAACTAGATTGGTGATCAAGAGATAAGCTTGCCTTCGTAGTCGTAGAAAAGATCTACGTCGATGAAATCCAAATCAATTACACCTGCTTGCGTCGACTCGTCTTCTGTAATTATACGGCAGCGCGAAATAATAAATAAATAATTACTTAAGTGTTTTTAGGAGCTATTACGCATACAATAGTTAGATGATTTTCTTTTTTAGCAGATGTTAATTTTAAAAGCATTTTTCAGATTCCCCGTTAAGTTAGCACTCCCTAACAACGGTTATTCTAGTCTAACGGCTCTAGGATCGAGGTTGCTTAATCTTGCATTAATGTATGAGAATAAAATACTAAACGAATCCTGCATGCAACTAAGTATGCTAAATTGTACACATGCACTTAAATGCCTAATTGATTTTATGCAGATGTTGTTTCATCTAATTATTTTATCTTGCTTAAAATATTTTCTAATGCTCCAGATAATTAGTCTAATTTAATGTGACGATTCATTTTGTTATATACTACTATTAATTTTACATTTTATTTACCCTACGCTGATTCTCTACCATCGGCCCTCTTGCTATTTAACTTGTACGGCTTATCACTACTACTGAAATTGCTATCTTTGGGCCTTTGATCACGAGCGGTTCATCGAAACCGTCAGTATTAAACACTAATCTCGAGCGGTTTTGTTTACCCACCGTGCATGTTATTCTCCGCGCTAAATCCGTGCAGTGAAGATGTCATATCACGAGCGGTTCATGTTTGGAACCGTCAGTGATACTTCACGAGCGGTTCCAAACATGAACCGTCGTGATATTACAATATCACGAGCGGTTTTATTAGAAGCAAATGTCGTGATACTTCACGAGCGGTTCCAAACATGAACCGTCGTGATATTGCAATATCACGAGGCGGTTTTATTAAAACCGTCCGTGATAATTAACTCATCACGAGCGTATATATAGCTCCGCCTCCCGACCAGAGATATAGTCTTCTTGATCTCCATCTCTGGCGCTTCGATAGGTCCATCGTCGTTCCATGCCGGTTTGAGTACATCGCCTCACCACCGAGCGGCCTAGTCCATTTCAGCTATATATTGTCGTGAGGAGCTTTCTGCCGTCGCCTCTCTGTTCACCGATCGGCGACCAGTACAGCGCATTGGACCTTCCCGACTTTCATTGACACCTTCCTCGTGATCGGTGAGATCTTGAAGCATAAGCATCCTTTAATTTGAGTAGTTTGACGTTCTGCCAAATCGCTAGTTCGAGCGCCTCCATGGGACATCACCGTCGGTTAGCCTCGGCGAGACCTTAGGGCGAGAGCCGCGACTATATAGCAATGCGATGTCACCCTAAGCCCGTTTGAGCTTCAAATTAATCCTCTTGTTTTTAATCATTTAGTTAATAAACTAACGAGTCTATGACATGTAGGACCGCCATAGATTTTATAAATAAAATCATGAAATAAAAATGAGTCAGCGACAAGTAGGGCCCACATGTAAGTTAATAAAATCCGAAAAATGTAAAAATAAAAAATCGTAATTAAGCCTCGGAAAATACGCTTTTGAAAGTCATCACCCTTTTATTTATTTTCGGGGTTTTCAATCTGAACCGTGTGATGGACGAAATTTGGATGTACTGAGAACCGTGTGAGTGAAGAGTACATTAATGGTGTGTCTGCTTTTACAAGAGGCCGAGGAGGATATGTTGAATAAGGGGTGGAATATATGTCTTGTCCATGCATTGACTACGAGAATCAACATGTTTAACAACCGGCGCAAATCGAAGCACACTTGATTGAAGGGTTTCAAAAAGGGTTATACATGTTGGACGATCCGGTGAAGAGCATATTATCTGAAGTCAACGATATGCATATTATCAGAAGTCAACGATATGCAACGAATGATGTCGATTGTGGTTCGATTCGGATAGTCTGCGATGACAATCTAGATCGAGATGCTTCGCGATCTGAAGGACTGTGATGAGAGGAGTATGTTCAATTCCGGGCGTGATGGAGGACTCGAGAAACCTTTGTTCCCGGTGCAAGTCGGAATACACAAGGTTGTCATCCGTGCTTAAGCTGCTGAAATTGAAGGCAAGCAGCGGTTGGTCAGACAAGAGTTTCACGCAGTGTTAGGTCTCTTAGCGGACAGCTTAGGAGAAGCGAGTTGCCCAAAACCACCTACAAAGCCAAAAGGTTCTTTGTCCATTGGGAATGGAAGTAGAAAGAATACATGCATGTCGAATATTGTATCCTCTCCGTAACAGTATACAAACATGCATGTATGTCCGGTGTGCAGCGCATCCCGATACAAGCGTAAAAGCAATCGAGATGACGACGAGGAATCGAGGTGAAGAAAGGACCTCTGCTAAGGTGGCGTGGTATCTTCTGTAATTCCCCGTTTGAAGCGGTTTTTGCGAACCCAAAGAATGCAAAACTCATGTATTGGCACTTTCGGAGGAGTGTAAGAATGACGGAAAGTTAAGACACCTGCTGATTCCGCCGGTGGAGAAACATCGATAGGAGGTTTGCGACTTGATGCGGAACAGAGGAATATAAGGTTTGGATTGAGTACAGATGGAATGAATCCTTTCGGTAACATGAGCCGACATAGCACTTGGCCGTGGCGCTCTGTATCTACAACCTTCCTCCTTGGTTGTGTATGAAGCGGAAGTATATTTTGTTGTCGATACTTATCCAAGGGCGAAGCAACACAGGAATGATATTGATGTGTACCTAGCACCATTGATGGAAGATCTAAAAATCTTGTGGATTGAAGGGGTACAAGTATGGGATGCGTACAAGCGAGAGAACTTCACTTTACGTTCCTTGTTGTTCGCACCATAAATGATTATCCCGCCCTTGCTAATCTGTCGGGCGGTACAAAAGGGGCCAAAGCACATACTCCTTTGCTTAGATGATACCGAGAGTGTGTGGCTGAATCACTCGAGCAAAACCGTGTACATGCGTCATCGTAGGTTCCTTCGGAGGGCTCACCCATACCGCAGGATGAAGAAACAATTCGACGGAGAGAAGGAGGACAGTTTAGCTCCAAGGCATTTAAGCGGAAAAGAGGTCTATGATATGGTTAAGGATTTAGATGTTGTGCTTGGAAAGGGATGTAAATCGAGGACAAGTAAGAAGAACATGTGGAAGAAGAGATCAATATTTTGGGACTTACCTTATTGGGAGCACCTAGAAGTTCACCACTGCATCGATGTCATGCACGTGAGAAGAATGTATGTGATGACTTGATTGGTCTCTTCTTGAACATTCGTGACAAAACAAAGGATGGTGTCAACGCGGCTTGACTTGGTTGATATGGACATCGGACTGAGTTAGCACCAACAAGGACCGATAAAGGACGAACGTACCTTCCCCCTACTTGTTACACTCTGTCCAAGGCCGAGAGAACCGAACTGTGCCGGTGCTTGCATGGCGTGAAAGTTCCGTCCGGTTACTCCGCCAACATGAAGAAACTTGTTTCGATAAAAGATTTGAAGTTAATTGGCATGAAGTCTCATGATTGTCATGTGTTGATGACACAAATGCTCCTGTTGCAATTAGAAGTATTTTGCGATCAAGGTCAGAGACAATCATGAGCACGTGTTATTTTTTAACACAATTGCTCGAAGGTCATCGATCGAAGGACTAGATGCTCTGCGGACGCGAGGTGGTGGCGACTCTATGTGATCTTGAGATGTATTTCCCTCCGTCGTTTTTGATATCATGGTCCATCTCATTGTTCATATTGTGAGGAGATAAAGATGTGCGGGCCCGTGTTCCTCGTAGCATGTACCCGTTCGAGAGGTTCATGGGAATTCTCAAGTCATATGTACGGAATCGATCTCGGCGGAGGCGGCATCGTCGAAGGTTATGCAACCGAAGAGGTCATTGAGTTACGCCTCGATTACATGGCTCGAGTCGAACCGATAGGTGTGCCTCGATCTCGCCATGAGCGGAGGCTCGAGGTATCGGGACCATCGGAAGGAAAGCAATCACTCCAAATATGGATCGTATGCTCAAGCCCATTTCACGGTCTTGCAACACATGGTGAAGTGTCCCGTATATCGACCGGCAAGGGCGTGCTTGACAATAGAATCCGTGCGGCGGATGTTTGGATCACGAGACAACACAATGAGCGGTTCAACCAATGGTTGAAGGAGCGACTTGCTAGGAGCTCGTCAAGTGATATCTTGACATGGTTGGCAAAAGGGCCAACATTCTTGTTGTAACATGGCGAGGATCGACATAAATGGGTACACATTCTATCTGCAGCTCGGGATATAAAAAGCACTAACGAGCAGCGGTGTCCACATAGATGCATTCATGACCGATGGGGTGAGGAGCTCTTACTATGGGCAAATAGAGGAGATATGGGAGCTCGACTCGTGCTTTTCAAGATCCCCTATTTCGGTGCCGTTGGGTCCATCTCCCACGGTGAAGGTCGACAAGTGCGGCGTCACTACCATGGACCTCGAGCGTGTCGGATACAAAGACGAACCATTACGTCTTGGCTAACCAAGTTGTTCAAGTCTTCTATGTTACCGACCCGGCAAATAAGAAGCGCCACGTAGTTCTTCATGGAAAAAGGAGGATTGTCAGAGTTGAGAATGTAGTGGACGAGGAAGAATACAATCAATTTGACGAGTTGCCTTCTTTCGAAACGGCATAAGGGTCGAGGAAGAAGAACATGACGAAACTAGCTACAAATGCGTCGATCATCATGAAGGGCTAATTTTTAAAGATTAATTGAACAATGTGTGTATATGTATATGTACGTTCTGATGAATGGTTAATTTTAGTTCATTTGAGTTAATTAATTGATTTGTCTTGTGAAATGGATGTGATTGTTTCTCAAATGAATGTGAATTGGATGTATATACATGTACTTTTGTCTTTTACTCGCTTGTTTGAGAGGGCATGGCTAGCATTTCTGAGGCTAGTCAATAAGCGAATCGATCTAGATATTAACCAATACAAAATAATATCACGACGGTTTGAACTACAAACCGTCTCACATATATATCACGAGGCGGTTGTTTATTAAAACCGTGCATGATACATGTATATCACGAGCGGTTGTTTATTAACACCGTCTCGTGATACATCACATATCATAAGCGGTTCTAAGTGAGAACCGCTCAGGATATCACATATCACAGACGGTTGTTTATTCTAAGTTAGGGATACATGCATATCATAGCATTTGTATATCCTAGAACAGTTCTAATTTAGAATCGTACGCATGATAATTTAGAATCCTGATGCCATTCTATTTACATTCGGACTCTAGCTACGGTTTGCCGCGCGCCGCCAAGATACTCTCAAGCGATTAAGTTTCTCAACTCCTCTCGCTCCCTCCTCCCCGAGCCCGTCGCCACCGTCCTCGCGCCGCCTCCTCGAGCCAGCGCGACTCCTCCCGATCCGTCGCTGCCTCCTCCTCCTCCCGCGCGCCTCCCCCGAGCCGCCGAGCCTCCTCCTCAGCCCGCGCCTCCCCGAGCCCACCGCGCCTCCTGCCCGAGCCCGCCGCCTCCTCCCCTCCCAGCCCGCCCTCCCCTCGACGCCGCCCTGCTGCTCAGTCTTGCTCCCTCGTCCTTCTCCTCGGCGCCAAAGGTAACCAATGCTTGAAGTTCTGATCGACCCCACGCCCTTTCCCTAACTATTTCTATCAATAATCTGTCATGGTCCTTCATGATAATTGTACTTGTTTTAGGAATTTGTATTTGTTCTAGTCGATTAATCATATGGTATTTGTTTTGATCTCGCTCTTTGGAATACATTGCAATGTGGTGTGGTGGGCTTGAGATGAATGCTCTGTGATGATAATAGTCTTGTCTTGAAATTGTTTTGATAATCGGGTTTGTACTTGAGCTCTAATTGGAATGCTTACTCTACATCGATAGCAATATCAAAATGTTAAATCTTAGCTTTATGCTGATTTCATTTGTTCACATGATGTTCTATTTCTTGTGAAGATGTCTTCCGCTCATTCGAGTCGCGTCAGCCTCATGTGTCGATGATGCACCATCCTCTGGAACAATATCCAACCGCGTGAAGAAGAGGAATATCGAAAAGGCCCACGGGCGATTTACCATCACGGAGTCGATCGATGCAGGACCCTATCAATCCTCGCCGAAAGCGGCGTCGCATTCCGGAGAATGGTCGAATAGTTGCGAGGAGCGGGTCAAGATCACCTACGATTAAGTGGAAGGTGGTGCGGACCATCAAAAATCGCCAGTCTTTGGCGGAAATTCTCGCATCGTTCGAGATCCCTGAGAACTCACGGACTCGTCTTGACGACACGCGTTGCTCTGGCGTGCAAAGCGTGGAAGAACTTCAAAAGCACGCTTGTCAAGAACTTCGTGGAGAAGGATCTGAAGCCGCCCTTCCACAAGTATCTATTCTTGGAAGAGTCCTAGGCGAGTTTGTGGCGAAGAAGGCGACAAATGAATTTAAGAGTGAAAGTGTAGGCGCTACGGCCCTCGAGCAAAAAACAAGCACCCCACGGACTTCGGCACCACGGGTATGCGGGTAAAGCCCCGATATGGAGGATCAGGAACAGCAGGCAAGCAGTTTGAATCTCTCCCTGCTATTTCCCGAGATCACTGATGTGCGCGCCCGATAGTGGTTATTTGCGAGGTTATGTATTCGGCCTACGGGGGAAGTGTACTTTCCTAACCCCAAAGACCAGGAAGTGTCCCAATGCTTGGTAAGATATCGAACTACCTAGTTTGTAATTACTCCAAAACTTCATAGGAAGTGAAATGACATGTCGGGCTATATTGCAGATAACGCTGAGTGCACAATCTTCCCAAGGCTCATTCTAGGCAGATAGGGAGAAAGATATACTCTCTGCGGCCCTAGGAAGCAATGAGCATCCGGATTGCGCACGAGAGGCGCCGTGTTTTTGTTACATGGGAACAATGGTTCCAAGCGGACTCGGATCGTCAGGAGTAGGAAGAGAGCCAAAGCCGAGCACGATGCAAAGCTACGAGAGGATCTTCATGCATCCTCGAGATGAGCTCACCGAAAAAATCAGAGCGGAGGTCGATTGAAAAAAGTCACACAGAGGTCACTCAATCCTTTGAGGAAAGGATTAGTGCGTTCGAGCAAAAGCGAGATAGAGACCTTTGAGGAAAGGATTAGGGAATTACAAATGCCAAGTCGGTTGGAAGCCCTGCCCTACTATACCGCTTGACCCCCCAAACATCCGAGTAGTGGCGTCAACCCTAACCCTACCACAATAGGTGATGACAGATTTTCCGTCGATGACATCCGGGTAATAATTATTATCTCTGGAATGCTCAATCCATTGATAGGCTGTTGGAGTAGCTAATTTTGTATCGTTATATGCGTGGGTGGCTCTGAAGTGCAAGCTCCAAGTGAGATATGTCTCTGTTGCCCTAGATGTTTGCTTGGGGCGGTGTATCCATCCGTGTCGGAGCTTTGGTGCACGTGCAAATCTAGCGCCGGGTTCGCAAAAAGTGAATGTGGGCGGTGTTTGTGCCAATTTCGAGGCCGTCCCGCTAAAAATTCCCCCAAGCGATGAGGTCATGACTCTAGGGCAAGCCGTTGGAACATTCATCCAAAGGCCCAAGGAGGACATCTGCTGGAGCTACTGCTCGGTGTCAACTTCACGGAATGTCTGCAACGACATCAAGTCCACGGACTGTTGCATCGAAGCTACTCAAGCCTTGACACGGCAAGGGCCCGCTGCATCACATGCATCTATACCTTGTCACATCCCAAATGTATAATCAGGGTTTGTTTCAAATGTAATTAAAATGTGTAGGAATTAAAACTTTTTCTCTCATGTAATTATTGTCCAAGAATTGTGTAATCCAAAAACACAAAGTTATTGTTGACCAAAAGTCAATTTCATTTTCCATTTGTCACAAATCATGTGCCAAACCTTTGGAAATAATTTTACTTGGTCCTAAAGTTGATATGGGGACTCTCTGAAAAATATCACAAGTTGTAAAACTTGTTTGATAAATTTTGGAGGTAAAACAATACTTTGAACAGCATTTAAGAATTTCCTGAGAAAAATGCAATGCACAAAAACCTCTGGAAATTTTATGTAAGGTTAATCTTAATGTCAGCAAGCTCCAGTTAAAATTTCATAAATTTTGGAGTTGATTTGCTATCCCAAATAAATCTGCAAAGCCTCAGCTGTTCAAAATTAAACTTGGAACGTGGCCTTTGTTCCTTGGGCTAGCCGTTTGGCAAAAGCTGGTCCAGCCCAACCATTTACGCACCTCGGCCGACCTCCTGCTTCGCCTTGATGAGGTCGTGGCAGTTGGATCAATCCAACCGCCACGACCTCCTCCTCAACAAACGCAGCCAGTCCTCCCCACCAACCTGAGGTCATAGCCGTTGGATCGAAATCCAGCAGCCATGACCTCCCTTCGATATCAATCGCCCAAGCCCTTCCCACCTTGGTGAGGTCATTGCCCTTGGATCAAAGATCCATGGCCATGACCTCCCCTCGCTGTCAAACCAAACAACCTCCCACCTTGCCTAGGTCGTAGCCGTTGGATCAAATCCAACAGACCACGACCTCCCAAAGGCCTTGTGCGCATCGGACCTCCCATCCATGTGAGGTCATAGCCCATAGATCTAAATCTAAAGGCCAAGACCTCCCTTGCGCTACGCGCAAAGCTCGGGACCTCTCCTCACTTCTCTTAGTCGCACACAGTTAAGTCCTCCCCTCAGGTCTGAGCCCTTGGATGTAGATCCGAAGGCTAGGACCTCCTGTCCACTTATCCTTTGCGCATCCACGTTATGAAGATCGGAGGGCCATGACCTCCTTATCCAAGATCGTGCGGCTGGGACCTCCTCCCAGCCACTTAAAGCGTAATGGTTCAAACATAAAATCCGAGGGCCAGGACCTCCCCATCCACTAAATCCAACGGTGGATGTGAGGTCCTGTTCTTCTTCCACCTTGGGCGCGCATGCGAGCCATGGCAGTGGCCAAAGTCAGAGCATGTCTTGTCCCAGCGGCTCTTGCAGGCCAAGATTAAATGCGTGTCGGCTCTGCGCGCACCCTAGGCCTGCTCGACAACCTACCTTGTCCTTTCCATCTTGTCAACTCCATGGACCTCCCCATGGGCTAAGCTCACCATGAGCTTAACCCATAGTCTTGAGACCTCTGTGCCCTAGGTATTTAAGCCCCTCGAGCTCCCCTTTGGCTTCTTTTACACACTTGGAGCTTGCCATGCCGGTGCTTGGTGAGCTCCTACCTCCTTGACCTCCCTTTGGTGCCATTGTTGAAGTCCTTGAAGTTCTTGGTGAAGGCTTGCTCCAAAGGCTCCCTCTCAACCTCTTGCTCATTTTAAGCTCCCGTTAACCTCCCAGAGTTGAGCCTAACTCATTGTTGGGTTGACATTTTCAGGAGTGAGCTAGTGGAGCATGGAGCTTGGACTTGGCGGTGGAGCTTCTCGTCTTCCCCAACTCGGTCATCACCTTCCTCGACCTCCTCGGCACCTTCACGGCGTCCGGGTAACCTCTGGTAGTCTTTAGGGCTGGGCACACGCTTGATTGATGTCGCGGAGCTTTATTTTCCCATTTTGGTCGTTTGGCCGTGCTTGTCACCTTTGTGATCTCTGGCTCGCGGGCGTTCAAAGCCGTCGCCGCCGTCGAGAATGGGTCCACTGTGTGTGTAACACTATTGCGCACACAATGGTGCCCTTGGTGGTCGCCGGCGAGGTCCACATCGTCGGCTTTGTCCTGGTCTTTGCGGTGGAGCTCTTGTCGGATGAGATGTCCAAAACGTGCCGTTAAGACAAAGATTTGGGTAGTAAATGCTCCCAATGATGGAGCATTTACTGCGGTCTTAACGCCTGGACCTCCTTCTGCCTTGCGCGCGGACCTCCTCATTGTCCCGCGCGCATTAATTCCATGTTCGAGCGCGTGCGCACGCGCAAGCGCGTTGTCGCTGGCTCTAGGACGTCCATGACCTCCTCCGAGGAGATCTGGAACATCCAGGACCTCCCCTTGCGCAATCATGGCCGTCCAGACCTCCCGGAGGTGCAGCGCGTTAAGACCTCCGCGATTGGACCTCCTCGAGGTCATCTCAGACGTTATGACCTCCCCGCGTGATCTGAGCCGCTTATGTCCTCCCTATGTTGATCGCAGCCGTTGAGGACCTCCCTCGCTCGATCTGGTCCGTTCCGGACCTCCCTCCTTGTTGTGGTCCGTTTGATGCATCATCAGCGGCCACGACCTCCCCTACTGCTTTCGTAGCCTTCGTTGCTGGAGGACATGGACCGTTGGATCCAAGATCCACGGTCCATGACCTCTGGACCTATAGCAGCGTGTGGCGTTGTTCTCTGGGAGGTCTTGAGCCGTTAGATCTAAGATCTGTGGCTCACGTCCTCCCATGTCTTTATGGTTTTTAGAAATTCGAGTGAGCTGTTATTTTATGAACTGAAAAAGGTATGAACTTTGAAATTGCATAACTAATTTAATTTAAATCCAAATGTAGTGATTCAAATTGTGTTAGATCTGTTTTGACCTGGACTCCAATCTAAAAATGATTGTGAGCCAAGTTCAGCTCCAGAACATGGTTTTGCAAATATAATTCAAACCTAACTTTATTTATCTCCTGAAAAATTCACTTAACTTGTAAAATGCATAAGTAATGATCTGTAGAATGTTTTTGAGTGAATCCAACTTCGTTGGCTTCCTCTGTTGTTGCTCTAAATGTTAGAATAGGATTTAGGCATGTCACTGTTTTCAAAGAAGCTTTCTTGTGCATTTTAATTTTGTTCAAGTTCTTGTCTTTGGAAAATCATAAAACATGCATAATAGCTCCAAATGAGATGAACTCAATTGTGTTATTCATCTCATGAGGTGCTGGTTTTACAGTAAAATTTCAGTACCACCTCCCTTCTAGAAAATGTTGCCTAATAATTAAATTAGTGAATAGTGCAGTTTGGTATTTTTAGGGCTGAGCAGAATTGTTTTGCTCATATCATTTGCATTGAGAATCCAAATCAATTGGTTCTTGTTGCTAAATTCCTAAAATCATCCTATTACTGCTGTAGAAATTTCAGAGCAATTGGAGTTTGTTTGCTGTGCTGTCTTTGTCATTTTAAATCGTTCTTATCGATTCTTTTAGCCTTTTTGTTTAGGTGTTGGCGAGTGTGTTGATCCCGTGAGTGATCCTCAGCAATATATTGAGCAAAATCAGCAAGGCAAGCAGTTTGATCATCTCCATACTGACCCATTACTTTAAGGTCTAATATATTGTTTTACTTGTATGTATGCATTGCTACTTTGTGTTGAAATGTAAGCTAGTGATCCTATAGATGCATAATCAGTAGGTAAATGTCCATTCTCTACTACTAAGCCTAGGATTACTTGCTGTGATGTGGAGTTCGTTGGATGAGCTCTCATCACTTAGTAGATCACGTTTTGATATGCTTAGCAATGCTTAGATACCGGTAGAAATGGGCGGTTGTCGACATTATGTCGATGACCTTGATCACTCTAAAAGTTTTATTCCATTTTGTCCCTCTTGTGTTTTGTTACTTTGTAAACAAATGAAATAAAAATGAAAACAAAACTGTTTGACTTGGGCACAATGGATGTTGGTGTGATTTGTTGGGTGTGAAAGGAATGGTGCCCAAGTCCCCAAGGACCGAGTTACTTGCGCCACTGATCCAAGCACTTATGCGTGCTAACCACACGAGGGGGATATGAGACCTCACTTGGCTAAGTACTTTGGGAGGTGTTAATTGGGGGTCGCAGGTGAGTAAAACTGTTTTATAAGGAAAAGCGCTGCGATTGCTATGGTTTGGGCGGTGTCTCCTACCTTCTGGGTTGTCGCGACTCTTAATTAGCATCGCTCATTGGAAATGCCTTGTAGGACTTAGCCGTGCCGGCATACCAAAGGAAGTGTGCTAATCATGTGGCGAAAAGGCGGTCTGGCGTGTGGGTACATTGGTACACCCCTACGAGGTTAAAACTATTGAATAGCCTCGTCCTAGGTTATGGACACGCTTGGTGATTTCCATAAGAACTAGACTACAACATTTAATTAAAACTTGATGGGTTGGTATGAATGGATGTTCATGCTATTGTGGTGGCTATTGGGTTAGTCACTTCGGGATTGTTGTTGTCTATTGTTACCTTGTTACTTGTCTCATTGTTTTTGCAAATGTAAAATGAATTGCAAAATTGCTTTGGAATCTATTTAAATATTGCAAATGAAATCTTGCTTTATGCTAAAATAAGTCCAAAGCCTCTTCCACTAAATAAAGCTTGCATGTAGTTAAACTATAGTTACGTTATACTACGTCGGTCTTGCGAGTACATTTTGTACTCATTTGCTTTGCTCAATAACTTTGTTGCAGAGGAGGTAGAGCCTAAAAAGCTTTACTTTTGTGAGATGTGCTGCGGTTGGGAATCGAGCTAGGCGTCTTGGTTGGTTGCCTTGTGGGCTAAAGGCAAACCTTGTGGCTCTCTTTTGTTTATCGCCATCTTATGGCATGTTGCTTCCGTTGTGTTACTTTTATTAGTGGTATTTGGCCGGTCGGCCCCTTTTGTTATAACTCTATATGTTGTATGTCTTTTAATCTAGTTTGTGCTCAGTCGACTCTTGTGAAGTCGACCTATACAAAGCGAGGCAGCAAGGGCAAGGGCAAATCGAAGACGATCGAGTCCTCTCCTGATATCCCCTTCTTACCGTTGGCGGAAATACAAGCTAGGCGATGTCGTTGCTCGAAGTTAGACAACCCTACCCTAGGATTTGGATTGCGGAATTGCATACATGGTACATGGAGCAGTCCAACAAGCGGGTTGATCAACGGCGCTCGGGTGTCACCGTCAAGTTCAAGGAGGATCATTTTAACCACGTGTATCAAGGCCAGCTGTCTTCACGGTGACCTTCGACGACTTGTTTTGTCTCTTCAACCTCGGCGAGCTCGAAGTCTCACTCATCACGATCTTTGGACAATTTGTAAGTGTGTACAATCACGGTCAATGTTAGTGTAATATCGATAAATGTTATATATAACTCCTAGCTTTTGTATAATAGATACATGATCTGTGAAGCGAAAGAAGGAAATCACCGGTAGTTTCCTCGACCCACACATTGTCTCGAGCAAAGCATCACGGCGAATGCAACATTAAATCGAGAATTACGTTATAGATTTTTCATGGTTCACGCAACAAGGAATTCATACTTTTGCCCTACAACCAGAAGTAAGTAGTGTTGCACTACTGGCTATACTTGTTGATTTGTACTTTATAAGCAACACGAACTTAGGTTTAATGACCATGCTGACATACCTGTGTAGGTACCATTGGATTCTAATTGTAATTATACCAAAACGAAATCGTAATATACCTAGATTCCCTACAGAGGGCCACTCACAACTTCACAACTATCCGGAATTTAATCATCAGGTAAACACATTTCCTCCATAGAAACTCTATTGTAGTCTTTCCTTCCTTTGCAATGGCTAAGGCTAACTTCTTGGAGTCACGTGGGGTGTTCGGCGTGTTACATGCTAAAGGATGGAATATCAAGGAAGGACGCTGCAACATGATCAAAAATTCCCGGTACTTGCTAGCTAGTACACATTAATCCTATATAACACTTCGTAGCAATGCCTCTCGAACTAACCAATTCTATTTTTGCAATGCCACCAAGCCGCCGGGCCGCAACGTCTGTGGATACTATGTTTACCACAACATGCAACTACTCATCGGTTCCGCGATCACCAATGATCCTCAGGTTTGTCAATCTTTCCATAATTATTTCATATATACTTACCAATTTATATAAGCCCGAATTTAACCTTCATATCGACGGGTTGCGACCATCATTTGAAATCTGCGTTGGAGCAGAGCGAGCTCATAAAAATTCGATCACACCTTGCGTCATTCTGAGCAGACGGTCATAAATCCAAATGGGAGTTTCCACGATGTAGCAGATTGAACTTGATTGGGATAGATTGAACATAATGGTACATGTGTGTAAATTAATGTACATTAATGGTTAATTTTAGTTAATTGATTTGTGAATTGGATGTGCTTCTTTACGAAATGAATGCAATTTTGATGTGTACGAAATGAATGAGAATTGGATGTGCTTGTTTGAGAGGGCATGGCTAGCATTTCTGAGGCTAGCCAATAAGCGAAAATAGATTTAGCAATGCAAAGACTACCACAGAGCGATGCGTAGATGAAACCGTGCTGTGATGATTGACTACCTGAGCGATGCGTAGATGAAACCGCTGCAGTGATAGTCTATCACGAGCGGTTTCATCTACGACCGTCGTGGTAGTCGATCATCATGACGGTTTCATCTACTGCATCGTCTCATGTAGTCGATTATCACTGACGGTTGCATCTACAAACCGTCTGTGATAGTATATATTGAGCGGTTCAAAACCGTGCGTGATGACCTAATACATTCTTGACCCATAAACTCGGGCGGCTCACGGGCACCGCTCGTGATGGCGTTTTTGAACCGTCTGTAAAGGCCTTTTCTGTAGTAGTGTATTTAAATACGTTGATCTAAACACTACACCGCGCCGACACGCAAAATACTGACGCTAATTTTTTAGTGCGAGATCTGCTACTAAAATTATTGCTACTACACCGACTAAAATTTCCCTTGTACCACTTCCTAATTTCTTCCTTTTCTTTACTCACCTTATTTAATTGCTCTCTCCTCCCTAAGCCTAATCTCCCTAACCCATTCAGCAGAACTATTCTTGGCCTCTAATTTCTAGCCTTCTCTCTCTACTCACGCCGACAGCCAAAAGAAGCTCTGGAGCTTCTTCTTCCTCGTTACTTTCTCCATTTCTTCCATTGTTTCTCTTGCTTCTCTCTGGAACTTGCTGCTCCAGAGTCCAGACAAGAAAATGCGCATGGCGCCATGGCGCAGCTCCCACTGCCGGCTCCCTACCGGCCGCCTCCGGCGCCTCTCTCTCTCCCCCTGGGTCTCCCATGCCACGCCCATGGTGGCTCCGGCTCGGCCTGGCCTACCTGCCGCTGCCCGCCGACTCCTCTCGCCCCTGTGCCTCCATTCTGCCCTCCCGGCTACCTGTGCGGCCCGGCCTCTGGCTGCTACCGCCACTCTAACGGCCCGCCTCCTTGCCCCGGCCCGTGCCGCTCGGCCCTACACGCCTTGGTCTGCGCCGCTCCTCCTCTCGGCCTCGGCAGGCCATCTCGCAGCACCACCACCATCTCTTGCTCGTGCCTCTTCCCCCTCTAATTTCCCCTCTCATCTGCTTTAATTTTGATTTCTGTTCAGTGTTGAAGTTTTGATGTATCTTCTGATGTTTTGCTGATGTTAGTAGTTTAAGCATGAATGCTGTCATGGAGGTGGCTTACAAATGTGCATGCGTGCAAGAAGGAGGTGGTGGAGTGAGCTTCTGTCGGTGGTGGTGTTGGGTTGCCCTGCTGGTGCACTGTCGCACTGACCTCCTTTCCTTTGGCTCCTTGCCTCCTTGCTGCCTTAATGCCTTGCTTTCCTTCGGCTCCTTGCCTCCATGATGCCTTGCTTGTTCTTGTGGTCTTGCTGTCTTGCTTCTCGTCCTTCGGCTGGAACGAGATGAAATGGTGATGGCTCTGTGGGAAGCAGTGAAGGGAAAGGTGGCTTAACCTGGGGGCGATGATTCCGGCTGTGACTGGTGGCTTCGGCAAGTGGCTTAATGTGGAAGGAAATGGTTTCGGTTGTGATGGGTGGATTCTAGATGTGTGTGGAAAAGCTTCAATCTCTTGCCTGACTCAGAGATCGACATAATCTCTTGCTTGTGATAATTGTGCTCTTTTGTGCAGATAAAAGCTTCACTGTTCACTGAGAGGTTGGGTTAGTATATGTTGTTTGGTTGAGTTGGCTGTGAAGGAGAAGAGATGATGTTGGTTTTGTGAATGGCTGTAAAGTGAGACAAGGCTTTAATTAGGCAAGGCTTCAACTACATGCAATGCAATAATTTTATTTTTTTAATCTTTTGTACTCGAAGCTTGTAATTTATATTATGGTCTAATGTAAATAATTTGTGTAATTAAATAAGCGATTGTAATATTGTTTTATTCTGCTTCTAAAGAATGTTTGTAAATGACTCTCAGATTAATCGATGATTTATTCTTGCGGCAATAATTTATATTTTAAAATTTTGTTGATGAACTCTGGATAATATTCTTTTATATGAAATTTGTTTGGCGATGCGATTAATATTAATGCTTTGTTCATGTTTAGAAATTTTTTATTTACTGCTAATTAGTGATTAGCATTGTTTTAGATTAGTCTGATTTTCCGGTTCTCATATTTAAAAACCTGCAGGAGTGTACAACTTTACCTACATGTCAGACCGCTCCTTTTGCCACCAGATAAAGCACACTTCCAAAGGTATGCCAACAGAGCTAAGTCCTACGAGACGGTTCCAATGTTATGTATTAACTACAAGCCGCCCGTATGGATAGAACCCATATGCTGTGTCGGGGTCAATGTAAAACCTCAGTCAATTACTCCTTGGGGTAAAGTCTCGGACAACTAAAATGCCCCTCGGTGTGGAGTACGTAGCCAAGATCCCACTCTCGCACACCTAACAACAACAACAACACATTCTTTTTTTTACACAACACACAACCCCCAACCTGCAACTCGGAGCTAACACACACCAAAGTACTAAGTCAACAGGGGACCCATAGTACCCTCATGTGGATGAACACAGAATGTTTGGTTCAGTGGGACAAGATGTTTGGTCCTTGTTGACTCGGGCACCAACCACACACCCAATAACCACACCTATCAACCATGTGCCCAAGTCTCAATCTTTTTGCTTTTATTTTTAGTTTTTTTCAAATACAATACATACATGAGTACCCTGACTCAAGTAATTAAAGTAATGTTGACATAATGACCATCGCCGAAGCGATGATCCCCAAACTACCGTTCTAAGCATGGCTAAGTGACAACAACTCGTATATTAAATATAAGGTGACTAGAGCCCATCCATCGAGCTCTAAATCACCGCGGATACAAGCCTAGGCTCAGTGGTAAAGGATGGATGTTTACCTACTGTTCAAGTATCTATTTAGGTTAACTATCACGAACTAAGAAATTACTCATTAACATAGCATGCATACATACAGTTGAAATTAAAATATTAGCATGCGAACATAATAGGATCAATGTGCATCAAAGGAGAAACTACTTGCCTTGTTGGACACTGTCTTCTTGCTGCTAAGGATCACTCTTGTATGTACCTACTTCATCGAAATCTTTTGATCGAGCAAAAGAACGAATAACAACGAAAATAACGAGAATTCAATTTCATCTAACATGCATACACAGCAAGTAGAGTATGATTTTTAAAGAATTTAGCTAAAAGTTTTAGTCCAAAAGGAATTTATTTGGATTTTCTAAGAATTTAACAATTTAAAGGCATAATTATACAAATAAATTAATTACCAAAATTTTCTGAAATAGAAACATAAATCAAAATTACGAGGTTAAAGTATAGGAAAAACTGAGAATTAAAAATCTTTAATTTCACTCAATTTGGAGTTAAGATTAAATACTTATGAATTTTTGAAGTTTAAACCATTTTCTAGTGTAAAAACAATTATTTTTAAACATTAACTCAACTCCAATATTTTCTGGAACAGAAACATATCTCCAATATTTTTTGGAATAGAAACATACTTAAAATCTATTCCATTTAAAAGTACACTAAAAATGAAAACCAACAAAATTGGTTTCATTCAATTTGATGCAAATTTGAATTAGTTATGAATTTTCTAAATTAATTGAATTTCCAGTGTAATAATAACTCGTTTTGGAATTTCTAAAAGCATCAAATACTTTTTACACCGGCGCTTAGCTAGCCCAGGGTCACTGACCAGTGGGACCCGAAATGAGGGCTTTGACCAGGTCAACTTTGACCCAGCCCGGCCGAAGTGACGTCGGAGGCGTATTTGAAGAATACGTCTTCTGCTTACAAAAACATGAAATCGATTTAAGCCTAAAAGAAATACGCTTCCCTTAGGAGAAAATGTACTCCACAATTTGCACCTCCACTTAACCAACCATGAGGGCCCACATGTCAATGACTCATAGGTTTAAACAGTTTCAATTAGGTTTCTAATCATGTTCATAAACAGTGGGGCCTACATGTAATCTGCACATTTAATAAAATGATTAACTGCTAATGATTTTCGTTAACCCTAACCTACTAGTGGCTCGTCGAAGCCTCGCCGAGCGCGAGCGTAGTGGTGAGGTAGTGGATCTAGCGAGAGAATGGGTCTTCGGGCTCAGGGATGACTCCATCAGGTGCGCAACGACCTCTTGAACTTGAAGGTGATGACGTGGAGGCCTGAGGCTGCTGGCGGCAAGCTCGTGACAGTTGGAGGCGGAGGTGAAAGGGCTGCTCCCATGGAGAAGACACCTCAGAGGTCGAGGAGTGTAATGACCTCAAATTTTAATCTCTGATAATAAAATCTTGTACATGTCATTACTGTTCATTTTGGCAATTAGGCAACTTGTTATAACCTAATTTCCCAAATTTCCTTTACCAATTTCAACTTGACCAAATTTCAAAAGGAAATACCATCCAATGTTGGTATTATGACTGGGATATATTTTCATTGAAAACCAGATGAGTCATTATGGCCAAAAATAATTTTTGTTGAAATTTTAGAAATTATTTTAATTTTCAGAAAACTAATTGTCTTTAAATAAACCTTAATTAGTTTAATTGAATTATTTATGTAATTATAAAGAAGAAGCAGTGATTTTAAAAATTTATTTGGGAAATACATCATCCTAGTAGCAATTCTACAAAATTTCGTAATTTTATAAATTTATTTGCTATTTTAAACAACCCAGTCAAACCAATTGAAATTTTGAATCAAACCAGGTCAAACCTCTCGGTCTGAACCGGACCGAACACTGTAGCGACCCGCCCTAACCCTGGTCCAACGCGACTTGGCTCAACCCTGTGCGCCAGTCCGGCTCGGGCCGTCCCACTCGCGCACGCACTCAAACCGTGGCCCATCTTAGCCGTCCGCTCCCGCCTGAGAACGGCGGATCCAAAGGAGCACGGACCGCCCCATCCCCTATGCATTTTGGGCGTTGGATCCATAGCGTCTTGCGCCAGATCACCAGCACTTCGACCGCTTTGGCGCCTCGATCTGGCCGTTGAATCGCGTTTCAACGGCGATGGAGTGCATGATCCGAAGCGCACCCGCGAGTTGGGGATCTTGGGCCGTTGGTTTACGATCGCACGGCCCTGGTGGATTGGGTTGATCGGACCAGTTACAGCGCCCGCGAAATCGTGTGCGTTGACCCTGAATCGACGGCTCGCGTGAGTGTAACCTTCGACCGCTTAAGGCTGCTTTCGCGATCCGAGTCGTCTGTGGAGATCGTGTGGTCCACGTTTCACGATACCGCTTTCAGCGTCCGCTTAGCTCCGCATCGTAGCCGTTTGTTCCAGACGGACGGTGGTGGGCGCGGGGGGCTTCATTGCTGCGTGCATGGCGCGTTCGCCACAGGCCCGCATGTCGGCGTCGGTTTTGGTATCCTTGCGCGGCGGTGCGTTCTCATGTTACCCTGGGCCCGCCGCTGGCAAATTTTGCTCATCGCGTCTTGCGGCTTCTGTGTTTAGCTCGGGACCACGCAAGCGATGATTCAAACTGTTTTCTCTTTGGTTTTCCAACATAAGCAATCGTTGAGACCAAAATGGTGGTGATGAACAGTATGTTGAGGATATTTATTCCTTAATATCTATCTTTAGAGGCCACCTCATCGCTTTCTAGAGATTTCCAGTGCTCTAGGAGTCTCACCACTATATAAACCCTAGTTCTTGTGTTTCTACCATGGTTGACCAGGAAGACTCTCTTTGTCGCCTCTCCTTCCCAAAGGAAGCTTCCCTACTCTTGGTCTTGCTCAATTTCTAGTTATGTCTAAATCTCATCTTACCGTGAGTGGTGGACATTTCTTGTAGGTTGAGCAAGGGATCATTCTCTACCAACTGAAGTCGGTGAGAACCTCACCTTGGTGCAACCACATCCCGTGAGATGGTTCCATCTTTTCTTAGCAAAAATATGTCTAATGATCTTTAGAGCTAAGTCCATCATTTTCTTTTGGTCAGCACAAGGAAAAAGGCTACTGGGATCTTTTCTTGTTTGACCAAGAGTTTGACTCTGTCTTTTCCAAACCCTAGTGGTGAGTTAATCTTGTCTTCTGGTTAGCTTAAGCTCTTTTAGGACATCCTTCACCCACAAGCATCACTCCCTTACTCATGTGATGATTCCTGTTCCTTTAAGCTGAAAATTTATTTTTATAACTTTTCGGTCTTTCGTATCGTTTTCTAAAACTTTAGATTTTTCATACCAGTATCTTAAATTGTTAGATCCTAAGGGAAACCCTAGTAACATTAGACCTCCATTGTGGTTAATATGATTACTAGAACCTCTTTTAGTATAAACATTTTTTTTCTTTCTGGCTATTGTCAACTCAACCGACAAAGAGTCCATTTTGCCTTATCTTCTATAGTTGACCATGTTAGATCAAGATGAGAGGGTTATGGTATTTATTACATCCCTCTAACTTTAACCTTTATTTAAGTCCTTCCGATTGTGTAGCTCCCAAGTTAACGAGAAAGGAATAAAGTACTTTTCTTGTTTAGGGTTATTGTCCAAACCGACAACAATAATAGCAAAAAGCTAAATCCTTAAAACCGCTCTTTATAAATATTAAATACCCTTAGATCATAGCATCGACTTTTGTATACTTAATTAGCATACAATTATCCCATTTGTATGCAACTAAGCTAAATAATTGGATTAATTGCAACTGTCTGCTTTTAGCACATAAAGCCCGACATCGTAGCTATATATCTAAATCTAAAAATCAGGTAGCTCTTGTCGATATAGTAGATGGGTTATTATTCTTAATAAATTAGTCAGTAACCTAAGCATACTATTACCTATGCATTATCAATTGATCATGCATTCTTTTGCATCTGCTCTCTGTTTTCTCCTATGTTTATTGAAATTCTTTTATCTTCTTTTAGATTCTCGTTCTTCTGAGTTAGTTGAATCTTTTGTTGAACCTCAAGAACCTGAACAAGAGGTCATATATTATTATCAAGGCAAGCTTCCTCTCTGCACCATGTTGAGCCTAATCTTTTGAACTGTAGATTTACAAAATACAGTGACACTGTGCATGCAACTTTCTAAAAATTTATTTGTGCCCTGTTCCTAGGTAGTTATACCCTGAACTTGTGGCTTATCTTTAATTTAATCATACACTTAACCTAAGGTAGTTTGTGATGTTATTATATTTAATTTTAACTTTTGCTTAGCCTTGCAGTCCATAGAACGGTAGTGTTTGACAAGATTATCTTGTCAAACCTGGGAACAACCAATAAATTGTATTTATCTTTGATCCTTGTTCAGTTTATTTGATTTGGAAACGCTTCTAAATCCTGTTAACATTAATTCAAATCTGGACAAGTGGATGCTAGTGATGGTGCCTTGTGCACGAGAATTGGGAAATGTGGATGTCTTGTCTGGGTTGATTAAGGACTGAACTCGACTATTTAATTCAAGTCCCAACGTACTTCCACACGCAGGTGTATGGGCGCTGTTTGGTTAAGTAAAGGGTTAGTATTATTGAGTTGGATACAGGAGAGTAAGGACATGTGTATTGATTTCATATGGCATAGATGCTTAAGTCTTGGGCCGTGTCGTATGCCATGTGGAGCTTATATTGATATCGATGTTCTTAGAAGGGTAAGGCGTAGATGTGTTACATCGCATGTACGCTCCTTCAGGCCCGATCATGTGTAAAATGTGTGGCTAACACGAGTTTGCATTTAATTGATCGGTCGGCATTCCTGCACAACATGTGAGCCCGGTTGAATGTATGCTATCGATCTGTTTAAGCGGGATTAATCTCACATGGGTCATCCAACTCAATAGTGTTAACTTGTTGAAAAATACCAAATCTTAGTTTACGGCCAAGCATACCAAAGGCAAGTGTGCTATTATCCCGGGGCTACGCTAACTAAGTCGTGGGTAAAGATGTACACCCTGCAGGTTAAAACTATTCAATAGCCGTGTCCACGCTTCTTTATTTACACTTGGATTAATGTCACCAGATAGATTTTGCTCTCATTTTGGTTTGGGAATCGGTTCGGCATGATGATAGTCATGTACGCTTAATTGTGAGATGTTATTTACTTTTGTTACTTTTTATGCTTCGATTCCACTTATTCACCGTTTTAGTCCAAATCAATTTATTCAAACCGCTTGATCAAAACATAGCAATTGTAGGGTAAGATGTATCAATTTATGCAAAATTGAACCCTTTAAACCTTCGTTGTCAACCTTATGCATATACATTCCTTATTCCTTTGTATAGGTTCTATCAACCACTTTCTTTTATTAGTTTGTGTAAGACTTGCCGAGTACCTTTCGTACTCAGGGTTTTATAACCCCTTGTTGCAGGTGAGGACGGATATCTGTATGAGATGCCCGTTAGTGCCGATCAGGGTGACGCCAACGAGTGATGCTAGTTCTTTCCTCCACGCAATAGCCTGCGGGATGATGGGGCCATTGGTGGTTTTGTTTTTATCTTTTCGTTTCCGCTGTTGATCTTTTTGTTAATGACCCAAGGTCATCTGTTCATATTTCGGTTACTGTAGCAACCTGATACTGTAGCAACCGAAATTGGAGATGTAATTATTAATGTATAATTATGTGAATGTATGACTTGTATGTGATTGATGCAATGTTGGTTAAGGATATATGCGCAATAGTCACTAATCCTGGGAACTATTGCATGGCATATATCCGGGAACCTAATTGTTGGATTGTTACTTGTTATGATTATGCTTCTAGTATGATCTTTATTAAGACATTACACTCGCTCCTTAATTAAGAATTATACTACCAAAGATAACTATAATTCGCACAATTCCAGAATTGGGGGTCTCACAAATAGTTGGTATCGAGCATACGGTTCTAGAGGTTAGAAATAGCATGGTCGTTAGCCTTGGCGAGTTCTTTAAGAAATTATTTTCCAACAAGAAAGTAATTTTGGAAAGTCTAAGTAAGCCATCCTTTATTTCTTCCCCATCCTAGTCTCTAATCCTTACCTTACTATTCATTGGGTTTGTGCAAAATGTTTTCTATTGCTTATCTTTTGTTTCCAAAAATAGACATATTGGTATTCACCCAGAAGAACAATGGTGAAGGGACGAGAAGACAATGTTGTAACTGCGACATTAGGATGCAGATAGGGATTATTATTAGATTATATCCACCCTAATTATTTTCTTTATCCTGTAGAAGTAAATGTTGTAGTGTGATTGTTCGCCCTCTTTTGGTTCCAAGTAATTGCGCATCGCCTACGGACAGTATGTATAGCAATTATGCCGGAAAACTATGATTTGCTTTATTGGATCTTATGCGGGCCTTTGTGTCTTTGCATTTTCTTTTGGTGTTAAATTTTGGTGCATTTCATATCATTAAGCATGCTAAGTTTAGTATTGCCCTTTGCTGCCAAAAACATCTTTCGCACTCAATTGAGTGTATCCTTAGCCTGTCCTCTAACCATCCGTGTGACAATAGAATGGCAGAACCTAGTACTCCTCTGAACACTCACCTCAGGAAGTTAAGAAGGGCAATCGGCAAGATCAAGGTCTGTCGACGCTGTGGAGAGGATGGGCACTACATCGACGAGTGCACTACAAATTGTCCCAACTGTGACGGAGAACATCCACCGGGGGTCTGTCCGACTATCAAGATCACTTGTTTTCTCTGTGAAGGACATGATCACTGTCCTAAAGAGTGTCATCTACACCAGATGATCACCAAGTCAGTTGAACTGCAACGACGGATTTTCCACGAAGTTATCCTCAAAACAACTTCGGACCAGTTGAGAGCTGTTATGAATCAGCCCAAGGTTACTAATAAGGTTAAGCCAAAAGTGATCTGTTTCTACTGTGGTCGTCCCGGGCATTTTGCAAATCAATGTTACACAAAGGCTCGTGGTCTACCTCCTGTTCGTCTTTCTCAAATACCAATTCCAATCTCACCGAGGTCGCCAGTATTTGCACCTTGTTTTCCCCCATTTTTGGGGCAGCCCAGACCTAATGGAAATCAACCACCTACTACCAGCAATATCAAGTCTGGGGTGATTTGTTATCATTGTGGTCGTCCCGGGACATTTTGTGAACCAATGTTTTGCTAAGGCAAAGGGATTACCACTGCTCACCATCTCCGACCATCGTAAGGCCCCGCACCTTCCCCAAAGGCGTTGTCAAGCTCGACTCGCTCCATCATGGCCGTGTGAATCAATTATTTCTTTGAAGAAGCGGCCGAGACACCGAGGTTATCCTTGGTATGCTCCTAGTTAATTTTAGTTCAGCTATTGTTCTATTTGACTCGAGCATCCCATTCTTTTATTAGTAGACAATTTGCTACTCAACATCGCTTAGACATGCATCCGCTTCAACCACCTCATATTATTCACTCACCAGTCAAGATTCATGACCGATCAAATCTGCCTTAATGTCAATATCAATATTGAAGGGGTAGATTTTGGGCAAACTTGATTGTGATAGACTTTAAAGGATAGATGTCATTTTGGGTATGAACCGGCTATCCCAAAATTTCGCCAAATTAATTGTGCCCAACTAACTATATCCTCACTAATAAAAATGGGCTTTCACCATTTTTCAATCTAAAACAGCTCATTCTCACCTTGGTGCATTGAAAGTGACACCACCCCTACTTTGGAGTCGAGACAAGAGTGTGTGAATATCCTGATGTCTTTCTGAAGACCTTCCCAGATGCCACCCGATCGGGAAGTAGAGTTCGTAATTGAACTAGTTCCTGGTACTACTCCCATTGCGAGAAGACCTTATCGCATGCCTTCCAATGAGCTGTTTGAGTTGAAGAAACAGCTTGGAGAATTGCTTGACAAGGATTCATTCGACCGAGTTCCTCACCACGGGATGTCCTCGCCATCTTTGTCAAAAGAAAGATCGAGACTCTCACGGATGTGTGTAGACTACCGTCCGTTAAATGAGGTTACTATCAAGAATAAGTATCCTCTTCCCGAATTGATGATCTGCTTGACCGCTTAATCGGAGCCCGTGTCTTTTCAAAGATTGATTTATGTTCGCTATCATCGATCAAGGTTAGAACGAGGATATTCCTAAAAAAAGATTCTCTACTCGTTATGGATTATACGAGTATACTTTTATGTCCTTTGGTCTAACAAATGCTCTCGCTTATTTCATGAATCTAATGAATTTAGTATTCATGGATTTCTTAGATAAGTTTGTTGTTGTGTTCATTGGCGACATTCTTATCTACTCCAAGTCTGACGAAGAGCATGAGCATCATTTGAGACTTGTCTTTGGATACACTTCGCAAGCATCACCAGTATGCTAAATTTAGCAAGTGTGCTTTCGCCTCAAGCAAGTTGCATTTCGGGACATGTATTATCCGAAGGAGGTATTATCGTTGATCCCAAAAAAAGTACAGATGTACTAGATCGAAGCACCCAAAAAAATGTTCCTGAAATTCAAGTTTCCTTAGACTTGCGGGATATTACCGTGGGTTCATTGAAAACTTTTCCAAGATTTCCAGACCTCTGACTCAGCTTTTGATGAAAGAAAACAAATTCTTTTGGTCGGTGGCATGTGAAAACAGTTTTCAGCTTTTGAGAAAGCTCCTAACTAAACTCCTGTTCTCACTCTTCCAGATATCCATAAGAATTTTGATATCTATTGTGATGCATCTCGCCATGGACTTGGTTGTGTGCTTATGCAAGAGGGCCGAGTTGTGGCATATGCATCCAGCGATTATGACCTCATGAGGTGAATTATCCTACCCATGATTTAGAGTTGGCGGTCGTAGTCCATGCATTAAAGATTTGGCGACATTACCTCCTTGGCAATCGCTATGAAATCTACACCGATCATAAGAGTTCGAAATACATATTCACTCAAGTTGATCTCAATATGAGGCAAAGAAGATGGCTTGAATTGATCAAGGACTACGATATGGGTATTCATTACCATCCCGCAAAGCCAATGTTGTGGTGATGCTCGGCGCAGAAGTCACAAAGGCAATTGCTTATCAACACTTCCTTTGACTAAGAGCTTATGTGTTGACCTTCTAGCTTAAGTCTCGAAATGGTCGATGATGGATTTCTTGTCGCCTTGGAAGTAAAATCGACACTAGAAGATCAGATTCGAGGCCCGTAAAACGATCTTTGAGGTAGCGTAAATCAACAAAAATTTGAAGGCGAGTAAAGCCAACGAATTTTCTCGAGGATGCTCGTGGTACCATTCGATATCGCAATCGCTTGGTGGTACCTCGAACTCTCGATTGTAGAGCTCATTCTCAAAGAAGCTCATAATTCCAAGTTTTCAATACATCCTGGAAGCACTAAAATGTACCAGGACTTGAAGAAAACATTTTGGTGGAGCAGGATGAAAAGACAAATTGCTCAGTATGTTGCTGAATGTGATATTTGTCAAAGGGTTAAAGCCGAGCACTTGAAACCTGCTGGTACCCTTCAGCCTTTGCCTATTCCACAATGGAAATGGGAAGAAGTCGGTATGGATTTTGTTACCGGACTTCCCAAGTCTCAGAATGGATTTGATGCCATATGGGTGATAATTGATCGTCTGACAAAAGTGGCACATTTTATTCCTGTCAAAACCGATTTCAATGGCAAACAACTGGCCGAGCTGTATATTGCCAAGATTGTTTGTCTCCACGGTGTTCCTAAAGTCATTGTTTCAGACCGTGGATCTCAATTCACTTCCCATTTTTGGAATTGTCTTCATCAAGCAATGGGAACTGAATTATCCTTCAGCACTGCTTATCATCCTCAGACCAGTGGTCAAACTGAAAGGGTGAATCAAATAATGGAAGATCTTTTGAGAGCCTGTGTTTTAGCATATGGCAAAAATTGGGAGAAATCTTTGCCGTATGTGGAGTTTTCCTACAATAATAGCTACCAAGCAAGTATTCAAATGTCACCTTTTGAAGCTTTGTATGGAAGAGCTTGTAGGACTCCATTAAATTGGTCAGAGTCTGGTGAAAGACCATTCTTTGGTCCAAACTTGGTTTTGGAAGCCGAAGAGCAAGTTCGCTTCGATTCGAGACCGCTTGAAAACCGCCCGCCTCGTCGGAAGAGCTACGCCGATCATCGACGCCGTGAGCTAAGCTTTGAGATAGATGACTTTGTCTATCTTAAAGTGTCGCCGATGAAAGGTACTCATCGCTTTCAAGTGAAAGGAAAGCTAGCACCTCGTTATATCGGACCCTCCGAATCATTGCAAAACGAGGAGCCGTGGCATATCAATTAGAACTTCCCACACACCTCGCCGGCAGCTCATGATACCTTTCATGTTTCTCAATTAAAGAAGTGCCTTCGTGTTCCTACCGAGGCCACTACTTATGAGAATCTTCATCTGCAACTGATCTTTCATATCAAGAACAACCAAGTCGTATCCTCGATTTAATGGAACGATTTACAAGAAATCGCCTTTCAAATTCTTAAAAATCCAAAGGGCTAATCATTCGAAGATGAAGCCACATGGGAGCGCCAAGATCCGATAAGAATCGAGCACCCCACCTTTTTGCTGTTTAATATTTGCCTTTGAATCAAGAAAGGCAAGGTTAAACAAAGCAATGTAACATAAGTTGTAATAACAGCACTATGTTGTTATGTGAAGTTTCTTTTCTATCTTTGAAAGAAATAAAGACAACTGATGTTATGTTTCTAAAGAATATCATTTCAACTTCGTCTTTGTCCAACTTCTGAATTATAAGAAATCTCGGGACGAGATTTTCTTAAGGGAGGTAGGTTTGTAACAGCCTCAGCCTTAATCTACAGTAATAAAGTACTGTACATGTCATTACTGTTCATTTTGGCAATTAGGCAACTTGTTATAACCTAATTTCCCAAATTTCCTTTACCAATTTCAACTTGACCAAATTTCAAAAGGAAATACCATCCAATGTTGGTATTATGACTGGGATATATTTTCATTGAAAACCAGATGAGTCATTATGGCCAAAAATAATTTTTGTTGAAATTTTAGAAATTATTTTAATTTTCAGAAAACTAATTGTCTTTAAATAAACCTTAATTAGTTTAATTGAATTATTTATGTAATTATAAAGAAGAAGCAGTGATTTTAAAAATTTATTTGGGAAATACATCATCCCAAGAGCAATTCTACAAAATTTCGTAATTTTATAAATTTATTTGCTATTTTAAACAACCACCAAACCAATTGAAATTTTGAATCAAACCAGTCAAACCTCTCGCCTCAACCGACCGAACAACAGAGCGACCGCCCTAACCTCGTCCAACGCGACTTGGCTCAACCTCAGGCGCCATCCGCTCGGGCCGCCCCACTCGCAAGACGACTCAAACCGTGGCTATCTTAGCCGTCGCTCCCTCGCAGAGCGAACGGCCGGATCCAAAGGAGCACTTCGGACCGCCTCCATCCCCTATGCATTTTGGGCCGTTGGATCCATAGCGTCCGGCCCAGATCAATTGTGCACTTCGGACCGCTTTGAGCGCCTCGATCCTGGCCGTTGAATCGCGTTTCAACGGCGATGGAGTGCATGATCCGGCGCACCAGCGAGTTGGGGATCTTGGGCCGTTGGTTTACGATCGCACGGCCCTGGTGGATTGGGCTGATCGGACCAGTTACAGCGCCCGCGAAATCGTGTGCGTTGACCTCGAATCGGATGGCTCGCGTGAGTGTAACCTTCGACCGCTTTGGCCGCTTTCGCGATCCGAGTCGTCCGTGGAGATCGTGTGGTCCACGCTTCACGATACCGCTTCAACTTTGCTTAGCTCCGCGATCGCAGGCCGCTTGTTCCAGATCGGACGGTGGTCGTGCGTGGGGGCTTCATTGCTTGCAGCGTGCATGGCGTGTTCGCCTCGGCCCGCATGTCGGCGTCGGTTTTGGTATCCTTCTTGCGGTGCGTTCTCAGTGTTACCCACAGGCCCCGTCGATGGCAAATTTTGCTTTCATCACGTCTTATTCATTGCTGTTTTTCTCTTTGGTTTTCCAACATAAGCACCGTTGAGACCAAAATGGTGGTGATGAACAGTATGTTGAGGATATTTATTCCTTAATATCTATCTTTAGAGGCCACCTCATCGCTTCTAGAGATTTCCAGCAGCGCTAGGAGTCTCACCACTATATAAACCCTAGTTCTTGTGTTTCTACCATGGTTGACCAGGAAGACTCTCTTCTTTGCCTCTCCTTCCCAAAGGAAGCTTCCCTACTCTTGGTCTTGCTCGGCCCTAGTTATGTCTAAATCTCATCTTACTGTGAGTGGTGGACATTTCTTGTAGGTTGAGCAAGGGATCATTCTCTACCAACTGAAGTCAGTGAGAACCTCACCTTGGTGCAACCACATCCTGGTGAGATGGTTCCATCTTTTCTTAGCAAAAATATGTCTAATGATCTTTAGAGCTAAGTCCATCATTTTCTTTTGGTCAGCACAAGGAAAAAGGCTACTAGATCTTTTCTTGTTTGACCAAGAGTTTGACTCTGTCTTTTCCAAACCCTAGCTGGTGAGTTAATCTTGTCTTCTGGTTAGCTTAAGCTCTTTTAGGACATCCTTCACCCACAAGCATCACTCCCTTACTCATGTGATGATTCCTGTTCCTTTAAGCTGAAAATTTATTTTTATAACTTTTCGGTCTTTTCGATCGTTTTCTAAAACTTTAGATTTTTCATACCAAGATCTTAAATTGTTAGATCCTAAGGGAAACCCTAGTAACATTAGACCTCCATTGTGGTTAATATGATTACTAGAACCTCTTTTAGTATAAACATTTTTTCTTTCTGGCTATTGTCAACTCAACCGACAAAGAGTCCATTTTGCCTTATCTTCTATAGTTGACCATGTTAGATCAGCATGAGAGGGTTATGGTATTTATTACATCCTGTCAACTTTAACCTTTATTTAAGTCCTTCGATTGTGTAGCTCCCAAGTTAACGAGAAAGGAATAAAGTACTTTTATCGTTTAGGGTTATTGTCCAAACCGACAACAATAATAGCAAAAGCTAAATCCTTAAAACTGCTCTTTATAAATATTAAATACCCTTAGATCATAGCATCGACTTTTGTATACTTAATTAGCATACAAGATCCCATTTGTATGCAACTAAGCTAAATAATTGGATTAATTGCAACCGTCTGCTTTTAGCACATAAAGCCCGACATCGTAGCTATATATCTAAATCTAAAAATCGGTAGCTATTTGTCGATATAGTAGATGGGTTATTATTCTTAATAAATTAGTCAGTAACCTAAGCATACTATTACCTATGCATTATCAATTGATCATGCATTCTTTTGCATCTGTTCTCTGCTTTCTCCTATGTTTATTGAAATTCTTTTATCTTCTTTTAGATTCGGTTCTTCCGAGTTAGTTGAATCTTTTGTTGAACCTCAAGAACCTGAACAAGAGGTCATATATTATTATCAAGGCAAGCTTCCTCTCGCACCATGTTGAGCCTAATCTTTTGAACTGTAGATTTATAAAATACAAAGACACTGCATGCAACTTTCTAAAAATTTATTTGTGCCCTGCTCTAGGTAGTTATACCTGAACTTGTGGCTTATCTTTAATTTAATCATACACTTAACCTAAGGTAGTTTGTGATGTTATTATATTTAATTTTAACTTTTGCTTAGCCTTGCAAATCCATAGAACGGTAGTGTTTGACAAGATTATCTTGTCAAACTTGGGAACAACCAATAAATTGTATTTATCTTTGATCCTTGTTCAGTTTATTTGATTTGGAAACGCTTCTAAATCTCGTTAACATTAATTCAAATCTGGACAAGTGGATGCTAGTGATGGTGCCTTGTGCACGAGAATTGGGAAATGTGGATGTCTTGTCAGGTTGATTAAGGACCTGAACTCGACTATTTAATTCAAGTCCTAACGCATTTCCACACGCAGATGTATGGGCGCTGCTTGGTTAAGTAAAGGGTTAGTATTATTGAGTTGGATACGAGAGTAAGGACATGTGTATTGATTTCATATGGCATAGATGCTTAAGTCTTCGGCCGTGTCGTATGCCATGTGGAGCTTATATTGATATCGATGTTCTTAGAAGGGTAAGGCGTAGATGTGTTACATCGCATGTACGTTCCTTCAGGCCCCGATCATGTGTAAAATGTGTGGCTAACACGAGTTTGCATTTAATTGATCGGGTCGGCATTCCCTGTACAACATGTGAGCCCCTGTTGAATGTATGCTATCGACCGTTTAAGCGGGATTAATCTCACATGGGTCATCCAACTCAATAGTGTTAACTTGTTGAAAAATACCAAATCTTAGTTTATCTTACCAAGCATACCAAAGGCGGTGTGCTATTATCCCGGGGCTACGGGCTAACTAAGTCGTGTGGGTAAAGATGTACACCCTACAGGTTAAAACTATTCAATAGCCGTGTCCACTGCTCATGACTTACACTTGGATTAATGTCACTGTATAGATTTTGCTCTCATTTTGGTTTGGGAATCGGTTCGGCATGATGATAGTCATGTACAGTTAATTGTGAGATGTTATTTACTTTTGTTACTTTTTATGCTTCTGATTCCACTTATTCACTGTTTTAGTCCAAATCAATTTATTCAAACTGCTTGATCAAAACATAGCAATTGTAGGGTAAGATGTATCAATTTATGCAAAATTGAACCCTTTAAACCTTCTGTTGTCAACCTTATGCATATACATTCCTTATTCCTTTGTATAGGTTCTATCAACCACTTTCTTTTATTAGTTTGTGTAAGACTTGCTGAGTACCTTTCGTACTCAGGGTTTTATAACCCCTTGTTGCAGGTGAGGACGGATATCTGTATGAGATGCTCGTTAGTGCCGATCAGGGTGACGCTATCGAGTGATGCTAGTTCTTTCCTCCACGCAATAGCCTGCGGGATGATGGGGCCATTGGTGGTTTTGTTTTTATCTTTTCGTTTCCGCTGTTGATCTTTTTGTTAATGACCCAAGGTCATATGTTCATATTTCGGTTACTGTAGCAACCTGATACTGTAGCAACCGAAATTGGAGATGTAATTATTAATGTATAATTATGTGAATGTATGACTTGTATGTGATTGATGCAATGTTGGTTAAGGATATATGCTAATAGTCACTAATCACAGGAACTATTGCATGGCATATATCCGGAACCTAATTGTTGGATTGTTACTTGTTATGATTATGCTTCTAGTATGATCTTTATTAAGACAAGACACTGTTCCTTAATTAAGAATTATACTACCAAAGATAACTATAATTCGCACAATTCCAAGAATTGGGGTCTCACAAGGAGCCTCAGGAACGAACACGTTGGAATCGCCTTGACTCCAGGAATGGTGCGCCCTAGTTGATGACGACGGAGGATGATAGAGGTGACCGGAATCGAGGCGGCCATGCTTCACCATGCTCAGAGAAGAACTGGTCATAAGCCCTCGTTGAAGCACCAAACTCCAGTTAATTCTGGTGGTAGACTCAGCATGAATTTGCGATCACAATAGACAAGACAACACTGAGGATGACTCACCAGAACGCCTTAAAGGCTATGGGCCATGGCCACCGGAGACGGGATGAAGAGGACGATCCCAGCAATTCCATGGTCGACAAGGTCTCGGACCGGGAAAAATGGACACGGCGACGTGAGAGGAACTCAGCGGCAGGGTCGCAGGTTTGAGGGCGGCACCGAGGTGGGCACTAGCTCAACACCTTCTTTCTCGGCTGGAACAAAGAAGTGGTCAGAGATAGCGAGAAGTGGCGAGAGAGAAAGAGTGAGTGGGCTTAGGAGCTTCGTGAAATCTCAGCGACGCTTCAAGGCCGATCGTGAGAGCACACTACTACAAAAAGGCTAATACTAGACACCTCATCACAGATGGTTGATCAAAACCATCTGTATTACATGCAATCACAGACGGTTTTGGTTTAGAGACTATCTGTGTTACTAGCTACGCTAAAAACCGTTTGTGAAGAGGTAATATCACAGATGGTTCATTATGAAAACCGTCTGTGAAGTATTATAGACGGTTCTTAACAATAACCGTCTGTGATATTTTGAAATATCACAGACAGTTTTCAACAAGCAACCATCTGTGATACTTCACAGACAGTTTTCACAATGAACCGTCTGTGATACGACACCATATCACGGGACAGTTCCATTGTGGAACCGTTTGTGATATGAGACCATATCATGGACGGTTCCATTGTGGAACCGTCTGTGATAAGTATCACTGACAGTTCCATAATAGAACCAGTTGTGATAAGTCTCTTTATTAGTAGGAGCCCGCTAGGGTTTGCGCTCTAACTTGTCACTCCCCAGCGCCCTTACTCTCATCCGTCCCGAGTGACCCCGTTGCCGACGCCGCCATTCTTCCCGTCGTCGATGCCGCCGTTCTTCTTGTCGCCGATGGTTGTGACACCACGGTTCACTGCACAAGACCCTCGTACGATAAGAGTGTCTTGTGTAGTATCACCGCTGTGCCATAACTATGGTGACGCTATGCGCCTTCCCCTCTTTCTCCTCCCCCCGGCATGCGTGACCCCGGTTGATGCGGGGGGATGCCCGATCTTCACGACGTAGGATCGATGATAACTTTGGATCCGTGCAACCTGACGAACCGATGACGCCAACCACTGTCGAAACAGCAACCTGCGACAAAAGAATTCGCCCAACCACACGCTCGTGATCCCGTCTACCCGATCACACCAAATAGACGTGTCGCTGCTCCTGCAAAACACAAGGATTCACAAGAACGACGGAACGGCACAACAGATTGGAACTCCCTATTCTAATGGAGGCAATATTACTCAAACCCTAGAATCAAAAGTATATTGGAATCTGAAAAAAATATGTCGTTCCCTCTATGGAGCGCACGGCAAGAGTTATTTATAGCCAATTAGTTTTCCTAACCGCACAACTCACGGACGTCTACTTGGCCACGGCGCTTGCACACGGCCTTAGTTAAAACCAGGCCCAGCTAAAAAATCCACTAATTAATGTAACTAGCTAAGCTTGATTTCTCTGAGACTAAACAATTAGCCATATGGCTCATTCGACTGACCGCATGCATGTAAGCCCACACTATAATGGTTCGCCCAATAAAGAACACACAGGCCGACACTTCCTTTTGGATCCTCCACGTGATACGGTTGTATTTCTTTTCTTCCTTACGGTGCATGCACAGCACATGTCTTCATTAGCCTTCCTCCCGTATGTGCACATACACATGTCTTCATGAGCATACGGGAATACACATGCACATGCCACACACATGCATGTCACGCATGCACAACATTCCTTGCATTTATCACACACATGCATGTTTGTTCCTTCCTTCCGAATGCATGCATATCATCTTCGCTCCTTCGGTCTGATGTCGTCTCCCATACTTCTATGCGCATAAAACTACACACACACAATATGAAACTATTAGACAGTAACATATATTCATTAGAATCAAAACTAAAATTAATTAGGAGCGAGTTCACCTGTGGGTTAATTAATGTAGCCCTTGCTCGTGTAATCGGTCCAATCAGGATGTCCTCATCACCGGTTACCTCACCGACCTCCCCCAGCTAGCTCTAGCTCCACCGACCTTAGCCTCAACTACCTCACCACCGACACCGGCAATGTCGATCGAGGTAAGAAATATCTATTGGTTTGTGCTATTGATATTCATGTGAACCGAGTTGCAATCTAGGCTACCTAGCTAGCTTATCAGTTGATGGTCAGTTTGTGACTACTGGCTGGCTGGCTGGATGGATCTGGACGTGGGGAATGGGGTTGTGTTTAGGTGTGACTGCTGATATGTTCCTAAAGATATTTTTTTGTTTTCGATACGTATGATGGAGGGTGTGCTGCTGAAAAAACACAATGATGCAACCTTAAGAGGTGGCAATCCAAGGAGGGCAATTTGGTTGCCTCCTGGAGAGAATCTTAACAAATGGCTGTCTGTTAATAGTAAGTCTAATCACCATCTATTCTTAGGATGAATAACACCATGCATGTAAGTGTTTCATGGATATAGGTGAGTTTCTAAAGGTTGCTGCTCTGATTTGCTTGACATGAAAACTGCAAATGTTACTAGTTGTGTTGATTGATGAGATATGAAATGAATCTCCATGGACAATAGGATGAACTGTATATGAATAATTTTGGAATGAAAGATTATGAATCGATGGAATCAAAATCCTTGCACATAGTTTGCACATATGAATGTAAATGAACTTCTACATGGATAGAGGTAAGTTCCTACAGGTTGCTGCTCTTATCTGCTTTATAGATATAGAGTTAACCAATAAGAAAAACTCTTTTTTACATCCTAACATGATATTGTCAACTTACCATATATTGTTATCTTATTACCATTCATGTTATTTTACATAAGTTTGTAGTCTTCTTATTTAGTATAAAGAAATTTGCCACTCAGTATTAAAATACTTGAGCGAGATGTGATTGTAATTGTCTGAGTCTTAATTATTTGTTTCAACATATTTTATATGTTTCACAGGACTTGTATTCAAGTATTATCCTTGAGTGTTTTGTCTCAATCCTTGTGAGAGTTTTCCAAACAGTGGCAACCTCCTGCCCGAGCCCGCCTCCCGTTTTCTCTATTCTTGATCTCTTCTCTACAAAATCTCTAAGCAGTGGCTGCTTTTGCCTTTAAAACCGACTTCATATATACATACATACATACATACATGACATACATACATAGTTCGTAGCCTTTGTTAGCTAACTCGAGGCCTGAATTCAGCTAGCTAGCTCGCGCCTTAGGCGTTCATCCTAAACGTTCAGGTGAAGCGCACCTACTTAATCGAGCGACACATTGGGCGTACCATTTGCTTCATGCCCGATTGGCATGAAGCAAATGGCACGCCCAATGTGTCGAAGCTCGATGAAGTAGGCCATGGTACACCTACACGTTTAGGATGAATGGCCAAGGAGCCAGCTAGCTAGCTAATTCAGAATCGAATTAGCTAACAAGGACTACTTAACTATATATATATATATATATATATATATATATATATATATATATATATATATATATATATATATATATCTCTGTCTTAATTATTCTCGGAGATTATGCCTAAATAATTCTATCATTTAATATTTTTACTTTATTTTATATAATTCTCTTTTTATTATATGTTTGTTTGTATTTCATGTTTTTCTTTTAAATCAAAAGTCAAATTCAAACAAGGGTATATTTTCATATGCAAAATGATCAGAGTATTTTTCCTAATGCATTTATAATTCATATTCCCAAAATTCAGATTTTGGGATGTTATAAAGCTAAATTTGAATTGGTTTATGTAGTAGCAAATTCCCGAGACTTAGCATTTTTAACTAACACAAGTTTTCATAAATTGAGTTTTGTTGTAAAATACTAGTGGTGGCTCCAACTTCCTGTGCCATTGAGTGGCTCCAACCACCCAATGCTCGGGTCACATCCCGTAATTATTACTGGTTCTCAACCAGGCCGTCTCAACTCACGGGGCTCCAACCTAACATTTCCAATCACTGGGCTCCAACCCATTCTCTCATTCCACCCACAAATTATTTTATAAAATTGAAAGCTACTTCAAGCAAGTTCTCAGCACCACTCATGACCATGAGAATGGCTATCTAGATAGTTTTCTTACTTTGTAGAGTTTGTACACTTTACCCACAAGAGACAATCAACTTACAATGTCTGTTTGACACACTTCCATAGGTGTGCGACTAACATGATTGTCACAAAGCTTTTACAATGCCCCACCTCAACAGAACCCCATACCTCTTGGTATCACCTCCTTGGGCCTCGCCCACGGGAGGTCTCCCATTTGCGCCATGCAGTTTGTGTGGCTTCGTTCCCCTCTATCCACACCGCATTCCCACCAATGGCGAAGCCACGCCGAGGTGAACAAATTAGTTAGCCAGGTCGTACCCATTATAAACTTATGGTTGCACTGTTTTTTTACTAGAGGTCATCATAAGATCTGGGTCCTTAATTGACTTGGGCGGTACATCCACATACCCACTCTGTCAGGCACCCAACACCATCCACTCTTTCCAGCCACCTAAGCCAAAATCTGTTTTTGGGTTTTACTTTGGTTTAGAAATACTTTTCTAGTTCAATATATCAGTCAAGCTTCAACCTCGACTACCCAATCTCATTTTCAAATGTTTTTAATGATGTCGGAGCAATTTACTGTCCACATGTCAATGTCACTACGCAAAGCTAAACATGACCCTTAAGTATGTATTTAGAAGCTATCAGGTATTCCATTAATCTAGGGTGACAAAGGATAATGTCCAAGTTCAAGGATTGGAAATTTATACACAATTATTAGTTAGGGCATTAACTATAAGCTAAAGTAACTTACATGTCTAAAACATAGCAATGCAATTTCATAATTGAAAACAATATAAATTGCATGAAAACTTAGGAGCAAAATGATCAAAATGTTGACTCACCTTGCTCAATATTCTGATAACCTTGGTCCTGTTCTTTCTCAATGTTATGATAATCATCTCGCTTAATGTTCTGATAATCATCATGTTCAATGTTCTAACAATCTTATTCTTGCTTTGTCTCAGACTGCTATTCCATTGTAGCTTCAGATTCTATCTACGTAGAATACGATCGAACGCAAGAACATTTGAAAGCATTCAAATGAAATCCAATAAATTCAAACACATTCAAACCAAATGAAACACTCCAATGAAAGCAAACATAGCTAATAGCATCTTGGAAGAATGACACATTCCTAATGATGCTAAACCCACTTAGTGGAGTTGATGAAGGAAACACTTCAGACGAAGTATAACAAAGGATACTTCAGACGAAGTATAACCAAAGGAAGTTGATGAAGGAAATACTTTAGATGGAATGAAGTACATCTCGTGATAGTTGGATTGAAAGAAATACTTCAAACCAAAGTAGATAAATCCAAACTCTATCTGTTTGGTCTAGTAGTGGGGGTTTTGGATGATAATCAAACTTAGGTTTAGGTAACCGTTTGATCCGAAGTGAGGCCGAGAGGGATCGAGCTCTCGGGAAGTCCGCTGATGCAAAGGAGTTCGGACTCCCACGAGACGGAGAGAATATTCATATGAATACTCCTTATTGGTTACCTAGATGGGAGCGATCACCCAGTTAGGTCAAACTCTCTAACCTGCTTTCGGATCACGGATCGCACTTCGACGAGGAGCGAATGCCGACGGGTGATGGCTAGATCCTATATGAGGCTATTTGGTGGTTGAGTTACTATCACCCACTTGGGAACATCTCATTGCTACTCACACGCAGCGCCTAGCTATTCTAATGGTTTCTTTAGTTATTACTTCCTATTTACCGAGGAAGTTCTATGATAGTCAGGTGATACCTACATGTAGGTGCGAGGACTCACTCTGGGTAGACAAAAGTCTCACTGATACATGGGACCTTGTTCACTTAATGATTTCTCATCGATTCATATTTATCAAGGAAGTTCCATGAGCCTTAGTTGTAACTTCCAAACATTGACTAGGTTCAGCCTAACACTGGATCAGGGATGTCTACGGGTTTGGGTTCATCTTTAAGGTGACGTCTAGCTACCTTCATTACTTGTGTGGCTTGGCATAGACTAAAGTAAACTTATTATACTAGGTTGATTCTTAGCCATGACATCTGCTGATGACTACTTCTAGTTAAGAAAATAGCCATTCGTTTCCTAGGGAAGGCTATGTGTTTTCGTCTACCTACTTCTTGTTCAACGATTTAACTTATTGGTTTTGGTTCGGACTTAGTAGCATGAAGCTAGGTCATAGCTATTACTAACCTTCATCAGGGTTTTATCACTACTAAACTTTATTTTTCTCTAAACGCTGAGGACACACTTAGTTGCTTAATCAACCACTAGCAAGATCCATATGTCCATTGGCATTCATGCATGTACGTATACTTTTATTCCCTTGTTTATTCTACGTAAGTACATGCGAGCTCATATGTCTCACTACAGGGTTACTCTACTGAGATTAACCCTGGACATCATGTTGTTAGATCATGGTACACAATCATATGTTCATTTGGGTACTCTTAGACATAAGGCTATACATTAATGATACTTGATTATTACCTAACTGCTTTACTACTCTGATTAACTATTTGATTAAATCATTATCTTTATTACTATTATTAGTATGAAGCTGGGTCGTTGCTACCACTACCCCTTTACAATTACCTAGTATAATGATTGTGCGTAACTTAATTACTAGCAAATTGTTTAACTAAATGCTTAGTCTTACCACTTATAGTATAGATCCTATACACCATTGTCTTATTAACCTACCCTAGTAATCTTTCCACGGAATCAACTGCTTTACTGATTTAATAATCGTATGTTTCATTATTTTATTTCTACCCTACTAGTAGGCTACATATGTTGCTAACATCTTACCACTATTGTCACTTACTATTGTGCTACTATCTAGATAATCACTTAATATAGGCAACTATATGCCCACTATGACGCCTACTGATTACTTTAATATTAATGACCTAGCAGTAGTTCTTTTATCTAACATTTAACACTATTCCACTTTAACATAGACCCATCTACCTTTTTATTTCCATATGTTAATTAACTATTTGCGTAAATTATTATTAATATTGTTATAACAATGGGCTAGGGCCCACTGTTGTTGGGGCAAATCTTATTTTGATATGAGTCCTAATCAAGGTTGCTCTTTTAATCGAATGTCAACTGCACACTAATGATTTTAGCTAACCTCTAGTTGCTTATATTACAATGCCATTCATAATTAACCTCTAGTTTGCCTAAACCATTACTTTAACTAGACCCTAACTGATATGGCATAAGCATCATCATTTGGCATATAAGGCTGTACATATATACATGTATATACTTTTATCCTAGCATCGCTTTCTAATTATCCTTACGTTTTCAATTAGCCCTAATGATCCACATACTAATCTTGTTCAAGCATTTACCATTACTTACCATGGCCTAGGGCCCACTAGTCAGGCACACCCACACAAACACATGCACAGAGGTGCAAAGAGGGAGACAGAGCAGGGGAGAAGCGGCGGCGTGTATGTGTTGGGTAGGCCGACGCCAAGCAGAGAGGATAGCGGCCGCCATGGATGGCAAAAATGGAACCAGGAAGCGGCTAGTCCAAGGGGTGGTGGCGGCGCGGCTGAGGGTGGTCAGTGGCAGCCGAGCGGCAGAGAAAGGCAGCCGCCCATAGGGAAGGAAGGGTGGCGGCAGTGCCAGAGGGGAAGAGGGTGAAGAAGAGGGTGAGAATGAGCATAAGGGGGCTAAGGGGGTCACACTGGAGAGGTCAATGGCGTGGGGCACTGTTCGAGTGAGGGAGAGCTCCGGTGGGTGAGGGGAAAGGCTAGATGGGGTGTGGTGGTGCTCTAGAAAGGAGGAATTGGGTAGAGGCCTATCGAGCGAGGAGTGTCGGTCACGGCGACGGCTTTGGCAGTGATTAGGGAAGACGAGGCCGGCACCGAGCTCCTGTGATGGAGTGATGCAATTGGTTGAGGGGAACGCATCCTCGAGGGCTGGAACACGTCGTGACACAGTGGTTTGGGGAAAGTGCTCACTGGATTGCTGAAAACGGTGAGGTAGGCATGGCGGTCGGCGCGGCATGAGTTGTGGAGAAGAGAGCCAGAGGGTGGGGGGGGAAGCAATGGATGAATGGAAGGAAAGGGAGGCAGAGGTGCGGCTCTTAAGTAAGTAGGAGAGGGAGGCGAGCCAGCGGTCGGGTGGTACATGCAACAGGGATGGTGAGAGGTGGAGCAACACAGATGGGACGGCGAGGACAGGCGAGGTGAGGGATGGGCGAGGATGGCCACGCGACACCAGGCTACAGTGGGCATGGCATGGCGCTACAGTGTCTGCTAGCTGTCGGGCGAGAGTGCAGAGGAAGGGAGGAAGAAAAGAAAGAGAGGGAGGCTAGCTGGCAGGTGGGCCGGGGGTGGAAAGCCAGGAAAAAGAAAAGAAAGGGAAGGAAGAACGAAAGAAGAAAGAAGAAAGAAGAAAGAAAAGATAAAAAGATGAGTGAGGTGTCAGGCTGGGTCGGGTAATTTTTGACCCAGATCGCACTTTCGAGATTTTTATTTCTTATTTATTTTTCTCTTCTTTTAAACTCGTAGTTTGAATTATGTCAAAATTTTGATTAACAACAAAAAAAATTCAAATATCAGTGAAGCGAAACAAAAACGTTTTAAAATTTTGTATTTTTAACTCTAAAATTTTTAGGTCCCAATTTTGGGTTGTTATAGAAGGGATTTGCCAGAGACGCACTACGTGAGTAGGGGCGACCGAGGCTGCGGATTTGGCCGGGACTAGGGAAGATGAAGTCAGCAAAGGCTTTCTGTGAGAGAAGTAAAATTCAGTGGGGGGAAGGAGAGGGGGCTTGGGAATGCATTTTGACACGAGTAGATGGGGGAGAAGCTCATCGGGGCGCCCGGAATGGCAAGTGTAGTGGCGGTCGGCTTCGAGGAAGATGTCGGTGGCATGGCCATTCTGACCAACATGGGGCACAAGAGGGGAGGTGGGTGAGCTGAGGGATCGAGGGCATCAAGGCAGTCTTCATGCACACAGTGGGGCTAGCTATAGACCATTGGTGCGACTAGGGTGGCACGACGCTCACGGCGATCGGAGTAGAGAGGCACCGCTTAGACTGAGCTCGGCTAGAGGGGAATGGATAGGGGAGGTGGGGGAATGAATGGGAGGCCAGAGGAAGGGGAGGGGAGCGAGTGTGGCTTAAGTATGGTGCGGCAGGGCATGAGTTCTCACATGAAGTCTTGCGGTGAGATAGGTGAGCATGCGAGTTGCTTCTATGCGCGGCGACGTGAGCATAGTGGCGTGAGGGGGGTAGGCGGGAGGTAACAAGTGATGACTCGACACGGAGGAGAGCAAGCTTTGGGGCAGTGGTTGTGCGAGGACACTGATGACGCAGGCATGATGACGACATGACGCCAAGACGGGTGGCAGGGCTTGCGCAGCACGTAGACGGGAGCAGGTGGCGAGGGGCTGGCGGCATGGCGCCAGTGGGAGTTAGTGACCGGGCGTGGGCGCAGGAAGAACAAAGGAAGGGAGGAAGGAAGAAGGAAAGGGGGCGGGATGGCGCTTGCACTGGGATGCGGGAGTGAGGGGAAAAGGGGCATGTCGAGTGGGTTGGGAGGAACAGGAGAAAAGGAAAGGAAAAGAAAAGAAAAGGGATGAAAGAAAAGAAAAGAAAAAGAAGAAGTTGGGCTAGGCTGGATGGTTTTCGGCCGAGACCAGTTTTTTTGGGATTTGGTTTTTCTAAGCTTTTTAAATCCTAATTTTGATTCGAATTCCTGGTTTGGTGTTTTAAATTTAGAATTTGTAATTAAATTTAAACTCCAACTATTGATTTTAGTGTTGGAGTTTCAAATAACTCCCTAGAAATTTGGATATCAACAAAGCGTAACAAAATGTTTTAAAAATCTCACATTTTTAAACAATTTCAAATGCGTAAAATTTTCGGGCTGCTACAGATGTAGTCCCAGATAACCTTTCTACCTCTTTATTAATATCTTGGATGTGTGTACAATTAGCAGCCCCTACCCCTTCTTATATAGGATAAGCAATATGAGACTAAAGTACACTAATGGCCTGGTGCCCTAATGTGCCGGTTTGAGAAAAGTATCCACGCCGAATTATCCTTTAACAGAAACAATGGGGACATTCATTAATTAGAATGGACAGATACATAACACAAAAGAAGGAGACTGTACTGCGATATCCATGGACCATGGGTGCATGGCCTGTGCGACATGGACGTAGCAGTCCAAGTGCATCATATCCATGCATGCATGCGGCTAGCTAGCAGTAGCAATTACTTAATTGGGCAGGAACTTGGACTTGATGGAGTCGACCAGGCCGGCGTCGATTTGGAACGCCTTGGCCAGCACGTCCGTCGGCACCGTCGGTGCGGCGCCGAACAGCGCCTCGGCGACGGGCTGCGTGCCCGGCAGCTGGCTGCTGAACGCCGCGATGGCGACGGCCGGCGAGTCGTCATTGTTGTTCTTCTGGAAGTGGAGGAGGCCGCGGGGGAAGACGAACACCTCGCCCTTGCGGACGGTGTGGGCGAAGAGCTTGTTAGCCGTGGTGACGAAGCCCACATCGAGGAAGCCCTCGAGCACGAAGATCACCTCGGTGGCGCGCGGGTGGGTGTGCGGCGGGTTGAGCCCCCTCGGCGCGAAGTCGATGCGCGCCAAGGACACGCCCAGGGTGTTGAGACCAGGGAGCTTCTCCACGTTCGCCGCCGTCACCACCGACCCCACCGCGTTGCCGGTGTTGCCGGCGTTCGCCAGCTTGTCGAAGAAGAAGTCGTTCACCGTCACGTTCTCCGGCCTCTTGCACGGGAACCCGTTCAGCCGTAATGCTGCGTGCATCAATGCAAATTAGTTAACCAATTGACTGAGAGAATTAGTGATGTTGGGATTAGATAGTGCACTTACGGCCCTGGAGGGATTTGTAATCGGCGACGCAGGTGTCCTGGAGCATGTCGGGGTCGCCGGCCAGCGAGGGGGCGGCGAGCGCCAAGAGCATAAGGACGGCCAAGGAGGCACTGCCCGCCATGCTCAACTTAATTAGCTAGCTTGGTTCTTGCTAGTTAGCTTAATTAGGTTTGTCTGAGATTGACCAGGAAGGGAAGATGGTATTTATAGGGGCTGGCCGGTGCGTAGCTTGATGAAGACGTGATCGACTAATTGACGTATGACCAAGCCATTTGGAAGAGGGTGATGACCCGTTATCAGTAGCTTCAGATAGACATAAAGTTAGGGTTAGTCGATGCATGGGCAGAAATTGCAGTTAAAAACATTGTAAGGTACTCCTACTAGCCTCTGTTCCTAATTAATCCATGTCATCCGTGAACAGACTTCCGTGAGATCTCATATAGCATAAATGGAATAAGTCATGCATGTGACATGGTTCAATTAACTATTTATTTCACTTACTTTTTTATTATATTATATAAATGCATTAATTTTCTTTGCGTCGATTGTGATCCACGATACTATATAAGCTTTTTTTCATTTATTGTTAGTAATATCTAAATACGATTGTTTGGACGTAAGAAACTCGCGATTTCAAGCTCACCGGATATTGAGCATTTGCCCATATGAATATTATTCTTTTCAATGAGTAGTTGTAGATGCAACTTGGGAAAAGAGAATACGATAAAGCTTTCTTACCTAGAGTCATGACTCGTTATATACCTTATTGTATTATGGACACCTTCCATGTTCTTCTTGTTTCTTTCACTCTTGCTCGAGCTGGAGCACATTTGTCAACAGGAATTGATGTTAGTAGATAGGTCATCAAAAATATTTACAGGCCATTATATTTTTTATAATCACTAATAACCTACAATTATTAGAGACCGTGTCTATCTATGAAACAATAAGTAAAAGAGAATGTCGGTGGAATCATGAGACGTACGTGTATGAAGCCAGCATGCTCACCTGTACATGTCATCGTCGATCGCCGCCTACTGTGTAGTAGCATCCGAACGATCGAGTCCCCATGAGCTAGATTAATCAAATCCTAAGGTGGTTAGCTAGTATTGTCCACACATATCTTGATCTATCCATACGTCTCATGTGACCTGTCGGGGTTGCTAGTTTTACTTCTCCTCCCAGTAAATCCGTACTGATAATGACGTGGCAACAAGCCTATAACTATGGATATCATATAAAAAAGGCGGAACTGCTAAACATCTATCTGTTGCATGATTTTTATATATATACATATCAGTCGAATTTATGATCTTGAGATTTTCCGCTTGCCCCCAACCCGGCCCATTTTCCCTCGTGTTTGCTCCAGCCCGCATGTCAGGCATCTCCTTCCACCTCTTGCCCTCGCTAGCATGTCGGAAAATTTTTCAATCAAGTCACATTGCTATCTAATAATTGATATTTAAGTATCTGAAAATAATAAAGAAGTATAATATATTCGCCCATGGAACGTGATCGGCGCCATATATGCCCTTTGGGCGAAACTCACTTGCTCTCGTGCGCTCTCCGCGGTATCTCATTGCCCATGCTAGTTTCCCCGTCGACACGCCATTATCCCGCATGGGCAACGAGACCGAAGCTCGGCGTGACAAAACCCGTACGCCGCGCCGTTTTCTTGTGATTTCGCTCATGCCATTCTCAGCCTCATGTAAGCCCCTCACTGCATCACGAGCTCCTCAGCTCGCCATTCTCGCTTTGCTTCACTCGGAACGAGAGCGTCACACCGCCATTTCCTCTGGTGAGCTTCCTTGCCCTCGCCACCTGCGTCACCACGTGTCCCTTACCTCACTGATACTCTTTCTTTGCTTCATTTAGCTCCAGCAACCCCGTAGCGTGATCACGTCATCATCTTCTTCGCCTCGCACACCCCAATTCGGACCTCCACATTTCCGACGCTTTGGTGAGCTTGAACCTCATCTAACCACGTCATATTGCATTCCATGCTCCACTAATGCTAATCGTCCTTCCCTTGTCACGCTGTGGTCTCGAGTTCACCATACTGTGTCTTCTTCATCCTAATCCTCCTGTGCACTACCGCCACCTCCTGCTTGCACCGGCCGAGCAAGCATCGCCGTCATGTCCTCCCCCGGCCTCCCACCTCCTCGCCGCAATGTGCCTGGCGAGGATTGCAGATGCCACTGGCCATGAGAACCAAGTCATGGCTTGGGTTCAGGGTGGAAGAAAGTGGCCATTACTGCGTAACCCTCTTCCTTGTCAGCCGGCAATCGCTGAAAATGGGCAGCATGACGGGGAGGGAAGTTGGCATTAACTTCAACTTCCACCAGTAAAAAATCTATGAGCTCAAAATTTTAATTTCCAAGTAGTAGTAGCAGGTGATGCAATAGGCGGAGTGAATTTATGTGTATGAAAGAAAAATTATATTTATTAAGCGGTTTAGGATCCCATCTGCCGATATTTATCACTCTCTTTTGCGGTTCCGTTGCAACGAACGGGCACCCTACTATTAGTTAATAAATAATGAGTCTATGACATGTGGGACCACCTCTGTTTTATAAATAAAAATCCAGAAAACAAAACTATGAGATACTGATAAGTAGGCCCCACATGTAAGTTAATAAAATTCGGAAAAATGAGAAAAGCCACTTTCAGTTCAGAGAAAAATACATTTTCTCTGTTAGAAAGCGTAAACCTCAGTAAAACTCAGAGGAAAATACGCTTTCTCTACAAAAAGCGTAAATATCAGATAATACGCTTTCAACGTCACTCGTTTATTAATTTCTAGAATTTCAAAACCGAAGCAAATTGAAACGTTAATAACTTTTGCATATGAACTCCAAATCAAATGAATATTTTTTCTTCTAAATTCATATAAAATCATACTCTATCTAAATATGCAAAAATATTTGGATTTTTTTACTGTTGAAATTATTTTTTATAATTAATTTGCTATCGGCCCTTTTGATTAGACGTCGATACATCGAATGAAATTTACAACGATCCTTCACCCTCTTATTTAGAGCAACCAGATCAAGGCAAGCACCTTCTTTGAACATATTTATCCTACTATTTTAATTATTATACTTTTTTTGCAAGACCTATTATGCATGCATGTATGTTGGCTTAAAATTGCTATATTTGGGGATAACGGTAGTTATATTCGATTCAATGTATGATCCTCCTTAAAATATTGGTATCCTTACTGTTGTAGCCAATAGGTTAATTATGGTTTTGGCAATATACGATGTCAATTTGGGTATTTCAAGTGTAAATATCGCACAAGTACTTAGTCGGGCTCTAGATTTGCTAAATTAGAAAAATGGATGACATGTTGAATATGAGTTTGGGAGATTATGAAATGATGGTACAGAAGGGTTTACCTCTGTTATCTTGTATAAAAATAAAAATGAAAAATTTAGTTTGTGACGTGGACGAGTTATATCATATTATGAGAAATGTGAGAGGTGTATCTCACAAGTAGACAGGGGAGATCCTCACCCAGGTCAATTAAGGATCTAACACCGGTATATCTTACCTAAGCATAAGCGTACAACCACATGTACCGGTATGGGATGATCTTAGCTAATTAAGTCATCGAAAACTAGCCTTGCGTGTTGGTAGGCCATAATAGTACGAGCATGACTGGTGTAGGCATGTTCAAAGGGGCCATAGCTTGTCGATACAATGGTGAATGCCTCACTAAGAGGGGGTGTACCTGGGTGAAGTGAGGGTGTTTATTCGCCAGGCTAGTGTAAGGTTAGGACTAGGTGATGTAAAGCTTCGATGCGTGCTCTAGACTACTTACCAAAGGATAGTGAGCAGTGGTGTTGACGGATGCCAAATAAACTAGAGAATTTGTATGTTGTGGGTAAAGTTGTACATCTCTGCAGAGTGTAAATCTATTTAAATAGCCGTGCTCACAGTGATGAGTGTGCTAAGTTTAGTATTGCTGGGTATAGACTTTGTTTTTTATTAAAAAAACAATTCTTGTTGGAGAAATGTGGGAATGGTTTTGTTGTTGTTATTTGAGTTGAGTGTCATGTCTATGGCTGTAAATAAGATGTTGATAGCAGCTGAGGAGGGTTGCGATTTGTTATTTATTCAAGTACTTACTTGTTGTTTTTTAACTTTTTAACTGCTCTTTAAATTCCCATTGTAAAGTACTATGTATTGATATTACAAATAAAACTTGCTTAATGCTGAAAGTAACTGGTAGCATAGAGCCTCATCCCTTGTTAGCCATGCATATATATAAATTTTGCAATACACTACAAGTCTTGCTGAGTAAGTAATGCATTCAATCTTGCTTAAATTGTTGTTCAGAGTTAGATGATGAGCCGATGACGAATTTGCACTAGGCACCAGAGGGTTCAGTGATGGGTCTTTCTAGGACTTGTTTCTTGTCAGTTGCCTGAGGGTTTGGATGGGTATACCACTAGGCTTTTGGTTTATGTACATTATATGCTTCCGCTGTTTAATTCACTACTTCTGATACTGGTTATTTTATTTGGCCGATCGACCTTGTATCCTACTCTGTGATGTAATCATTTAAGATACACACCATATTTGTTTTATGTTGTATGTATATTGTGTATGGATATGTATGCCAAGGTTGTGGATGTGTGTACTAGCCACTGATCATGGGACTAGTATGATACACACATAAGGGCTTCTGGTATTCAAAGCCCGGGTTCCGATAGGTGGCTCTGCCAGTTGTGAGCTTGGGGAAGGGAGGTGGGTGGTGGGGGCAACAAGAAAGAGAGGTCAGGAGGAGGCGGGTGGTGGCCGTTGGAGACGGTGAAGAAGGGTGCTACAGGGGCAACACAGCTGAGCTGTAGGGGAGGAGGGGGTTGGCAGCGGCGGAGTGGAGGAGGAGGCGGTTGACGGTAGAGGAGGGGATCGCTAGGAAGGCGGCGGGGGCGGTGGCTCGTGGGTTGGGCGAATGTCAGGAGGTTGCAGCACTGGAGGTCAATCCGATTTGATCAAATTTTATAGGGTGGTTACAAGTAGTAAAGGAGGGAGCAGGAGGTGGTCTATTGGATTGAGATCCAACAGTCGCAAAATATGACTGATTTTTACAACTAAAACATTCGAACGATGATTATACAAACCCTAAAAAAACTATGGATATATATAGTCCTTGAGTTAAGATTCAGAAAATCATCCGCCCATGTTGGAAAAAAAAGCCTAATTTAATTAGACGTACATTGATCAGGTACGGCAATGGACTTTGGCGCTTAACTGCAGGTGATATAGACGACATTGATCGTGCACGTCATCGCGACGTCAGCGCCAAGGAGGTGGCAACGAAGGCGTGGGATGGGCTACCAACCCGTCGGGCTAATCGTGTCATGAGCTCGGCGTGCCGTACTTAGGTCGATGGCTAAGCTCACGGGTCGGCACGGCATGTCCCATTTAGTTAGTTGGGCCGACCGGCCTGTGCCTAAATGCACTACACCATGAACACCCCTTTCGCAATGCATGTATGCATTGCTATATGTCCAAATAACCGTTTCTATGATCTATACCACCGCATTTCGTATGCGTTGTCATTGAGGCCGATGCAAAGGTCTATCACAATACATATAAAAGCGTTGGTAACTAGTACAAAAAGCGTTGCAAGGTAGCAACAGATATATCTAGGCCTGGCCAACACTTTTATGCGTTGCTATTTTGGATAGCAAATTATTTTTATAATTGTTTACGACCCATATTAGTATTCTAAAAATTCATCATTTTAAAGTTTTGTAGAAAGTAATAATTAAGCTAGGCCCACAAGGATAAACACATTTTTACAATAAAATTGTACTCGTATAAAGAAGGAAATAATTAGATGTATTTATTGAGAGAATGATACATTGGCGAACGCGACATGTACAAACTGGAGTACAAGAATTCTATGAATTATTCTTAAATTATAATACACAACATCTAACATAATCTAGCTCTTTTGTCTTTGTTGTCCATCACTGTTCTGCTGTCAATGTGAAGAAATATCAACTTGTCTTGTTGACCTGCATGAAAAATGACAACATTTAAGTAAAACTTATATACTTTAACATCAGATGATTTAACAAAAGATATACCACAATGATACATGTCATAGCATGGATGCAAAGGCTTACCTAGCACTACATTGACATTACCAATGGCTTCATTTTTCAATCCGCTTGACACACCTCCATAAGTAACATTATCTTTCAAGCAGTACGCTAAAAAATGCCCAAGCACACAGCTTTCACTAAACAAATGATATAGTGTAACACCCTGGCTATTCGGAAGCCAAAATGCTACCTAAAGGATCGACTAACATACAACAATACTGCGGAAGAACTTTAACAATAACTCATCAACTAACATATAAGGATCAACATCTTTTTAAAACTAAGCAGGAATTAAAACTGAATCCAACAAAAGTTCACAAATTCCAATTATTTAAGTCTACTGAATCCACTAAGCTAATCATACCAAACGAATGATCATGGAACATAAACAGTTAATTAAACAACCTTAACGTAGAGAAAGATATCAACCAACATCAAACTCCATTATATTACAGTCCATCACTTAACGAATAAAAGATGTAATCAAGTTCTATTATTGAAACTGGTGTAAGGTGAAATGAATGAGTAGTGCGTGTCTACTCCCTCCCAAGAGAATCATCACCAACGATCACCTAAAAATAAATAAACAAAGCAAGAATGAGTCTGAGACTCAGCAAGTACATGGATAGTGGACATACCACAAATATGAAAAAGACAACTTCATTAAAGAATTTGAACGTTACCTCGAATGAATACATGAATGCATGGAATGAATGGAATTAATGAAAAGAATGGATCGCACACATGCTTATACCGGATAGCTAGTGACACACCCGTCGATGTTCACCTAAGCCCGCATTTAAGAAAATATAGGGATCCAAGTCCCGTATGAAGAATATTTCATACGGGTGTCCAAATCTGCCCACATTGGAATGGTGGGTCTTACGTGCCCATACTGGAATTGATGGGTCTTATAATCCACTCTCGTGGAAGGAACATGAAAAATGGATGCATGTATTGAAATATGAATTATGAAAGGCATCATGTCTACACATGGAATTAACACATAAGAAAGGAACATAAACTTTGAATATTCTCATGGATCACAGAAAAGCACAATACCAACATCAAGCATCCAGCATTCACTAATCATAAGAACATCAAAGTACTTGCCTTAACCGTGAGACGAAAAGATGACGACAGTAGAGCTTTCAACCCTAGTGCTCACCAACATCTGGCAACCGTAAAGTATACTAAGTATACTAAACAAGAGTGCTCAACAAAGCGATAGAACATAACGAGAGCTATCGCTCCTGAACTCAACACAAAAACTAGCAATTTCACCCCTGACTCTAATCTGTCCAATCTGTCGGTTCTCAAAGAAAAATCTATAACTTTTGAGTCCCAGCCCCAAAAGTTATGAATCCAAGTTTCCCGGACTTTAGACGAGCTTAGCTACAACTTCCCAGGTGATCAACAGAACAAATTACCCCATCTAAGCCCGTGATTTTAACCCCGAAGACTGTTCTGTCATCTTTGGTACTTTCAACTTGTGAAATTCATAACTTCCATTTGGTACAACCAAAATCAATGACCTAAACCTTTCTGGAAACTAAAAGGAACTAGCTTCCTGAATAAAATTATTTCAATAATTCCCAAGGTGCAAGAAAAGTCACTAACAAGTTAATCTTTCTCTACTGTCCACAACAGAGAGATAGATTACAATAAGAACTTCAAAAATTCATATCTTTCGTTCTACAGCTCCAAATTGGATGTTCTTTAATGATATGGAAAGATAAGACCAAGGCCTACAAATTTCATAATATGGAGAAGTCCTGATTCGGCCTTAACAATAATCAATCTACTAATTAAAATGACTGCTGAAACGTAGCTAAGATTCTGGACAGCGGTAAAGAACAGATCACAACTTTTGATCTACAACTCCGATTAGGGTGTTCTTTAACATTCTGGAAAGGTTATAAAAATTTCTACAATAACCTAGTTGGGTGAAAACTCTGAATATTCCATTATCATAATCATATTTTAGGAGACAACTTGACAGATCAATCGCGTCAGAATTCTGGACAGCAGAAACTAAAACTATCATAACTTTTGATCCGTACGTCGGAATCAGGTGTTCTTAACGGCCACAAAAAGCTAAAAATATTATATAAATATATCTAGGAGATGGAAACCTCCAATTCGGCCTCTAAGAACTCGAAACTGCCCACGCAAACTACTGGACAGAATTGAATCTTTAACAGACAGAGTTCGATCCAATCAATTCTAATCGAATTCACATCTACAACTAATCAAACAATGAAAATGACATTCGTTACCCTTGGAGACACGCGTGCCCGCTGATTTCCCCCACTAGATGCTCCTCTCCTCTTCTTCTCCTCTCTCCCTCCACCTTTCTCCTTGGCCGACAGCAATGGGAGAGCACCGCCAAGAGGGGGTAATTTCTCTTTTCACTGCTTCCTTCATTAGACTAAGTTGGAGTATTACAGAAAAACCCTTTTTTTGTTTACTCTCCTTCCTTAGAAACATTCGGGGTATTATATATATTGAGAGGCAAATGCACAGATGACAAGAAGATCATTGTCAGAACTGCACTATGTTGCTGAAAATCTAACCCGAGTATACATAGATTCATGATAAATAGATGAACTTAATGACACAATTTGAACTGCAGGTAGATTGGAGTGAAAAAAATTATTAAGCACAAGAAAGAGTTCCTAAAAGCTAAGAAGATGTTTTACTAAACTGAAATACATAGACTTGGGAAGCACAATTGATATTGGCAGTTCGTCTTAAATAACCAATCAAGCCTTTGGGTGATAAAAATTATATATATATAGGAAAAAATACATAACCATATGTGCTAAATTATGTAAATGTTGAAATTAGCCATAAGCCTTTGGGTGATAAAAATTATACATCCAATTCATGAATATCTATGAAATTAGCCCACCACTGTGGCTTCAGTTAAATTATGTACATAGTGTTTTGCACTTGTTGACTTGTACATTTGTTGGATTAGATTGTTCTTGCTTGTTATATGCTTACGGTTGAAAAAGTATTTACTTATCTGCAGTGGTGTAACCATTTAAAAACAATGTGATACAAATGAAGTGGCCGGATTCAGTAAGTATTTGAATAGAGGATTTTGAGTCTTGGTTTTCTCATTACTAATATTAAGAGTACCATCTACTACAAAAGTGTAATCACCTGCCAACTAATCCTAAATATCATCTGAAGGAAGTAATGAACCCAAGCTCAATATATACCATTAGATTGAGATCATTGAACATACCATTAGTAAATGGGTACTAACCAATCTGATTTAGAAGTCTAGAAATGCCCATTAATAAGCACTGTCTATAGAATGGCAATCCGATTGACAAAATCAACAGGCGCAATATTTTTCAGAAACAAAACAGATATCAACAATAGATGATGGAAAAGAACAATTACATCATGGTCTAGTGTGATGTCATCTCATCTTTTACCTTAGTCGATGGTCGAGGCTACGCCCCCGTCTGGTCCTCACGGTTCTCCACATAAGCTGTAGAGCAATCAGGAATTAAGAGTGGAGAAGAACTGCATACTTGAACATTGCGTACTTTGTGTTCAGTGTCTCATGCAATGAATGTCTTCCTCCTCGATGAAACTTAGCTGTTCCCATAGCATTTGAGTTCCTTCAATGTTCTGATGGAAGAAAATGTGCGAGCTACAGAAAATCAAAACAAGAAGCGCTAAAAGGAACTCACATGAGATTGGCTTTCTGTAATACAAACATCCTGGATAGTTCTCTTCTTTGTCCTCACACTGCATTGATAAATATCCCCAGATTTAAGATAACGGTGCACATCCTTCAGAGATCGGAATTCATAACCATTGATTGGACCAATGTAGTACTGTAGAGATCAAAAGAATTAGAGGTAGAACAAGCTAGGGGTTAAATAAAAAGTAAACAAAACAATGTGAAGCAAAATTATATTTATGTAAGGCATTCTGTAACATAGAAAACTCAAGTAGCAGTTAAATCTATTCGTTATCCCCATCGAATACATATTAATAACCCATTGAGATCCTCAACTTCTTGAGAGTCCTTGAGAACGATTGGACTAAAACTCAGGTAATTATAGTTGACTAGTACAATGTTGAGACGCAGCTTAGAAGCACGAGAGATATTAAGTGCAAGATATTTTCACAGACATGCTAGGGATACAATTTTTTCAATTCAAAATTAAACTAGATTGGTTAAAATGGCTTAAATATGCTTATACTATTTCAGATAGAAAAGAGCAAGAGAAGAAGGATCATTATAGCATACCACATCACTCTTATGATTTAATCCATTATTTATTGGCCTATCTTGTTTCCACCATCCATCAGGCAACCCCTCAATGACTAGTTCACCCTTGCTCTAAACCTAGTAATGAAATAATTATAATGACTTAGATATAGTGTTTTAGATAGAAAGGAGTAAGACAAAATGGATCATAACAAAGATACCGGATCATTCTTATGATTTGATCCATTGTTTCTTGGCTCGTCTTCTTTCCACCATCCATCAAGCCCTTCATGACTGGTTTATCCTTGTTCGACCCCATTTACGTGCCCAAAATTCGGATCTTAGCAACCTCATACTGATTGCGGCGGCACCAGCGTGAGGCACGGCGATGGTGGCGATGGCCTCGAATGCGGTAGAGTCATGAGGCTTTTGGAAGGACAAAGGTGGGGAAGGGCGCACTCGCCGTCGGCCTCGATTGGCGACGGCCTTGAATGTGGCGGCGTGAGGCTTGAGGAAGGGAAAGGTTGAGCGTGGTGGGGAGAGAGGCGAGTGGAGGTTGGAGGAGGAGGCGGGCGAGGCAACGGGGGAGAGCAGAAAACGCGAGGAGAATATGTGGATCAGGGGAGATGGCAAGGGGCGAGGGATGCAAGCGAGGACGAGGGCGGGCGATAGTGGGCAAGGATGAGGGCGGGTCGGCGGCGGGCGAGGGTAGTTTAGTGGCGGGCGAGGCGTTGCGGAAGGGGTGAGGCGGTGCAAGGGCGAGTGGGGGAGCGCAGATTTGGGGGAAAGGGACGGGGCGGCGGATTTTTTGGATGAAAGGAAGGGATTTTTTTAGAGGAAGATGAAGAGGAAGGGACTAACCGACTAAGGGTGGAGGGAAGTCAGGATAAGATGAGTCTAGAGGGGAGCAGCCGAGCAGTTTTATTTGGATGTGGGAGGTGGTGGGCTGAGTTGGTCCTGCAACGCATGTGCTTTCTGTTGCGAGTTATGTGTTGTTGTATGTATGTTTTTCTTGCAGTGACGGGTGTATGCTGGCACGGGCTTGTGTCGTGCCGGGCAGTGCCACCCATTTGGCCACCTCTATCTAATGGTAATTTGTTTGAAGCTAACATAAGAGACAAGTACCAAACATATATCTAACGATATTTTTTAGACTTGTGCAATTAAAATTCAAACAATACAAAAGAAACAAAGTGAAAAAAATGTGAAATGCAACAAGAGTAGTATCTCACTAATGGATAGTGTGTTCCAAATACCTATAAATATACATGACTAGCGATCCGTAGATCAAAACTAAGAAAACTTTGATACAAGAATAAATTCTGAATCGTAAGTTTGTGCTCTTATGGGTCTGAGGGTTATAGTACTTCCATTGTTTGAAAAATAATCGTGCAAAGTTCACTTCTCTACTTTTGCAAATCTATGAACACGTTAATAAGAAACAATGAAACAAATTAGCTATTGAAACATTGACAAGAAATTAAGAAGATAAGTTCACGTTTGACAAGATCGATTAGCTTGCCATTTGCTATTGCATGCTTGTTCGTTACCCTGTGCGGCCTCGGCAGCTTGATTTATCTAATTATCCCATTAATTAATCTTCACAATTAAATAAGCGGTTTGCATATTTTTCTTTTTCGTCAGAATAATGCGTGAATTTCTATCCTCTCAGAGGAAACGTCGTCGTCTTGCTATTAGTAACAGATAGATATCACGTATTCACATTGTTAAGGACAAAACATATAATCGATAAGCTTATCTGTTGTTTACTGCATGTGTAATTAAGACATCAAACATATCACGAGTAGTTGACGCACGATCGAAGTACGTAGGAGCGATAACAATGAAGTAGTTGATGCGTGATCACAATGAAATAACTATGAAGTAGTTGATGCGTGAACACAAACGAAGGAACCAACGGAGGTCGGAGTAACAATGAAATAGGGTGCATGGATGCATGCATGTGCTGCTTAAGACAAACGAAGGAACTTGGACTTGATGGAGTTGACGAGGCATTGCCGCCTCGAACGCCGCAAGCAAGCGTCGACTGCGATGGCGGCGTGGCGCCGAAGAGCGCGTCGGCGACGGACAGTGGCCTGCGTCTGGCTGCTGAACGCTGCGATGGCGACGGCTCTAAATATTTGTCCGTTGTTATTGTTAGTAGGCCGCTGTCGATCTCGAACGCCCGGGCAACGCGTCGGCCTGTTCGACGAGTCCCTCGAACTACCAGGATCTATTCATATGTCTCATCCAATAAAGGTTTTGGTTAGCTAGTATTGTCCATATATACCAGAATCTATTCATATGTCTCATCCAATCAGGGTTTTGGTTACCGGCAGAGAGAAAACTACCAGAGGTCACCGGCGATAACCAGAAATCTCGGTCGAGATTTCTAACAAAATTTGAATTTAAATTTGGTTACCTGCGTCTGTCAGGTTGCAACCTTAGCTTTACTCCCCAAATCGAATCCGTACCAATAGTAATGCCGTGGCAATAAGTATGGATATTTGTTTGAGAAACATAGAGTGGGAAACACCCTAGCTCCATTTTTGTTCAAAATAACCAATCAGAGTTCGCAACCTCCACGGCATGCAACTGGACTTCAGTCTACGACTCACTAAGCTGCTGCTAGCCTGCTACTATCGAGAGCTCACGGCAGCCCCGTGCCACCCCAACTAAGTTTCTACTGCAACAGTTTACTAATTACAGCCGGCATATTATTACATTACAAAATTCATAGTTCTTCTTCCTGCACCGGTTTGAGTCTCGGATGATCATCCGCTTTAGTGACCGCCTATGTGTTGGAATTTTGGGCTAGGCCCACACAATATTTCAATTAAATTCTAGAAAAATCCCAAAGATCCACTCATGCATGGTGGAAGGTGAGAAGTTTAGTACCATATTGCTAGTCTAGATGGGAGGAGAGCAACATATAAGGTGGAGTTAGTCTTACCTATTTGAAGCAAGCAAAAGGAGAACACGCGCGTACGCTCGCTCGCACGCTTGACACGCCTCGCCATCGCCATTCCGCGACGTGCGCATGAATGGTCTGGCGATTTCGTGTCCGGTTGGCTGAGGAGTTGCAACTTCTTTTTGCACCTCATAACCATGCACTCTGATCAGAAACTGAAAACTGAATACACTATTTCAATTGGCTTTTATGGCACACCTTAACCGTGGTTAAAACAGTGTACATTATAGCAGCAATTTTTTCTACTAACTCTGGCTCTATAAAAAGGAGACCTCTCCTCTCAGATCAGACACGCCAAAACAGTGAGAGGCTCTCAGAATAGTCAAACTCAGTTTTGTGCTGTTGCCCGGTTCCTTGTTGTTGTGCTACTGGCTACTCCATCCCTTCCTCGGTGTGCACCGACGTTGGAAGAGCAGTGTCTCCGAAGCCATCGTCTCTCGCGATCCTGCATGGGTTGGGGCGAATCAGGTTTTTGGGAAGCGTTCACGACGACTGCTCATTGCTTCCTTCTCCGCGCATCGTCTTCTTCGGATCAGACTCTACCGCGACCTTCGTCGGAGCGATCCTCTATAAGTCGCAGTGATAACATTTCATATGAATAGGCTTTGTTTCCTAAATATTTGTTATAAGATGATGTTAATGCCTACTACTGTTAGTAGCATACTTGTTCTTGGCTTTGCCTTATTAATGCATATATATAAGATAGATATATTTGAGTTGATGATCATGTTATTGTTCATAGTCCCAAATATGCCTAGTATATATGCTACTGTCGATTCAATTATTGTTTTAACAATCACAAAAGTGCACATATGTTTAACAATCCAAAAATCTGATAGGCACTTTGTGATGACTAGTTTTGCCAAGGCAATCAAACCGGAGAAATTCATTGGTGTGAATTTCGAGAGATGGCAGACAAGGGTCAAATTGTGGCTCTCGGCTATGAATGTATTTTGGGTCATAATACCAGGTCCTGCAGGACCTCGTACTGCTGCACAACAAACAGAGTATGACACGGCTACGATAATATTTGTTAGGTGCATTCTAAGCGTGTTGTCTGACCAGCTTTGTGATGTGTATATGCACATGAAGAATGTTGTGGATCTGTGGCATGCACTTGAACATAAGTTCGGTGCCTCAGATGCTGGACATGAATTGTATGTCATGGAGCAATATCATGATTACAAAATGGTTGATAACTGTTCTGTAGTTGAGCAGGCTCATGAAATACATTTCGTTGTGAGAGAACTCGCCCACCTTGGTTGTCAATGGCCTATTTGTGAATTAAACATGAAGGATATTACTTGCTTTGTTTATGGCGAGATTGGTCATTGGGCCAAGAAATGCCACAAACGAATGGGCAAGAAAAATCATCCTGTGCCGAAGAAATCTGCTAATGTGATTATTGGCGAGGCCGAAGCATCTGGGTATGGTAATTTACCTTGTGTTTTTTCGGCATGCCAATCTACTAATTGGTGGATTGACACAGGGGCTAATATTCATGTATGCACTTATACATATATGTTTTCTTCTTACCAGGTCGTACTAGGTTCTTCTGTCCTAATGGGGAATGGGTCACATGCTTCTGTTCTTGGTGTTAGCATGATAAATCTCAAGTTCACTTCGGGAAAGATCATGCGCTTGAAGAACGTGTAGCATGCCACTACAATAAATAAGAATCTCATCAGCGGTTCCCTTCTTTGTTGAGATGGGTTCAAGTTGGTCTTTGAGTCAAATAAAGTAGTCATGTCAAAACTTTGTCTCTTTATTGGAAAAGGCTATGAATGCGGAGGCTTGTTCCGTTTTCCCCTTTCAGATTTTTGTAATAAGGTTGTGAACCATATTTATGACTCTATAAATGGTGGTGAGGCTAATATATGACACTCACATTTATGTCATATAAATTTTGGTTGTATGTCTCGGTTTTTCAGTTTAAATTTAATTCCAAACTTTTCCATAGTCAAAGGTTCCAAATGCCAAATTTGTGTGCAAGCAAAGCAACCTCGAAAGCCTCATAAGGCTATCAAGGAAAGAAATTCGACAAAATTAGAACTCATATATTCATACTTGTGTGAGATGAATGGTATATTGACAAAGGGAGGGAAAAGATATTTCATGACTTTAATTGATGATCCCACTAGATACTGCTATGTGTATTTGTTGAAAACAAAGGATGAGGCATTGTACTACTTTAAAACTTGTAAAGCTGAGGTTGAGAATCAATTAGATAGAAAGATTAAAATAATTAGGTCTGATCGTGGTGGAGAGTATTTTTCTAATGAGTTCAATCAGTTTTGTGTGGAATATGGTATTATCCATAAAAGGACATCTCCCTATTTGCCCCAATCCAATGGGTTGTCGAAAGAAAGAACCGCACTTTGACTGACTTGGTGAATGCCATGTTAGATACTACGGATATGTCTAAGGCATGGTGGGGGGAGGCTATGTTGACTGTGTGTCATGTCATGAATAGAGTCCCCACTAAAAATAGTGAGGTAACTCTGTACGAAGGTTGGAAAGGGAGAAAACCATCACTCTCATATTTGTGCACTTGGGGGTTCTTTGCGAAAGTCAATGTTCTAATAACTAAAAAGCACAAACTTGGATCTAAAACAGTGGATTGTATCAATCTAGGATATACTCATCATAGTACATGCTATAGGTTTCTAGTAGTTCAATCTGGGATATCTGATATGCCAATCAATATGATAATAGAATCCCGAGATGCTATTTTCTTTGAAAACATATTTCCTATGAAGAATTCACATAGCTCTTCTAGTTAAGCAAATGGTTTAACTCCTGAACCTACCACTCCAATTGAGTATATTGAACACACACATGAACATGCTCATGAGGAGGATGACAGTAATGTAGCTCCTCGAAAGAGCATGAGACAAAAGATTGCAAAATCTTTTGGTGATGACTTCATTGTGTACCTTGTGGATGATGTTCCCAAATCTATTTCAGAGGCATACGCATCTCTTGATGCAGAGTACTGAAAGGATGTGGTTCATAGTGAAATGGATTCCATTATCGCTAACAGAACTGGGGAAGTCACCGATCGTCTATTTGGTTGTAAGCCAGTTGGATGCAAGTGGGTATTCAAGAAGAAGCTCAAGCCTAATGGTACAATCGAAAAGTACAAGGCTCGGCTTGTGGCAAAAGGTTATACTCAAAAAGAAGGTGAGGATTTCTTTGATACATACTCACTTGTTGCCAGATTAACCACTATTCGAGTACTATTATCTTTGGCCACCTCACATGGTCTTATTGTCCATCAAATGGACGTAAAGACAGCTTTCCTCAATGAAGAGTTAGATGAGGAAATTTATATGGATCAGCTTGATGGATTCATAGTACCTAGACAAGAGGACAAGGTCTATAAGTTAATGAAATCTTTATACGGCCTCAAATAGGCACCTAAGCAATGGCATGAGAAGTTCGATAGAACTTTGACATCTGTTGGGTTTGTGGTAAATGAAGCCGATAAATGTGTATACTACCGCTATGGTTGGGGTAAAGGAGTAATATTATGTTTGTATGTTGATGACATACTTATCTTTGGGACAAACATTTATGTGATTAACGAGGTTAAATTATTTCTATCCCAAAGTTTTGACATGAAATATCTGGGAGAGGCTGATGTTATTTTAAACATCAAGTTGATGAAGGATGAGAATGAGATTACCCTATTGCAATCCCATTATGTAGAAAAGATCTTGAGCCATTTTGGCTATATGGAAAGCAAGCCCTCTCCAACACCCTATGATCCTAGTCTAATACTTCAAAAGAATTAAAGACTAGGAAAGGATCAATTGAGGTACTCTCAGATTATTGGTTGACTCATGTACTTGGCTAGTGCTACTCGTCTTGACATCTCTTTTGATGTAAGCAAATTGAGTCGGTTTACTACTAATCTGGGATATGATCATTGGCGCATACTTGAGCAGGTTATGCGCTATTTGAAAGGTACAATGAGTCACGGAATTCACTATACTGGATATCCTGGTGTACTTGAGGGATATAGTGATTACAATTGGATTTCTAATGCTGATGAGATAAAGGCTACGAGTGGATATGTGTATTCACTCTAAGCGGTGTTGTTGTCTCATGGAGGTCTTGTAAATAGACCATTTTGACAAGGTCAACCATGGAGGCAGAACTCACAGCATTAGACATAGCCACTGTTGAGGTAGAATGGCTGCGAGAACTCTTGATAGTTGAAAGACCAATTCCAGCTATCCTTATGTACTGTGATAACCAAATAGTTATCATAAAGGTGACAAGTGCAAAGGATAATATGAAATCCTCAACACATGTGAAAAGGCGGTTGATGTTTGTTAGAAAATTGAGAAACTCTAGAGTGATAACTGTGAATTATATCCAAATAGCTAAAAATCTAGCAAATCCCTTTACAAAGGGACTATCACGGAATGTGACTAGAATAGCATCGAAGGAGATGGGAATGAGACCCACGTGAGTTACACATAGTGGTAACTCAAACCTATGTGATCGGAGATCCCATGAAATAGGCTTTGGGAAAAACAAACTATTTGGATAACTATAGAGTACATTCTTACTTTATATCTCACTCCGTTGGAGATACAATACTCTAATTACTATAAGACAGGATGACTTTGTCTTATTGTGTTTTGAGGCTTAACAGCAAAATACTGTCCTACAGGGTACGTGCAAGAACACACCTATATGAGCCCAACTGTTGGTCGCAGCCCATGAGATGTGGGTGATCTCTAAGAAGTTCATGAAGAGACCAGGAGTATGACCTATATGCTCCACCCAAGGAGTAGCCAATCGGCCGCCAAGTATCAGCAAAGACCTTAGGTGAAACTTGTCCGCACGAATCTGCCAATTCAAGGCTTAGTCTATTGTGTAGTTGTGGGTGAGTTTAGCTTGAGGTTTTAGGTGGATGTTCAACCTTAACCGGTCTCCACCGAAAAATTGGTATATCAATAACACTTTGGAATAATGTGCAAATTCGTGGTGCTTTTGGGATCTAGAGGGGGTTGTTGGAATTTTGGGCTTGGCCCATACAATATTTCAATTAAATCTTAGGAAAATCCCAAAGGCCCACTCATGCACGGTGGAAGGTCGGAAGTTTAGTACCATATTGCTAGTCTAGGTAGGAGGAGATCAACATATAAGGTGTAGTTGGTCTTACCTAGTTGAAGCAAGCAAAAGGAGAACACACGCGCTTGCTTGCTCGCTCGCTCGCTCGCTCGCCTCGCCACGCCACGCCATGCCATCACCCGCCCGCGTGCGACGTGCGCGTGAATGGTCTAGCGATTTCATGTTCGGCTGGCTATGGAGCTGCAGCTTCTTTTTGCACCTCATAACCATGCACTCTGATCAGAAACTGAAAACTGAATACACTATTTCAATTAGCTTTTATGGCACACCTTAACCACGATTAAAATAGTGTAATGTCATTTATGACGGTAGTTTCTAATCAGCATTATAGCGGCAGTTTCTAATTAGCATTATAGCGGCACTTTCTTCTGCTGACTCTGGCTCTATAAAAAAGAAGACCTCTCCTCTCAGATCAGACACACCAGAATAGAGAGAGGCTCTCAGAATAGATAGACTCAGTTTTGTGTTTTTGCCCGATTCCTTGTTGCTGTGCTACCCGGCTACTCCATCCCTTTCTCGGCGTGCACCGACTGGGGAGAGCAGTGTCTCCGAAGCCATCGTCCCTCGCGATCTTGCACAGGTTGGGGTGAATCAGGTTTTTAGGAAATGTTCACGCGACTGCTCACTGCTTGCTTCTCTGCGCGTCGTCTTCTTCATATCAGACTCTACCGCGACTTTCGTCGAAGCGATCCTCTGTAAGTCATGGTGATAACATTTCATATGGTTAGGCTTTATTTCCTAGATATTTGGTATATGATGATGTTGATGCCTACTACTGCTAGTAGCATACTTGTTCTAGGCTTTACCTTTTAATGAATATATATGAGATAGATATATTTGAGTTGATGATCATGTTACTGTTCATAGTCCCAAATATGCCTAGTATATATGCTATTGTCGATTCAATTATTGTTTTAGGAAATATAACAATCACAAAAGTGTGCATATATTTAACACTATCTTCTGCATCTCCATTGCCTTGGCTTCCAAATTCCCAATATATTGTTCCATTTGTTGCAATTTTGATCTCGGACATAGCAATCTCCACATAATATGGATATATCATCTAAAAAAACTTGGATATATTGTCCTAGAGTTAAGATTCAGAAAATCATATGCCCATGTCCGAAAAGCTTAATTTATGGGCTCTTTTACAATACCTTCAAACAGATATGAGTTGTCAAATGTTTTTCATCCAACGGATCATATTAGTTAGATTGAGTTATACTTCCCCTGATATACTACCGGCACAAACCCCATGAGGGGTAAAATTGTAATTGCCCAACCCAGTTTGAAATGAACGTGCATGGATGGACTAATAATAGGTCTAGTGAAAAGTCCATAATACCACCACGAAAAAAATTACAGAGAAAAGTTTGTTATGCCCTCAACAAATGAATTATCAGATTTAATTTCTACTACCACCCCTTACTATCAGTAGAAGATATTGTAAAAATCCCCCAAATTAATTTAGACGTACATTGATTAGTCAGGGGCTTAGGGCAATGGACTTCCGTGTTTAATTTGCACTTTATAGGATGATGTCATACTAAACTAAGCTACACCCATACAGCCGTTGGATTGTAAGAGCTTCTCCAATGTATTGAATCAAGGTAGGTTCAAAACTATGCCATGTAAGTAGGTTCAAAAGTAAATATATTTTACTCCAATGTATTAAATCGAACACATCCTCTAAACGGGACCCACTGTAAAATAAAATAATCGTTCGGCACAAACTTTCCGTAATTTCTTGCTTGTTGTCCTTTCCTTGACACGACGAGATGGATTCCCCGTTCCCCAATTTTCCCCAAACTTTCCCCTTTGTTTCTCTATCCATTTCCTCACACCCGCACCGCTCAATCCTCTCTGCTGCTGCTACTTCCACTTCCACCATGGCTGATCTAAAGCACCACAAGCGCAACCCAAGCCCTAGCACTACAACTCCCACCATGGTTGACCCAGAGCAACTCGAGGAGGAGGCCGCCATAGGCGAGGACAAGGTAACTGGCGCCCAGGTCACCCACATCATGAAGCTAGAGGAGGTCTCCATCACCATCTATGAGGAGGATGAGGAAAACCTCGTCGACATGTAAGCCACCACCACCACTTTTCTTTTCTTTCTTTCTTTCTTTCTTTCTTTCTTGGTTCTTTTTTTCTCGATATGATCTGAACTCCTTGGCTTTGATCTAATTCGTGGGGGTCTGACAAGCCAAGAGCCAAGAAGCCACCAGCAGCAACAAGAAAATTTGAGCAAGAAGAAAACCAAGACTTAAGGCGCCGCCATGATCTTTTTTGCTCAATTTGATCTGAAGTCCTTGCTTGGATTCAATTTGTTCATATCGAGTTGGCGGCGAGCCACCGCAGATTGGGCTTTGTTGGATTTGGAGGGGTTGGAGAGATGGGGGAGGTGGAGGAGAAGCTCAAGGACTACGTTTTGTAGGCGACACATGATTGGAGTCGGTGGTGCCTTTTCAACAAAACAAACTAAGATTAGGTGTAAAAGAGGAACATAAACTCTTTGGTCAGTGTAACATCCTGTTTTTGTATGTTGTTTGTTTAGCTCTCGTTTGTCTTCTTGGTTTTCAAAACCTATCTCAAATATCGAGTTTCATGTTTCAGCTTGCATCTCGGCTTCTTTTCGAATCCTATCAGTTAGACCCGACCCCTCGCCCCCTTTGGTCCCTCCCCCTGCCCCTTTCTTTTCTTTCGACTAGTTAGTCGGATACCTTCTTCTGACCAAGTGGATGGTTCATCCTAACAATGCGTTCGAAACTTTCTTTCAACCATGTGCCCACTCTCGCTTGTCCCCACCGGAGCACCACCTCCTCATTGTCGCTTTAACCTCCTCCTCATTGGAGCCCTTTTCGTTGTCGACCTCCTCCTCATAGTTGTCCCTCCAACCTCGCCTCGGTGCCCCATGCTACCACCTGCTCCTCCCACCCACTTTGACTTAGGTGCCCCTCTTCTCCACTTAGTCTTGTTACTAGAGCGCCCCGCTCTGTCCCGCCGCTCTACTGCACCCCATGTGCTCACCTGCTCGCCAAGCGCCTTGTCGCGTCCCACACTTGCCCCTTGCCATGCCTCGGGACTCCGCGCCTCAAGCCCCTCAGTAGCTCTCTCATCTTCTCTAGGCTATGAAGAGCCAGAGCCGCCCTCCTTCATCTCCTTCCTCCACTCAACTCTCCATTTCTCACTTTTGTTGCCGTGGTTTGCCCGAAGCTCCGAGCTCAAGCCACCGCCACGCACCTCCTCTCGACCCTCGCCGCACCAGTGTAGCCCCTCTTCTACCCATGTCATTTTGGTATCCTAGAGCTCCTTGAAGCAATTCCCTCACTCTGTTTCAGTTGTGTTTCATAGGAGTCGCCGCATTTCCTCTTCTCCTTTAGTCCCAGCTGACCCCTTCACCGCTGTCCGCCTTCGCCCTCGGTTGCGAGCTTCCTCGCTACCGTTCGCCGTCCGCTGACCTTCTCCAACCTCTCTCTCAGCCTTGGTAAGTTTCTCGTGCCCTGAGTTCTATGGTGTTCCCATGCCCTATTTTCCTTCGTGTTTTCTTCAGCCTCGTTAAAGTAATCGAAACCTCCTTCCGACTATGTAGTCGAAACCTTCTTTCGATCGGGTAGTTGAATCCTTTCTTCGATAGTCGAAACCTTCTTTCGACTAGGTAGTCGAATCTTTCCTTCCTTCGACCACGTTGAGTAGTCAAATTCTTCCTTCCTTCGACCACATTGAGTAGTCGAATCCTTAATTTCTTCTTTCGACCACGTTGAGTAGTTGAATTCTTTCCTTCTTTCGACCACGTTGTGTAGTGGAACCCTTCCGACCTCTGGGAGTCATTGATTAGTACTCGAAAATGAAACTCTAAGGACTCTGTTCTCCTTCGTTTTAACTCCAAATTCAGTGTTCTTTGTTTCTAATTTTGTTTAAATCCAAGATCTTGCTTTTAGGTCTGGTCTTATTTAATTTGGAGTTCGTTTGTTATTTCTTTAGTATTTATTTGTTTCCCTTGCTGGTTTGTTTCTTTTCTGGTATGTTTGTCTCGAGTAGAGTTTGAAGAAGCGGGAGACCTCCAGTTTGACCAAGCACCCAACCTCCAAGACTTTCTTGCCTTTAACCCAGGTGAGTCAATACTTTGATCATTCCGAGCCTACTTTTTATGCAAAATTATATTCCTTTAAATTACTAAAACTGCATGCCTTATTTCTTTAAGCAAATGTATGTTAACTCTTAAGGTAGTTAAGTGCCCACTTACTAGTTAATTAAATTATTGTCCCGTCCTTGACAATTGATTCAGTTATTTCATATCACCCTAGTATCTATGTGGTATTCTACTAGCTAACAGTTGTACTTAAGCGATGCACTAGTCTTGCCTAAGTACCCGGGGCATTAAATGTCTCGACCTCCATCTCTTAAAAATTCGATAATGATTTGGGGCAGTCGTGGGAGGTGCATGACTGTTGTATTTGAGATAAATTGGTTTTCCTCCTCAAAAACCCCAAATTGCTATATCACATCTGGGCGGATGGTATGTTGATGGGTGTGGATGTAGCACGAGAATGGTGGGCATGTGGAATGAACCACCCAGATGACCCTAAGGACTTAATCCGATGATGACCTCCCATTGTAAAACATGTGCAACTACAAGTCTACAAAGTGCAACTTGGCTTTGTAAAGTTATTGAACCCTGAAAGTCATCTCGCTGGAGAGGTTTGGGGAAATGCAAGCGGTGGATGTGTTCTGGCTTGAATGGGACACTATGGTAAGGTGAAGTTCACTAGCTGCGCTAGTCGTTGTGGCGAGTGGAGGCCAGTTGCGCTAGTCGTTGTGGTGAACATCCCGCACAACGTATGGGCACAACCCCATATGGGTGAGATGATGGAAGGGGCAAGATGATTTAAAAAGTTACTGTGATGACCTCTCGACCACATGACTAAGGAATTGTGTTGGGCTACGAGTTGATTATCTCTTGTGGGTACAGTGTGCAAACCTCTGCAGAGTATAAAACTGTTTAAACAACCGTGCCTACGGTCAAACGGGGACATGGGAATTTTACTAGAGTTAGTTCTATTTCAAAAAAAAAACTTTCTGTGTGGGCTAAAACTGGTCAGTGGATGTAACCTTGACTTGGTTTTGTTTCTAGGTGGTCATACCTAGTGCTGTGAAGTGGTGGATGTAGCCACGACCAAAATTAAGCGTAAGGTGGAGGTAGCCTTTGCTGTATTTCAAAAATTGTGCAACTACTCTCTTTTCGAAATGAAATTTTGGTTAAAATGCTAAGTGATAGGAATTTACTAATATTGATATTTGAAACATTGCTTTGACAAATAAAAGAACTCGAGGCTACCTTGTTAAGCCATGCATGTATAATATTGCATATTGTGTGTTGGCTCGCGAGCACGGATGTTGTGCTCATCCTTGCTCTTTCCCCAACCCTTCAAATCTAGCGGATTCCGGAGACTACGACTACTACGAGGAGCCCAAAGTCGATGGGCAAGGTGGCGATGAAGAGTAGTCCAGTTTCCGAGTAGTCTTGGTCTCGCCATAGTCTATTTGGCTCATTGGTGTTCACGTACGACCGGTATTGTCCAAGCCCTTGATTAATACCAGTCGTACATGAGTATCCCAGTCGCTTGCCTGTGGAGGGATGTGCTCTACCCCTCTTTCTTCCGCTGCGGTTTTCGACCATATGGTCAAAGTCTCTTTTCGACCACGTGGTCGGAATTGGTTTGCTGTTTCCGCTATTCTTTTGTGATGTAATCATTTTGGCCTGCTCGACCCTTCTTGTAAAAATCGACTTGACGCGGTCTATGTCACTCTGATGTTTGTAATATACTAGATGGTTTGGTCTTACGACTTGTATGAAATGATTCAGCAATATGCCTATAAATGCTATCTATTGATCCAAGGAATATCACAGTTTAATCAGAGAGGATTTGGGATTTTGTGAAATCTAGGTCCGACACTCAGATCACATCTCTAGAAAAGTTACCGTGTTGGCTCGTAATGCAAATTTCTAGGCAGTTGGCTATGATGATGGTTGCCTGGAGGTAAGTAATATATCACATAGTGGAATTTCTTGTAGATTTAATTTGTTTTCAAGTTGGATGCTATTATGCGATTTTTATCAATTGTTCCTGGAATAGGTTTTTGTTCATCGCTTCCCATGATTTCATTTTTCTGACAATCACGACGATGATGGGATCTGCAGCCATTTTTATATATTGGGACGACTGCTGGAGATTGCTTCTCGTAACAAGGAGAGGTTTAATGTACATATGGGACCTCTACAATAGGACCTGCATTTTGCATGATTCTCTAGTTTCTTTGGTTGCAACTCCAGATGAAACATCAACAAAAGATGCTGGTAAATATTTTGCATCCAGTCTTCAGTTCTCATGTACCACCTGAGATTGCTAACCTGAACATTTTTGCATTTCAATTAGTGTTTGCTAAAGTGGTTGTTTCTTGGAAGTTGACCTTGCTTTGTTACATGGCAGGTACAGTAAAGGTTATATCTGCTAAATTCTCAAAGGATCGCCGATGATGGTTTTCCAGCATCAAATTTTGCAAGCTCAAGGTGGAGAACTAGGCAAGTTGCACATCGATATAGAAAAAATCATGGCCAGAAAGCCTATCCGGGGCAAGTATGTGTGCTCCTTTTATTTCTTTAATTGTGTAAACGCCTTAAACTAATTTATGTGACATGCTATTGCACTACATATGAGAGTTTGCTCTTAATATACTTGTGTGGCTTTTGCTACATCAGGGTTATAGATGATAGGGTGCAGACGCGCGCCCATTTGGAGACCCAGCTAGCAGCTTCATTGTCTTTGAAGTCACCACAGGAGTATCACCGATGCCTCCTATCCTACATAAGGTTTTTGGCAAGGCTAGTATGAACGTACGTATACATAATCTCCTTTTGTAAGCTTGTAGCATTCTTGCAAGTCTCAACTTTGTTTGTTCAAGAAAATTATGTGAATTATTTTACATCTGATGAAAACCAATCATTGATGCTTTGCTGAAATGCTTATTTTCATTTGTTTTTCTTTATCTGCAGAGAAGCAGATGAATCTCGTCTACGTGAAGTTTGCGAGAGCTTTCTTGGTTTGTTTGTTTGATGGAATAAAATGCTTGTGTTGATTCATGGCCAGAATGTTTGTTTGTGATGGAATGAAATGCTTGTGTTGTGAGAGATAGCCGGGAAGGCAATGACCAAAAAAGGGAGCTAATGCAAACCGCTAAAAAGGGAGTTAATGCATCGGGCCCAATAAAACATTATTTTATTCAGTTGTATGCGAATGCAAAGTTTGCATGGACTCTCTGCACTTTTGTTTTGAATCGACAATGTGCAATGTATTGAATCGGTTACAAGCATTTAAACCAGCCTATTGAACCGGCTTACATCTCACATTGCGGATGGTCTAAGGCTGCTCCCAATGGGTACTATCTTAGTGTAGTTTCTTTAGTATATGAGGAATGTTATGATACTATCTTCCCAATGTATGTTTCTTATGGTGTAATATTTTAGGCTGTTTCATTTAATTACATGCATGATCTTTACTAGTATTTGAGCATTGTGGTCTATTTGTGGCATGTACTAAAGCAATACATGTATGATCTTCCCAATACACGGGATCGATCACAATAAATTTTATACGTTGGATTTCGAGACCGGACCGGTATCTAGATTAGATACTAGAGTACTCTCTCTCTCTTCATTAACTATGGTGCCACATCATCATTTTGCCTACATGACAGGCTTAAAATACCAACTAGGATAGAGCACTGGGAGCAGCCTAAGTCCCCCATTAGAAAAAAAAGCTTCATGCCATGCACCAACCATTATTAATTAAAGGAAAAGTGCAGAGTTAACACTAATACTGAAATGCAACGCGCTAGCTAGCCCAGAACCACCAACTTAAAAAATAAGCGACCTGCTAGAATCAGGGGTGGACCTAGGTTAAAAAAAAGCAGGGCATAAGTAGACTGTCGGAGCATCTCAACTAGGTTGAGTGGGAGCACAAGTGGTCAGACATTAGGCTACTCTACTGAAAACTAAAATTTGAGTGAGATCTTTTTTGGGTCCGCCTCTAGCTAGAATTATGGGGGAATCGAGCATTTGCCACCTCAAAGAATGGCACCTGAAGATTAGCCAAAAAAATGAGTGGGGCACAAGTGGACTATCGGAGCATCTCTGCTAGGCTGAGTGGGGGCATAAGTAGTCAGACATTAGACTACTCCACTGAAAACTGAAATTTGAGTGTGAGACCTTTGGGTTCGCCTCTAGCTAGAATTATGGGGGAATCGAGCATTTGTCACCTCAAAGAATGGCACCTGAAGATTAGCCACTTTTTCCGTTGCAATTGGCTATTTGCCGCTAAAAGTGAGAAATAGCTTAGATTTACTACTCTTCATATATTCTGTTCCCCAAATCGCACGTGAAAGGACCGAATGACACTTCTTCCCCAAACCCCTTCTCTTCTTCCCCAAATCCTACAACGGTGGGGCTGCTGCTGCACAAATCTGCCATTGACGGCCCTAGCTACTCATATAACGGAGGAATCAAGACTGAATTCCATGTTTAACGATACGAGAAAATAGATAAAACATAACATAAAAATAAGAATGTAACATATCATTAGCACAGAGTAATTTCCCTGGTACAGCTTCCATGTCAAGTCTTAGAGTGGTAGCCTCAGGAAGAGAATATGTTGCTCGAACGGTTACATCACCAGGGTATCCTGAGGAATGTAGAACAGTTAACGCTTGAATTGGCTGACTTCTTTAAGCAATTCTGCAGTTACAACAAAGATACTAGTGACGGTACCTTCTTCCCCATCCTTGCTGTGATATGATATTGAAAGGTGATTGATGGGTATTCGCCATCTTTACGCTCTACAACATCCCACACCACCATGTAAAACCCCTTCAACCCACCTGCAATTTACAAATGAGCAACAAAACAAACATGTTTTGCAGGTAAGTTACGTGAAGACAAACAATTATATAATGCAATGAGTTGAAAGTAGAACACAAAAATTGCAACTGAAGGGCTTTCTTTTCCTGACACATCAATTGATTATATGATTGGTCTTCTATTAGGATATTAAAAGTACACACTGCAATCTGCTAGCCATATCTATGTATGGTACTGACTACTTTTTAGATAATGAAAGAGAAAACTCTTCCGGTTGAGTCCAGTTTATTACAAAGTTTAAAGTACCAACAATACAAAAAGCATTAAAGGTGCCTCAAAGCCTTACAATTAAAAGAAGACGAGAATTAAACTCAATCATTATAAATGCTATGACTAAGCCGCGACTCATGAAAGTTGAAGATTTGTTTCGCCACAAACTCCAACCTGGCGCTTCCGGCCAACATGGACTCCTTCTGAACTGGTTTCTGCAGAATTGCCTAAGGCTTCAGCTGAGTGCCCACTCATTAACATAACTTGCAAGGGATTAGTGAAAATCTTTTTTATCAAAAACAATATCGTTCTGACATAACCAAATAGACCAATATAAGGTACTAGCTCCCACTAGGAGTTGTGTCTTTAAAATTTTTGGAATACCAGCTAATCAATTCCCAAACATATTGGTTATATTCCCAGAAGGGGTACCGACTACTCAGTAGTGATGATACAACAATAGGCCTACAAAAAATTGTGGCTCCTCATCAAGAAAATTGCTAATTCTATTACAGTATTCCATTAAAATTTATCATCTTAGTCTCTTACTCTACTCATAACTCATGCAGTCATACTCATAAGTCATAACTCGAAGTCTCGAACTCACTAGAAGCCGGCGCCAGCGGTGAGGATGAGGACGCGCTAGCCGCTGGGCGCTGGGGGTGGAGCAGGGTAGGGGGCTGCGGGCCTGCGGCAGTGGCGTTGCGTTGGGTGGAGTCGTGGAGAGGAGCTGAGGCCTAAGGTCTGAGGAGGGCGGTGGAGCCGTGGAGAAGAGGCAGGGGCGGCGTTGGCCTCTGAGTGAGGAGAGGAGGTGGTGGGAGCGGCGTCGCGGCGGAGCAGAGTAGAGCGCTGGGCGGTGCCGCGGCGGAGAGGAGGTGTGGGGCGGCCGGCTGTGGAGAGGAGAGCTAGCCGCTGGCGCTAGGGGAAGGCCAAAGGCGGCTAGGGCTGGTCCGCAACCCACCGATGTGTGCTGTTGCTGGGGACTGAAACTAGAGTGCTACGGCTGCATGAGGGATAGAGCACAGAGGGAGACAAAGGAGGTGCTGGGCCGCTCAACTGGGCCTGCTGGGGAGCTAGGTTAGGGATGTTTGCCTCGGGTCTGCCACAGTGAACTGAAAATTGAATGTATGCATAGTAAAAATTCCTACTACTATTATCTCTGGGCCTCGGGCCGTTGCCCAACCGGTTCGAGGCCCATCTCCGCCCCTGCAAGTGGACTGTCAGAGCATCTCTACTAGGCTGAGCGGAGGCACAAGTGGTCAGATATTAGGCTACTCTATTGAAAGCTGAAATTTGAGTGAGACCTTCTTTGGGTCCACCTCTAGCTAGAATTATGGGGGAATCGAGCATTTGCCACCTCAAAGAATGACACTAGAAGATTAGCCACTTTTTCCGTTGCAATTGGCTATTTGCCGCTACAAAGTGAGAAATAGCTTAGATTTACTACTCTTCATATATTCTGTTCCTCCCCCCAAATCGCATGTGAAAGGACGGAATGACACTCTTCTTCCCCAAATCCTACAACGGTGGGGCTGCTGTTGCACAAATCTACCATTGACGGCCCTAGCTACTCATACAACTGGTGACCAATTCGTGCTGTTAAATTTATTCTTGATTCCAGTCAGCGTGTTGGTAATCAACCACTACCAGGTGCTTCTACTCTAATAAAGCTTATCAGACGGCATAAAAAAAAGATCACACAGAAGTACATTAGCATAGCCAAACTGTTGAAAATTAATCTAGACTTGTCAAGTAATAGGGTGTTAGGATCCTGATGCAATCAACATCAGATGTGAGGACCCCGGTTTATTAGGCTTGTAATACTTAGTCAACCATTGACCCTAGCATCACAAACATAATAATCCGTGTCTTCGAGATATGTATACTTCCCAGAATGCAGTATACACACCCCTTTACAAAATCATACATCAATTCCATTCAAAACATAGAACCAAAGCACGAACTAGAATAAAAGACATACAACATATAGAGTTATTACAAAAGGGGCCGACCGGCCAAATACAACTAGAAAGATAACACAGCGGAAGCCAAAAGCCATAAGATGGCGATAAACTAAAAGAGAGCCACAAGGTTTGCCTTTAGCCCACAAGACAACCAACCAAGTCGCCTAGCTCGATTCCCAACCGCTGCACATCTCACAAAAGTAAAGCCCTTTGGGCCCTACCTCCTCTGCAACAAAGTCATTAAGCAAAGCAAATGAGTACAAAAATGTACTTGCAAGACTGACGTGTAGTATAACAGAACTATAGTTTAACTACATGCAAGCTTTATTTGAGTGGATGAGGCTTTGGACTTATTTTAGCATAAAGCAAGTTTTCATTTGCAATATTTAAATAGATTCCAAAGCAACTTTGCAATTCATTTTTCATTTGCAAGAAACAACGAGACAAGTAACAACAAGAATAAATAGATAGATGACAACAACAATCACGAAGTGACTAACCCAATAGCCACCACAATAGTATGAACATCCATTCATACCAACCCATCAAGTTTTAATTAAATGTTGTAGTCTAGTTCTTGCACGACCTTACCAAGCATGTCCATAACCTAGGACGAGGCTATTCGAATAGTTTTAACCCTGCAGGGGTGTACCAATGTACCCACACGTCAGACCGCCTTTTCGCCAAGCTATTTAGCACACTTCCTTTGGTGTGCCGGCACAGCTAAGTCCTACGAGGCATTTCCAATGAATGATGCTAATTAAGAGTCGCGACAACCCGGAAGGTAGGAGACACGGCCCACCAAGCAATCAAGCTGGGTGCTCTTTTCCTTATAAAATGCTTTTACTCACTGCGACCCCCAATTAACACCTCCCAAAGTACTTAGCCAAGAGGGGTTCCCAATACCCTCGTGTGGTTAGCACGCATAAGCGCTTGGCTTAGTGACACAAGTAACTCGGTCCTTGGGGACCTAGGCACCATTCCATTCACACCCAACAATCACACCAACATCCATTGTGCCCAAGTCAATAACAGTTTTATTTTCATTTTTGTTTTATTTGTTTACAAAGTAACAAAGCACAAGATGGACATAATGGAATAATAATTTTAGTGTGATCAAGGCCATCGACATAATGTCGACAACCGCCCATTTCTACCGTTATCTAAGCATTTCTAAGCATTATCAACGTAAACTACTAAGCGATAAGAGTCCATCCATCGAACTCTAAATCGCAGCAAGATAATCCTAGGCTTAGTAGTAGAGAATGAACATTTACCTACAGAATATGCATCTATAGAATTACTAACGATATTTTAACACAAAGTAGCATGCATACATATAAGTGAAACAAAGTATTAAGCTTTAAAGTAATGGGACAATAATGGGATATGATCAAACTACTTGCCTTGCTGGTTTTGCTCAAGATGTTGCTGAGGATCACTCACGGGGTCAACACACTCGTCGGCACCTAATCGAAAAGACGAAAAGAATCGATAAAAACGATGAAAACCACAAAGACAGCACAGCAAACAAACTCCAAATGCTCTGAAATTTATACAGCAGCAAGAGAATGATTTTTAGGAAATTTAGCAATAAGAACCAATTGATTTGGATTCTCAATGCAAAAGATATGAGCAAAACAATTCTGCTTAGCCCTAAAAATCAAAACTGCCACTATTCACTAATTTAATTGTTTGGCAACATTTTATGGAAAGGTAGTGCAACTGAGATTTTTACAGTAAAACAAGCACCTCATGAGATGAATAACACAATTGAGTTCACCTCATTTGGAGCTATTATGCATTCTCTATGATTTTTCAAAGATATGATAATGAGCACATCTAAAATGCACCCACAATTCTTTTAAAAACAGTGACATGCCTAAATCCTATTCTAACATTTAGTTCACTAACAGAGGAAGCCAACAAAGTTGGATTCACTCCAAAATAATCTACAGAGATTTACTTATGCATTTTACAAGTTAACTTGAATTTTTAATGTAACATTTAAAGTTAGTTTTGAAATCTATTTGCAATTCACTTTTCTGGAACCGAACTGAGCTCACAACCATTTTTAGATTAGAGCTCAGCTCAAACCAGAGCTGCAGAAATTTGAACCACCTCATTTGGATTTAAAATGAAAAAGATATGCATTTTTGAAGTTATTACCTTTTTTCAGTTCATAAAATAACAGCTCTGGAATTTCCTAAAACCAAAAAGACAGGGGAGGACATGAGCCATAGATCTTGAATCTAACGGCTCAAGACCTCCCAGGTGATAACGCGCACGCGCGAGCGAGAGGGGAGGTCGTGGCCGTTGATGCTGCATCCAACGGACCACAATGAAAGAGGGAGGACCGAAACGGCCCAGATTAAACGAGGGAGGTCCTCAACGGTTGAGATGACCTCGAGGAGGTCCTACGTGGAGGTCTTAATGTCTCAGACCTCCAGGGGAGGTCTGGACGGCTAAGATCTCACATGAGGAGGTCCTGGACATTCAAGATCTCCCATGGGGAGGTCTTGAACGGCCCAGATCCAGCGCCACAGCGCTCGCGCACGCGCGCTCACACGCGGACAGGGAGTTAAGGCGCACGGGACACAAGGAGGTCCTGGATGTTCAAGACCTCCCAGCGCGAGGTCTTAAATGCGCAAAAAGGGGCAGGATTAAAGGCAGTTAAGGCAAAACCAATGATTACCCAGACCAAGCAATGATTAACGCATTTAAGGGGGAGGATCTTTGTCCTAAAATGACAACAATACCTGCCGATTTAAATCGACAAAAACCCGAGCGTGCACAAGAGGTCATCGTCGGCGATGAGGACTTCACCGGCGCCAACCAATGACACCAATGTGTGCGCAATAGTGTTGCGCACCCATCGACCACTCTCGACGGTGGCGGCGGCCTTGAACGCCGGCGAGCCGAGAGGAGCACGATGGCCCAACACGGCCAAAATGATAACAGCGAAATTCGAGCTCCGCAGCGACATACAAGCATGGTGCCCAGCCTAAAGATTACCAGGGGAATTACCTGGAGGTCCAGAGGGTGCTGAGGAGGTCGAGGACGGGGAGGACCGGCGCTAGGAACGAAAGGTACTCCACGGCCAATTTCAAGCTCCACTTTGGCCACCTTTGAAAATGTCCCAACTAAACAAGTTAGGACTTGGTCACAGAGGGAAATGGCACAACTTGAAGCAATGAGAGGGAGAGGAAAACTCCAGGGACCCTTGTGCCACCGAGGAGCTCCAAACTCAACAATGGCGATTTAGGGGAGAAACTCGGCCAAGCACAGAGGCAAGGCAGAGCTCGAAGGTGTGTAAAAGAAGCCAAGGCAACAGTGGGGAGGTCTTATACCCCAGGACATGGAAGTCGTGAGCCAAGGGTTAAGCTCATGGTGAGCTTAGCCCATGGCGTGGTCCATGGCTTGGACAAGATGGAGAGGACAGGGTAGGTAGGTCAGAGCATGGCCTAGGGGCGGAAAGGAGCTGACACGCATTTAATGCTGGCCTGCACAGAGCCGTTGGGATGTGACCAGGCGCTGACCTTTTCCACTGCCATGGCGCACGTGCGCGCCAAGCTAGGAGAAGAACAGGAGCTGCTCCCCACCGTTTGATGAAAACGATAGGGAGGTCCTGGCCCTAGATCTTGAAACGGTAGGATTTAAAGAGAGAAAGGAGGAGGTCACAGCCCTCCGATTTGGACTAGGAGGTCGTGGCCCTCCGATTATCATTGCGCGGATGCGCAAGGCAAAAGGGACAGGAGGTCTAAGGCGTTGGATCTAAATCCAACGGTGCGGACCTGATGGGCGGACTTAACTGCGTGCGACTTTGAGAAGTGAGGGGGAGGTCATGGCCTTTGGACTTAAATCCAAGGGCACACAACCAAAGGGGAGGTCCTAGGCGCTGCGCATAGCGCAAAGGAGGTCATGGCCTTTAGATTAAGATCCAAGGGCCCACAGGAGTGGTCCGAACGGTCCACTCAACAGAGACCGCACGATCTACATCTAAAGGCTTAAAAGGGGTGGTCCGAACGGCCCACAGATCTGGCGCGTTGAAACGAGATCCAATGGCAAGGAGAGGACAAGGGAGGTCATGACCGTGAGATTTACATCTAACGGCTACGACCTCACGTGGGTGGGAGGTCTGATGCGCACAGAGCAAGGGGAGGTCGTGGCCGTAGATTTTAATCCAACGGCGCACAACACGCGATGGGGGAGGTCTGGTGCGCTTGACATTGAGGGGAGGTCGTGGGCTGTTGGATCTGATCCAACGGCTACGACCTCAACAAGGTGGGAGGTCTGAGTGGTTTAGCAGCGAGGGGAGGTCATGGCCATGGATCTTTGATCCAACGGCACAAGACCTCGATGGGGTGGAGGACTTGGGCGTTTGATAACAAAAGGAGGTCATGGCCGTGGGATTTGATCCAATCGGCTATGACCTCAATGAGGTGGAGGACCTCGCGAGAATGTTGTGAAGGAGGTCGTGATCTTTGGATTTGAATCCAACGGTTACGACCTCCACAAGGTGGAAAGGAGGTCTGGCTGAGCCAGGGGTGTGGTTGGGTTCGACCCAAAATGGAAAGTGGCTCAGCCCAAGGAACAGTGCATTGTTTTGAATTCAATTTTCAACAGCTGAGACTTTGCAGAATTATTTGAGATAGCAAATGAACTCCAAAATTTATGAAATTTTAACTGGAGCTTGCCGACATAAGGATTACCCTTACATAAAATTTCCAGAGGTTTTTGTGTACTGCATTTTTCTCAGGAAATTCATTAAGGCTGTTCAAGAGTTTGATTTACCTCCAAAAATTATCAAGCAAGTTTGAAAACTTATGATATTTTTCAGAGAGGTCCCACATCATCTCTAGGACCAAGGAAAAATATTTTCAAAGGTTTAGCACAAGATTTGTGACAAATGGAAAAATGAGTTTGACTTTTGGTCAACAAGAGCTTTGTCTTTTTGGATTACACAACTCTTGGACAAAATTTACATGTGAGTTCAAGGGTTTCAAGATGTGAGAAAAAGTTTTAATTTCTACACATTTAATTACATTTGAAACAAACCCTGATTATACATCTGGGATGTTACATCAGATCAATTTAGTTTGTTTCCTTTGTTAGGCCTTCCATGTTTGGCTTTCCATAATTAGCTTTCCATATTTAGTTTTGGCTTGGTTAGCAAGTTTCGTAGTCTTTAAAAGGACACGTAATCATATGTGTTTTTTAATTGAAGCAATAGAGAGAGAAAAACGCTGCCATGCGTGCCGACGCATGGAGCACCAAAATCTCTTGTCTCGCCTCTCGTGTTCGTGAGTTCCAGCATGATGTTTTCATCTTCTATTGGCTTCTAGCGTGATAGCACACGCGCGTCTTGCTTCTAACGTGTGTGCGTGTAGCTCTTGAGTACGGGAGTTTTCCATTAGCTTTTCTTGCATGTGCATATGTTGCATGAGAGCTTAGATTGACTTCTAGTCTCTTGCCTCCAGCACATGTGCTCATGAGTGTTTTCCGAACGTGTGCGTGTGCGTGTGTTCACGTGTGTGTTCGCGTTGAGTGTGTTCACGTGTGTTCTTTGAGTCTGGGGCCAACACAAACAACCGATTACGGACTCATCACATAAACACCACCCCTAAACACTGAAATCTCAGCAGCTTCAGGTATATAGTTTTTTTGGAAGGAAACTGTCAAACGAGCAGGAGATCTGCTAATTCATTAAGTAGGGTGAAATAGAGTATTGCGTACCAAGTACTGGATACAATGCATTTGTGAGAAATTGGAGGTAGGGAGTGGAGGAATCAAGACTGGGAAGTGGAAGAAATCGAGACTACTTTACATTTCTTCACAAATTCGCATCTCACAAATGCATTCTGAAAAGCCAACACATAATACGAAGTAGTCTAGCTAGCTCATGGGACATATGGATGGATCAAGATATATGTGGACAATACCAGCTAACCAACTTACCACTTGATTAATCTAGCTCATGGGACTCGATCGTTCGTATGCAACTCACATATATACGTACGTACACAGTAGGCGGCGAACGACGATGACATGTACAGGTGAGCATGCAGGCTTGATACACGTACGTCTCGTGATTCCACCGACATTCTCTTTTACTTATTGTTTCGTTAATACACACATTTGGCCATTACATTTTTTAATTGTAGGTTAGTTGAAATTATAAAAAAATATAATGGTGTGGAAATACTTTTCACGAGACCTATCTACTAACGTCAATTCCTTGTGACAAATGTAATCCAGCTCGAGCAAGTGTGAAAGAAATAAGAACATGGAAGGTGTCCATAATACAATAAGGTATATAACGAGTCAATGACTCTAGGTAAGAAAGCTTTATCATATTCTCTTTTCCCAAGTTGCATCTACAACTACTCATTGAAAAGAATAATATTTATATGGGCAAATGCCCAATATCCAGTGAGCAAACAAATCTGATCACGATCAATGGTTGTATGTAATGTATCATGATTCTTGATTAGTTGGTGTATCCCCTTGAAATCGCAGGTTTCTTACATCCAAACAATCATATTTAGATATTACTAACAATAAATGAAAAAAGCTTATATAGTGTCGTGGATCGCAATTGACGCAAAAAAAAATGAATGCATCTCTATAATATAATATAAAAGTAAGCGAAATAAATAGTTAATTGAACCATGTCACATGCATGACTTATTCCATTTCTGCTATATGAGATCTCACGCAAGTCTGTTCACGGATGACATGGATTAATTAGGAACGGAGGCTAGTAGGAGTACCTTACAATGTTTTTAACTGCAATTTCAGCCCATGCATCGACTAACCCTAACTTTATGTCTATCTGAAGCTACTGATAACGGGTCATCACCCTCTTCCAAATGGCTTGGTCATACGTCAATTAGTCGATCACGTCTTCATCAAGCTACGCACCGGCCGGCCCCTATAAATACCATCTTCCCTTCCTGGTCAATCTCAGACAAACCTAATTAAGCTAACTAGCAAGAACCAAGCTAGCTAATTAAGTTGAGCATGGCGGGCAGTGCCTCCTTGGCCGTCCTTGTGCTCTTGGCGCTCGCCGCCCCCTCGCTGGCCGGCGACCCCGACATGCTCCAGGACACCTGCGTCGCCGATTACAAATCCCTTCAGGGCCGTAAGTGCACTATCTGATCGCGCCATCACTAATTCTCTCAGTGAATTGGTTAACTAATTTGCATGCATGCCGGAAGCATTGCGGCTGAACGGGTTCCCGTGCAAGAGGCCGGAGAACGTGACGGTGAACGACTTCTTCTTCGACGGGCTGGCGAACGCCGGCAACACCGGCAACGCGGTGGGGTCGGTGGTGACGGCGGCGAACGTGGAGAAGCTCCCTGGTCTCAACACCCTGGGCGTGTCCATGGCGCGCATCGACTTCGCGCCGAGGGGGCTCAACCCGCCGCACACCCACCCGCGCGCCACCGAGGTGATCTTCGTGCTCGAGGGCTCCCTCGATGTGGGCTTCGTCACCACGGCTAACAAGCTCTTCGCCCACATCGTCCGCGAGGGCGAGGTGTTCGTCTTCCCCCGCGGCCTCCTCCACTTCCAGAAGAACAACAACGGCGACTCGCCGGCCGTCGCCATCGCGGCGTTCAGCAGCCAGCTGCCGGGCACGCAGCCCGTCGCCGAGGCGCTGTTCGGAGCCGCGCCGACGGTGCCGACCGACGTGCTGGCCAAGGCGTTCCAGATCGACGCCGGCCTGGTCGACTCCATCAAGTCCAAGTTCCTGCCCAATTAAGTAATTGCTACTGCTAGCTAGCCACATGCATGCATGGATGCACTTGGACTGCTACGTCCATGTCGCACAGGCCATGCACCCATGGTCCATGGATATGGCAGTACACTGTCTAATAACGAGGACGCGTAATAGTGTGATGCGCTCGATCCAATCCATTTGGTTCCTTCTTTTGTGTTATGTATCTGTCCATTCTAATTAATGAATGCCCCGATTGTTTCTGCTAAAGGATAATTCGGCGTGGATACTCTTCTCAAACCAGGCCTATTAGCGTACTTTAGTCGCATATTGCTTATCCTATATAAGTGTTAGATATTAATCTTGGTACATAGTAATTTGACACGTTAAGCGTGTAAGGAGTCATATCTCATTATGGACGTGTCACAAGCTTTTGTGATTGTCTTGCTTGGCTTTGCATGTAGATGAATTAGTCAGCACATGTGTTGTGGGTTAACCAGTCAGTGGACCGAGTGCTAAGGTTGTTAGTATGACATGCATTGAGTGTCATATTCGGTCAAGGAGTTCAATACGTGCAAGAACAGAAGTAAGAGCACAACACGTTGTGTCTCTAGTATCTATGTTCCCATCTCCGGTGAGCTGATAATAAGAGAGAAATTGTCCATTGTGTCGCGTGTGTTCCAAGAGATGTGAAGAACATGTGTGAGTTCTCTCCGGAAGCTAGGCTAATACAATTGGTATCAGAGTGGGGATGTGCCGCGCATAGCGAAATCGCATAGCGACAAATCAGGCGAAGCCACGTTCTGGCGGGGGGGCTCAGTGGCGCAGTGGCTCATTGGGCGCAGGCGGGCACATTGTGTAACATCCCAAAAATTTTATTTTTGGAAATATATAATAAAAATAAATAGGAAAATAATTTTGAACATATTCCAGATGAGAAACTATTTATGCATGATTTTTGAACTCTTTGTATAAAGCAAATAATAAAATTTCATACAAGCAGCAATTTGTAAGAATTTTTGAGAAAATCACAGAGCAGATAAAATCTTGAATAATTTACAAAGGAAACTATATAGTGTTAGAAGCCCTCACAAAAATGTTCATAAATTTTGGAGCACGTTTGATAGGTTCAAAAATTCGGCAAAGACTCAGCCAGTTTTGGAAATTCAAAAACTGTTTTTGAATTCCCGCTCGCCCTTTGGGCCGAATTTGAGCCGGCCCAAAAGCCTTCACCAGCTCCAGCCCACACCAGCATGCGCGCGCTCCCTCTCGCTGACATGAGGACCCTACTCGTCAGAACCCTTCGTCCACCTCACCTTTGCCTGCGCTTGCCAGCGTGCCAACGCGTCCTCGCGAGCTCCGCCCACTCGTCCGCTGTTTTCCCTCGCCGCCCACCGTTTTCGACGCCCACCTGCCTCCATCACCTCCGCCTGGCTCCGCCCATACTGCCTACCGCTTAATGGTGCTCAACCCCCTCTGCTGGCGGAGACGCTGAAGCGGGAGCACGGGAATCTCGCCGCGGCCGCATTTTATCACCACCTTTCTCATGCGCTACTCGCTCCTACTTAAACCTCCAACCGCATCACAGAGTTCCTAGCTTGCCATTCCTGCTTCCCACCAAGAACTAGAGCTTTTCACTCCTTGGTTCACTAGGAACGAGAGCGTCGTCCTCGACGTCGATGAGCAAGCCTCACAGTGCCATTTGCTCTAGTGAGCTTCCTTGCCCTCGCCAACCGTGTCATCATGTGCCCCTTACCTCGTTGATACTTCTTTCTTGCTTGATGTAGCTCTGGGAACCTCGTAGCAAGGACGAGCCGTCATCTTCTTCACCTTCGATGCACACCCCGTTCTGGACCTTCATGTTCCCGATATTCTAGTGAGCATGAACCTCACATGACCGCATCATTTCGTGTCCTATAATTCATTGATGCTTCTCTCTCGGTTGATGATGATCCACACACAGGGAATCCCCATAATCCACCTTCTTCCTCATTTCCGGCTGCCACAACCCTTTTCCAGTTAGCTGCCACCTCGGTGAGTCCCTCGTCGATTCCTTCTATCCCTACCATCCTTAGTGTTCATGCAAGCTAATACGCACCTTCATGTAGCATCTTCATCACTACAGCATGCTGTCACCAAGAGCCTCCTTTGTGCTGCTACTGCTAAACATCGCCAAGCCACTCTGATCATCCTCCGATGCCTCCAAGGACCTTGGTGAGCTTCTAGTAGTCCCCATAGCTTTTGTGCGCATTAGATCGGATGATTAGCTAGTGTAGCGTAGACTTTGTCATAGCCGGTCATGGGACCATCATGGGAAGCTTTGTCGCCACTACTCCAGTTACCATTGGTCCCCAAGCCATTACGTGTAGCATCATAGTAACCTCTTAAAGCCAATGTGCACCTTCTTTTGCTGCCGATTTGCCTCAATCGCTAAAGCCACTTTGTGCCCAAGGAGCTCTGCCGCTCATCTTCGGTGTAGCGCCACCTACGGCCATCTCTCTGGCCTCTACCACCACCTGGTGGCATCGCCGTCGAGAGAGCAACCCATTTTTGTCGCCCCCCCCCCCCCGAGCCTTGCTATCACCCCGACCGTCGGCGATGAGCTCTCCATAGCGCATGGCCATGCGTCCGTTTCCACTACACCATGGCATAGTATTAAGGGCAATTATTTGCCTTGAAAAACTAAATTAGTGGCAATTTATCTGCCGGCAATATCCAAGATTTTAGGAGTCCTATTATCTACCGGGAATAATTATTATCTAAAACAATTTATCTGCCGGGGATAATAAAAATTTGTCTACGATACATCTGCCGTAGAAAAAATCTATCAGGCCAATGTATCTGCCGGGGATAACAGGACCATTGGCGCGTAGCTGAAAATTTTGACGTCTTGAGGCGCGAAGACCTTCTGACCCGCTCCTTTAGAAGCCTTATCCCCAAATTCCCGAATCTCTTCCCGGCCAACCCCCACCTCCCCGGCCACCCAATCTCTCCCAGCGCCTCCTTTCCCCGCACGCCCCACCCCCAAGCGCCGCCCCACCTCCCCACGTTGCTCAACTCCCTGGTCGTCCCTCCTCCCAGCGCCATCCCTCCTTCCCCCATCACCATCTCCACCGGTCGCCTCCTCCCTTCCCCTCCCTCGCCGCCGCTACGCAGGTGAAAGCCTGGAGCCGTCGCAGTCGCCGTCGCCGCCACCTCCCTTCCCCTCCCAAATCCCTTCCCCTCACCGCCGCCGCCTCCCTTCCCCTCCCTCGCCGCCGCTGCCGCCTCCCTTCCCCTCCCTCGCCTCAAGACGTGGTCGTTACGCCATGAGAAGCATTCCAGTCGCATCGAGCTCGTTTTCGGCGCCTGGTGGAGGGCCCGACTTCATCGGCCGGAGCTACGCCGGCGAGGCCGCCGCACCGCAGCTCTGCGAGTACGCCCTCGTCGTCCTCGACATGGCTTCCGGGACCCTCAAGGTTGTCCCCATCGCCGCTAACAAGGTGAGCGTCCTATCCAATGCCACCAAAAGTTTCGAACTTTTTGGTTGTTAGTCGAATTGAAGGATATGTAACATTGTTCTGAATGTCTGTATTTGCAAACATATTCTGAGGCTAGAACCACATTTTGAAGCATAGCAACCGGCACATTCACAGCATTCTGAGGCAGCAGCTGAATTGGGTTAATCCACAACATTGTCTGAGCTTGAACTTTTAAGTTGGTAAAGCTTGTAGAACAAAAGGTGCATGAATGAAGTGATGCCTCTCTATGCTCCTTTTTTTCTTTGTAATCAAGGGAAGAGGTTTGATATGAACAGTCATGATGGCTATCGAGTATACCAGTGGTTTAAAGTTAGGGGCAATTCATAGGTTAATTCATAGGTCATAATCATTTTCATGATGTTACAGATGTGCTTATAGGGCTACAATTTCTTCCCTTTATCTCCCATGACCCATCTTAAGAGCATAACAAAGTGATACTCTGGCGTGCGTAGTGCTTACAGTTTTGGATACAGCTATGGTTTGGTTTGATTGAAGCTATGTATTCCTCGCAAGATAATAAGTGGAGATCATTAAATGAACAAAGGAGTGATCCTTTTGCTTATTTGAACCTTGACCTTGGAAAGTCCGAGACCAATGTGGATGCCACTGACAGTCAGGCGTCAATAATTATTCGGAACATTCCACCTTATGATCTTGTTGCAGATACACCAGAAAAGGCATACCTTTTTTATGAGATCATTCCAAAGAACAAGACTGTGAGATATACAACTTTGCATTTGCTTGGGCTAACATGACTTCACACAGGGAATTTCTTCAATCAAGAACAAGAATGTAACGAACCATTTCAATGCTATGACATGAGATCTACTATTGCAAATATATATATAGAGTTTTCTAGACATTTGAGCATGTACTACTTTAAATATATGCCGCCTGTCCTTGCTAAGTTTTTGCTATCTTGTTTATAGTTATTCACAGATACCCATTGTCATCGTTGGAATAACGGGACTCCCTGCATTTTCTAACTACCTTCTCTTAAAGAATGAATTTTATTGTGACACCCTGTAGAATGAATCAATGATATGGTAGATATACTTTCTACGTATCAGTCTATGTAAACAATATGGTTGCAACTCGCAAACAACATATCAAGTAAATGACAATGCGAATGTAGTGTGAGATTAAAAAGACACTTTTTTCCTTTGCTAATTTTGTATCAACAGCTCATAACTTTGTCAATATATCTCATATTGTTATAAGAAATGTGCACATAAGGAGGGGCCTTCTTATGCTAGTCCCTGAGGCTATTGGGATTCTTGTGGGGGTAGTTGATGAATTGGAAGCGACCGACGTGAGACTTGTTTCAAGTAAATAAACCACCTCGTGGCAAAAGGTATGTATTGTGCATTATTGAACCCAGCAGATTTATGTATATGGCATTTCATTGCAAGGTATATTGCTTCACATTGGATTTTAAACATTCAATAGTTATTTCTGCAAGTGCCCTATTAGATGGATGAATTGGATCATTTGAGATGCAAACGTATTCCGTCTCTTGAAATTGTAAAATATAATCATTTGCGAAGCAATGATACCAGTGCAATGTGCCAGTTTCTACCATCCAATGCCCAAATTAAATACTCAAGTGTCAACTATTACGATAATCTTCATTGCACTCAAGCTCTTTTATACAAGATCCTATTACCATCTCCGGTCATGTGATTTAGTTTAGTCATTCTAAAATTTGAGTTACATTTCTAGGTTGTTGAAGTGTCAAGACGGCAAAACAGGGTAAGAGAATCACCTAGGAATGGTGAATTGATATCAAAGTTGGAAGCAGCTAAGTACAAACTTGAAGAACTGAAGTCAAGCATGGTGGGGTTAGGGAAGGAAGTCATTGTCGCAATGTTTGCCGTTGAGGCTCAGCAACAAAAATTGACGTTACAACGTCTCATTGCAATGGTAACCATCAACTATACCAATTAATGCAACATTTGCTTATGCATCAGGTGTTTGCTTTTTATCGAGAAAATTATGTGGTCACTAATCATTCTCGTTTGGGCCGAAGGTTGAGGTGAAACACGCTTACCATCGAAAGTTAAAATCCTTGACCATTAATAGAACATGCTACTTACTTACTTAGTACGTACTATTACTACTTGGCTACTTGTTGTGCAACTGCCAATTAGTGATGTACTTGGCTATGGCTATTGGCTAGTTGAATTTTGGACCGTGTGAGAGTTGTGACTTGCTACTTGCTAGTTAGTAGTTACTACTTGATTGACTAGCCCCTGTCATGTACTTGCTACTTGCTAGCTATTAGTTACTATCACTTGCTTAACTGGTTAACTATCCTCTGTTATCGTGTGATGTATTTAAATTCGCTTGTTAAACTACTAATCTAGTTGTATTTTCATGGTAGTTGTCCAATCAAGAATTTGTTTCATGAAGTTCGAATGTAGTTGTATTCAGTTGCATGCTCCAAGAAAACAAAGTAATGTTCCTTGATAATTCGTTGTAACTTGATACGTCTGTCCTGTATGCTGAACTTGTCTCTTATTTTACAGGGCCTGAAATCTTCTGGTCTCCATCTTTGTATTTGATTTCTAAGGTGTCTTTGTGCACTTTTATTTACCATTCTTGTTTTGCCTAACTGTGTTTAGTTAAATGATGATAGTATTATTCCCATGCATTGTAGTAATAACATAACTTCTATTTTTACTAATGATTTTTGTCCAGATCTTTAACATTTCTTTTGAGAAGAAAAAAACCGCCATAGAATCTGCACTAGAGAGCTCTCTCTTTCTCTCATCAAATATTCTCATTTGCTAGTGTCTACTCAGTACGTAATTCATTATCTTATTTCTTATATTTATATATATATATATATATATATATATATATATATATATATGTATATACATATATGTATGTATGTACATATATGTATGTATATATATATATATATATATATATATATATATATATATATATATATATATATATATATATATATATATATATATAATCTTGTAGCATGATCAAATAGTGTCTGGAATAGATTGGAGTAGATCTTCCAACAAAATCGTGACAATTTCACATGATAGAAATTCGTAAGTATGCATTGACGCTTAATTTTCTAATGATCAAGTAAATATATTGTGCTTCTTACTCCAAGAGAAGATAAATACTTGTTTTTTTCCTTTTTTTTCCTTTTTCTATTTCCTACAGATATGTTTGGACACAAGAAGGACACGATTGGGTACCTACCCTTATTATTCTCAAGCTAAACCGTGTAGCTTTATGTGTTCAATGGAACCCAAAAGGTTCTTTTGATAGCCCGCCTTTGTACTTCTATTACAAACAAATTGGATTTTTTTTCTTCGTTTGCTGCTGAAATGAACAGATTCTCCTAGTGTATATGTTCTCCCATTGTTTAGCTCACACAGATTCAATCTTTTGAACTTGTATTTCTTCGTTGCTTCTCATCAACTTGGCTCCTTGATAGAACATAGCTGGACATTAACTAGTGAGCAAGTAACCGTAAGTGAAACATCTTCACTCCCATTTATTTGAGCATGAACTTTAAGTTCGTCGGGCCTGTGATGCTTGAACATGAGACGTCCGGATGCATTACTTACTCGGATTGTCTCAGCCGTGCTGTCATACTCCTAATTGATGAGCGTGTTTTCTACTTATTTAGTTCATGCAATTAGTGAGGTTGACGTGTCACTCTTGATATGCATTTTTTTTCTGCAGGTGGATTAGCAAGGTTATTAGGAAGAAACATGAATCTTCTGTCACGAGTGTCGCGTGGCATCCAAACAATGTGAGTATAGTATTATCTATCTCTTGGAAGTAACGGAAATCTTTAGTAGGGAAACTGAAGGCACACTTTATGGTGTGCTTTCATTATAGTTGTGTTTATATAAGGTGTTTGTCTGGCACTTGCGAGACGCATATCTCCCATTGATACCATAAAGACGATCGGAAGAACTTGATGCAATTCTGTTTGGTGTAGACATGAAATATCTTTATAGGAATTGGTATTGTCATGTATACGCATGACCTGTTTTCATTGGATGTAATATTGGTTTGTTTGCTTTCGTGTTTCTTCAGATACATCTTGCAACAACATCCACTAATGGTAAATGCAGAGTATTCTCCACTTTCATCAAGGGTGTAGATACAAGGTCGACTTCTTTTGCGTAGATGTTTTGTACATGCCAAGGATAGATTAGTATTTGTGGTAGAAGGGGTTGGAGAATTTACATGTGTCAAGGATAGACTAGTATTGTCGACTTCATTTGTGTGGATATTTTGTACATGCCAAGGAGACAATGGCTATATTAGAATGCTCGGAATTCTAAAGTTGCATGTGTATGGTGTACTGCACATGTACTGTTGTGCTTATCTGTAATTTCATATTTCAAGTTTATTTATTTTGCATTATCTGAATTTCATCTATGTGTTGCGGCTGTATTTGATTGTTGAAATGATATTTCTAAGTGGTACAATTGAGAAAATTGTATGTTTTTGTAAATTCTGATTGAATGTTGCAAACTATTGGGAAAATATTAAATTCACTATTCCGGGCGGTATGATTAAATTATGGTAGTAATAGTTATCCAGGGCACTTAACTGCCGGGACAAAGACCATCAAGGGCGTAGTAATTGCCGGCAATATATATAACTGCGGGGGAAACTTCAACTAACGTGCCAATGGAAACCAAGTTTTTTAGGTCAATTAACTGCCGGGAAAACAACTAACTGCCAGGGAAAACGGACAATCAGGGGCAGGTTAACTGCCGGGGAAAACGACAATCAAGGGCAAGTTAACTGCCGGCAATACCTATAACTGCCGGCAATACCTCTAACTGCCGGGAAATAGCTAACGCCGGGGAAACTATAACTGCCGGGGAAAAAACTTTCTAGGGTAGTTAATTGCCGGGAATTCACATATCTGCCAGGAAATGTTTTTCCCAACAGCACTTTACCGGGCAGGCAATAAGTGTTGGGAAAACTAATTGCCGGCAGATAAATTGCCTTGCAACACAGTTTTTCCCGGCAGTTGCATTGCCCTTAATACTATGCCATGGTGTAGTGTTCTCCCCTGTCTCTCTCTGTCAATGGGCCCACATGATTTGTCAGACCCCTGGTGTGGAATACCCAAAGATCTTATGTATATACCATGCTAGTCCAGGATTAAAGGCTAGCACACACATTCACAACATTTGGCATCACATCCATACAATCACATACTAAGGTAAAGCAAAATGAAGTATTCTACTTAAGCTATTACAAGAGTTATTACAAATAATGGCCGACTGGCCAAATAAAAGCAGTCATCAGAGATAAGTAAATAGTAGCGGAAGATATAGTAATAGTAGCAAAAGTCCAGCGGCTTGCCCATCTAATCTCTCAGGCAACCGACAAGGAACAAGGCCTAAGTAGATCCGTCACCCAACCCCTCGGTGCTAGGTGCAAGGAACTCGTCGTCTGGCGTCGGTTCATCTGCAAATTCTAAATCAACAACAATAGCAAAATTGAGTACTTGTGTACTCAGCAAGACTTGTAGTGTATCGCAAAAATAGATGCAAGGCTGTCAAATGAATGGCTCTACCTTACAAGTTATTTTGCTCAAAGTCAGGTTCATTTGCAATAGTCATAAGTAATAATTTGCAACGGAATTTTGAAAGAGTAGTATTAAGAAAGTAAGTACAGGATAGTAAGTAAAGTAACTGAACAAATAACAACAACACCCGCAACCCTAACTGGTTGCAAGCAAAAATATAATCAATATTCCGCCATAGAAATGGCACTGACAAATTCATGTTCAACCATAGAAATGACAGTCCTGCTATAGAAATAGCAAATCAGTCATAGAAATGACAATTGCACTATAGACATAGAAATAAGGCCATAGAAATGGCAGTTAACTCAACAAATGAAAAATCTCATGTCATTACCCCAATCTTTTGGGACAAAATCGTTTGGAAAACAAAACTACCGCCATACCAGCCGCACTAAGCATGCTCTTGACCACGAGCGCGGCTATTCGAATAGTTTATCACTCTACAGAGGTGTACAACTTTACCCATAGTACGCGGTATTCCAGTTGCTTGGAACATCTCTATATCACTGCTCACTACCGAAGGTAAGCAGCCTAGAGTTTGCGACGCAGCCTTTACATTATCTAGTCCTACCTTTGCACTAGCCCTACGAATCATTATCCTCATCCGTCAGGATAATAATAATAATAATGAAGATAATAATAAAAGTACACATCGAATGAGGAGATTCACTCACTCAGATGGAAACACGTTGAGCAAGTCCCTCACTTCGCCTGGATGGAAACCCATCGAAGTGAGGCATCCGCAGTTGTGTCGGCATGCCGGTCCTTCGGCAATGCGCGGACTACTTCTGCCTACTGTCGTGCAAGCCTAAGATGTCGATAACTTAGTTAGCTACGGCTACCCCATCCTAGCACATACGGTTGTATGATTAGGTCTTAGTCCTGGATTTGCTAGCTTCAGTCCATAATTGAGTATGGGCGAGACCTCTACCCTATCTACTAGTGAGTTACAATCCTCACTCTTTCATAATAAAACATAACTCACATGTGTCTAAAGACTAAAGTTTTCATGTCATTTTCAAAATAATTCCAAACTCACAAATTAACATATTGTCCTTAAATAAATTTTCATAAATTCTATTGCTCTAGTAGCATTTGTAAGACAATCATACTTAAAAATTCCCAATTGACATTATCTATTGTCTAACACACATTCTAAAAGATTACAACAGTAAGGGATCAATATTTCAAGGAGATATATGCAGCAAGTAGGATTTACAACTACCAATTTCCCGATAATAGCATTTTCATACAAGAAATACACGCATGCATAATAGGATTTACAAAACAAAGTGCAATAATTAAAATAATGGAATCTTTATGATCAAAGGGGGTGCTTGCCTTGCTCTTGATGTTCTGGAGTTATGGTATATTGATTCGTCGCAAAAATAACCCGAATAATCGAAGTCTAAAAAGAGCCAGAAACAAATTAAATAACATCCAACAAAATAAACACTAACCAAAAACAAGTATTTTTATAAAAATAGGAATATTATTGTAATACCTCGGCCTACTCGTATGCGGCCCATGTGGCCCATGAGGAGTTGTGTGATGGGATTAGTCCCACATTGCTTGTCTAAAGTGAGTTGTACTAGTATATAATGCTGTTGGGTCCAAACATAGCACCTCCGGGTTAACCCTTTTACACGGCGAGGCGAAAGTGTAAGTGGGGTGCTATGTGTCTTGTGAGTCCGCCCAGTGAAATTTGGGCATTGAGTAGATTTTGGGCGAGGTGTTACAGATGGTATCGAGCATCAACCTTATTTGCAGGCGCGTCTGCGGGATAGAAGCGCGGGCATATGGCGCATGGCGTGTGGTCCCGAGTGGACACACGGCATGGCATATGTGCCAAACCGGACGCCTGCAGACGTGTCTTGAGGTGGTTACGGGCATTTGCACAGCGTATGCGGTGTCTTTGCCGAGGGCGTCGACCCTTAAGGGGTGAATGTAATACCTTGGCCTACTCAGTATGCATTTCATGTGGCCCATGAGGAGTTGTGTGATGGGATTAGTCTCACATTGCTTGTCTAAAGTGAGTTGTACTAGTATATAATGCTTGTTGGGTCCAAACATAGCACCTCTGGGTTAACCCTTTTACACGAAGCGAGGACGAAAGTGTAAGTGGGGTGCTATGTGTCTTGTGAGTCCATACGGTGGGCTGAGCATTGAGCGGATTTTGGGCCAGGGTGTTACAATTACGATTTTATATGAATTTAGAGACAAATTTCATTCAATTTGGAGTTTCCTAGCAAAAGTTATTAAGGTTTTAATTTGGTTCGGCTAAGGAAATCAAATAAAATTGAGAAATACGCTTTCCGGTGGAGAAAACGTATTCCCACACATGTTCTAAAGTGGTTTACGCTTCCCCAAAAGGAAAACGTATTCCCCTCATAAATAAATGCGTACTTTCTAATTTTTATTTGATTTCCGGTTAAACTGACATGTGGGGTCCACTATCAGTGAAAAGGGTTAACGAGCACAGTGTATAGACCAATGGTCTATACACGTGGCGCATGGGTTCACGGAGTGGTTTCACTGTGCACTTAAGCTGAGGGGCCCGCATGTCATAGACTCTATTAAGAAAACGTTTTGATTTAAGTTTTCTTTTAGACTAATGACTCGGTCCCACACGTTAGTGATTCATTGGAACTAACTAAACAATTAAAGATTGGATTGGCCCTAATGGCTATAATTAGACACACTGATGATGAGCTGCAGTGCTTGTCATCGTTGTGCTGCGCGGTGGCATGAGCGCCCACGCGACTCACCGGTGATGCAGAGCTCGATGGCGCTGAAGAGTGCCAAAAATGGAACCTATGTACTAATGCGCACCTACCGGCACCAATGGTGTGGCCTGAAGTGGCTCAACGCGGCGGTGCGCCGGCGAAGAACGGCGGAGCGGTTACGGCAAAAAGGCGACAAGGCAAACGAGCTATGCTCATGATGATCTAATGCACGCAATAGCAACTAGGGGTTACTAGGAGTCTACCCGAATGATGCGGAGGTCCAGAGATGGTCGGAGACGTGCTGTCGACGGTGAGCTGCGGCGGTGTGGCCGGTCGTGTGTGGAGAAGGAGCTCGGGTGATGGAAAAGATCCAACGAGGGTTGGAGAAGCTTCCTGGTGCTTAGGCGATGCTCCAGCTATAGCCGATTGGTTTGGAGCACAGTGAAACACAGGCGGGGCTTGGAGTGGCGGTTTCGGCCGGAGACGAGGAAGACGACATGATTCGGGAGCTCTTGTGATTCAAAGATTGAATTGAGTGAGGGGAAAGAATACTAGTGCACTGGGACACAAAGTGGCGCGATAGGAATGACTAGGAACCCTTCAGTTTGCCGACAATGGAGGCGGTGGCGCACGGCCATTCTAGGTTTTTTTGCTCTTAGAGCTCCAGAGCTCGATTGAGTGGATGAGAGGAGTGAGTGAGCGCATAAGCTTGGAAAAGGTGAAATGCAGCTCGGGGATGCCCTCTTATAGACAATGTGGCGGAGGTGAACGAGGTGGAGCTCGGGCAGCCATGGGCAATCTGGTGGAGCTTCAAAATGTTGCACGGGCAGGGATGGGCTCGCGCGGGCAAGCGATGCGACCGGAGTAGTTGGCCGTGGAAAACCATGGGTGAGGCAGTCAAAAATAGTGGGCGGCGTGGCGGAGGGCTCGTGGTGCCACGTTGGAGCGCCCGGGCGTGAAGTGGACGAAGGTCCCTACGCTCGGGGCCCACCGGTCAGCGAAACCAGAGTTGGAACGTTTCGACAATCCGATCGAAAATGGATGGTCTTGATCGAGTGTGTCGTTCGGACGGTCTGAATGGCCCACTTGATTAGGTCGGTCCAATCAAGATCTGACAGTGTGCGCGCGTGCTTGCTTGGATGGTCCGATCGAAATTCAGCGGCCCAGATTGCTCGTTCGTTCGGACGGTCCAAACGACCCATTTGATTTGGACGGTTGATATCAAATCTAACGGTCCAAATCACTTTGCGCTATTTCAGACTTGTTCTGATCGTGAAGTTGGTCAGGTTCGACCGGGAGGTTTGGGTTCGGGTCCGAGGAACAGTACATGTTGGGTTTTTAGAAAACAAAAGGATAAGTATTTGAGGAATTTTCAGATGGGGTTGCACAACTCCAAAATTTCTGAAATTTTTATAGGAGGTTCTTGACTCTAAGATTAACCTTGTGTAAAATTCTCGGAGATTTTCATGAATTGTATTTTTCTTTAAAAATTTCTCAAGGTTCTGCCCTAGGGTTTGACTAAGGATCTAATTGATTTGACTAGCGCTTTTAACCTAGCAAATAAAATCTAAAAATGATGAAATTTTTTAGAGGAGTCACTAAGATGATCTAGAACCTAGGAAAAATATTTCTAGAGGATGATCACAAAATTTGTTTTAAAAGTTTTAAAGGATTATGTTTCTAGTTAATTGAAGCATTAGGTTTTCAAAGTCAACAAAACTTTCGAAAGAAATTCCAGAGAATTCAAATAACAACAGGATGCATAAAAAGTTTTAAATTCCTCTCATTTTTATACATTTTAAAAACAAACCCAAGTTTGGGCTATTACATGATTAAAATGTTAATTAGCGCGAAATGACAGTACTTAAATATACTAAGTTGATGACAGGTGGGACCGACCAAAAAGGTAATCAGAAATCTAATTCGAAACAAGTTTAGTAAATGAGTCACTGACATGTGGGATCACGCACTATTCTCAGTTTTAAAAACACATTTTAAAACCCGAGAGACTGACATGTGGGCCCTAGCCATCAGTTAATTAAAATTAGAAATAGGTTTAATCATTAGTTAATAAATATGAGTCTATGAAATTTGGGACTGCCTCTGGTTAATAACTAAAATCAATAAAACGAAAATATAAGTTACTGACAAGTAGGCACCATATGTAAGTTAATAAAAATCAAAAAATGAGAAAAAAAACCGCTTTAATTTCAAAGGAAAATACGTTTTCTCTACTGGAGAGTGTAAACCTCAGTAGAACTCAGAGGAAAGTACGCTTTCTCTGTTGGAAAAGTGTAAACCTTAGAAAATATGCTTTTGACGTCAACACTTTTCTAATTTCTGGAATTTTCAAACCGAAGCAAATTAAAACGTTAATAACTTTTGCATACAAACTCCAAATTGAATTCATCTTTTTTATAAATTCATATAAAATCATGCTCTACCTGAATATGCAAAAATATTTGGATTTTATTGCTATTTAAATTATTTGGCTATATTTTATTTGCTTTCGGCTCTTTTGATTAGATGTTGATTGTTCAAGCGAATTTTACAACGATCCTCCATCCTCATATTCAAAGCAACTAGAGCAAGGCAAGCACCTCCTTTGACCATGTTGATCCTACTATTTTAATTATCATACTTCTTTTTGCAAAATCTATTATGCATGCGTGTTTGTTTGATTAAAATTGCTATATTCGGGGTTTACGGTAGTCGTAATCCTATTCGATGCATGAACCTCCTTAAAATATTAATATCCTTACTATTGAAGCAATTAGGTTATGGAATAGACAATAAATGATGTCAATTTGGGTATTTTGAGTGCGGGTGTCGCACAATTGCTTAGTCAAGCTATAGTCTTTACTAAAATTTGCTAAAAGGATGTCATGATGAACATGAAATTAGGAGTTTTGAAAGGATGGTACAGAGGAGTTTACCTCTATTATTTTGTAAAAAAATAAAAATAAAAAATTTAGTTTGCAACGCGGACGAGTTATATTATATTCTGAGAAGTGTGAGAGGTGTATCTCACAAGTATGTAACATCCCAAATTTTGGTCTGTTTTTGAAGTTTTAAAAATAAAATAACCATTTGAATCTGTTAAAGTTAAATCTTAATCTAAATTGTTATGAATCAAAACAATTTCATATGATTGATGTCAATATCAACTTTTGTCAAAATTATTTTATTTGGTTTCTCTGTGCTTGGATATATTTTCTAGATTTTTCTAGAATTTTTCCGAGTGTATTTGCTATTTTCTAACTACTTTTTGGAGTTTTAGTATTTTCTAAAAACAAAATGATATTATAAATCTCAGAAAACCACTTGGGCTAAATTCCTATTCCTTTGGCCCATTTCCTTTGCTCTTGGCCCAACTCCTCGGCTCAGCCCAGCCATGCCTCTTCTCTCTCTCCGCTTCGTTGACCAGTGGGTCCCACCGAGTCGTCTCCCACCTTTCCTTCGACTTTGACCGCCATTACCGTCTCCTTGGATCTTCGTCCAACAAAACGCAATCTCCAACTAAACCACCCTAGATTTGCGCTTCACATCTTATCTCTTTCTTTCCTATACTCGAATTCAGTAGAATTCTATCCCGTATCCTTTCCTATCACTAAGATTGCATCATGTTCGTTCCGAACTCTTTTAGGGTTCTACCTAATCTGGCTCACCCTCACCCTATAAATAGGACCCCGAGGATCGCCTCAGCGCCCTCATCCCAAACATTCAAGCCACCTCGACCCTAAAGCTCTAGCGCCACCGCAATCCAAGGTTTTAGGGTTTTGGCCGAGCTTCTTGTTTTTCAATTTGCGCCACCAACGTTGCCGCCTCGTCGTCGTCTACCATGCCATCATCTTCAGTGTCGCCCAAGCTACCTCTAGAACCTCTCCTCATCGTTAGAGCGTCACCGAAGCATTTTTCGACAAGCGCCCGTACCTCTCCATTGCCGCAACCTCGTCGCCAGCCACCACTGTTCCCTCTGACCACCAGTAAGCACCTCATTAGATTCGCAATAGCATTCTCTACTTGTTGGTATCACTCACCATCGGTGAAGCCCCACCGAGCGCCGTCGACCGTGGGGACCCGAGCCTCGCTATCGTTTATTGCCATTGCAGTTCTCGCGTGGTCGAAAATCCTTTCGACCAGTATCCTTTCGACCAGTTTCCTTTTGACTAGTAGTAAAAATCCTACAACCAGATAGTCATAATTTCCTATGACCAGTAGTCGTAACTCCCTATGACCATGTAGTCGTAATTTCCTACAACCAGCAGTCGTAACTCCCTACGACCAGGCAGTTGTAACTTCCTACGGCCATGTAGTTGTAATCTTCTACGACCATGTGCAGTCAAAACCTTCTGACCAGGTGGTCGAATCTCCTTTCGAGCACGTGTGGTTGAAAATGTTAAACAGTACTCAAAACACTTTTTTGAGTATTTCTTAGAGTTTTGATCTTCCAGAAACCATACACTACTACAAAACAGGCTATAGTAGACGCCCCATCACAGACGGTTCCTTTGGAACCATCTGTGTTGGGTCTGTCTGAACTTCGGTTGGCGCGCCGATATCATATCACGAGCGTTTCTTATTTAGAACCGTGCATGATAATCATTATCACGAGCGGTTCATTAATAGAATCGTGCAGAATTATCACTGAGCGGTTCTATTCACAAACCGTGCGCGATAATCGACCAATCACGAGCGGTTCTCAATAAGAACCGCTCAGCGATAATTAGTTATCACGAGCATGCTTCTAATTAAGAACCGTTTGTGATATTACGCTATCCTCTACGCGCAGACTACCGCTGCTTTGCCTTGCGCTTTGAGGCCAGTGTCGCGAGCGGTTCTTTAATAGAACTGCATGAATGATCCTGAGCGGTTCTATTAAAAACCGTCTATGATAGGTGCTATCACGCAGCGGTTCTTAACAAGAACCGTCTCGATTGTTGGGCGAGAAACGAAAATTTGAACATAATGGGCGAAATGCCAAACTTCGCTTTATATAACCTCCATCTCCTCCTCTGCGGTCTCTCCTCCTCACAGCTCATACCTCCATCTCCTCCTCTGCCGTTTCTCCTCCTCACACCTTGCGCCCGGCCTCCGAGCTTGCTTGCCGGCGGCCTCCTCCAACTCGTCCGGCCTCATCGTCACCGGCCTCATCCGAGCCATCACCCTCGGCCTCCTCCACCTCGCCCGACCTCGTGCCACTGGCCTCCCACGACCTCGTCGCCTTGGCCTCCTCCACTTGTCGCCCCAACCTCCCACGACCTCACTCTCTACTCCCCTTTGCTTTGTGATGTGGATTCTTGAGTTGATGCTCTTGTGATGTGGGTGATGCTCTTTGTGATGTGTGTAGTTCATGTTGAGTTATTTGGTTTGGGCAAAAATATAGATGGTAGATCGCGCACGTTCGGTAAAATCATCAAGGTCAGATTCTCTTCGCAAGGTCTCGAAAAAGTGAAAACCCCAAAAAAGGTCATTTAGGGCTTCTAAACGGCCTCCGAAGTTTTAGCAGCCGTTTTCGGTTTTTTTTGCCACAGAAAAGGCTATCACAGACGGTTCTAGACAAGAACCGTCTGTGAAAACTCATCACAGATGGTTCTGAACAAGAACTGTCTGTGAAAATGTCATCACCGACGGTTTGTAAATTAAACCGTCGGTGATATTCTCGATCACGAGCGGTTTTGATGAAAACCGCGTGATAATAACTTCCTGAGCGGTTTCAACAAAAACCGTCAGTGATAGTGCGATATCCTGAGCGGTTTTGAACCGTGCATGATAACTACTGTTATCACAGACCAACAAATATAGACGGTTCGAAAACCGTCTATAATGACGGTTCCGAACCGTCTGTGATGAGGCTTCCTGTAGTAGTGATATCTTCTTCATTCGAACTCCGTTTGAGCCCATTCAAATTTCTAAATTCATATAAATTCAAGATCTATTTATCTGAGATTTTTACTTAATTTTTTGAGTTGGTTTTATCTCTATTTTTTTATTTATTTGGTTTATTTGCTTTGTTTGCGAGTAGATGTTGATACTTCGATGAGTTTTGGGCAAGGAGGACTGCATCAAGATCAAGATCAATCCCAGAATTTATAACAAGGCAAGCTATAATCCTTTGATCATATTGAACCTATGATTTCAAAAGTATTTTTTTATATGATTGCATGCTATCTTTATACAAATTGTTTTGGGATTAGCTATTCCATGTTGTCATTATGCCTCTATTGATTATTTGAATGCCATGAATCCTTTGTCACCCTAGCATGGATAATTTTAGTAGCAAATATTTGTATCACCAACATGGGTAGCGTACAGATGCTTAGTTAGGCTTAGTTACGATGGGTTCATTATCACATGTGTCATAATGATTAATCTTGACTTAATGATATATGGAATCATGGTGGTTATCCACTCTTGTTAAAATTTGTGTACCATGATAGGGTATATCATTGGTCTTAGTTAAACAAGATGGTTTTCGCTCGGGGCGATTGGATGGTGGATTGAGGGTGTGGATTTAACACGTTGTGTGTTGTGGAAAGATCACTTGAGTAACTTATCAAGGACTTAATCTTGTATGCCATTGAACTAGGCCTTAACCGTACAACCACATGTCTAGTATGGGATGAACCTGGCTAATTAATTAGTGATGTTTTGATTTGGTTCTGTTTTGGTTGTTTGGCGTAAGAGGGGGCCCTGTTTGGTCAGTGATACATTCAGTGTTGAAACCTTAGTGAGCAGAACTGAGTCAAAACAAAACTTCGTAAAGGCTTTAACACGTGCTCTAGATTGCTTACCTAAGGTAGTGAGCAGTGGTATCGATGGATGCTAAATAAACTAGAGAAGTTGTGTTATGTGGGTAAAGCTGTACAACCTCTGCAGAGTGTAAAACTATTCGAATAGCTGTGTTCGCAGTTATGGACGTGTCTGGGGATTTCACACGAGAGATAGAGTTTCTTATAAAATGTGTCGGAGTGTGAATGGAAAGTTCACTTAATGAATATAATATTTGTTTGGTGAACAGGTAATTAACTTGGTGGTTTGTCTTGGGAAGTGAATGGGTAGTTCACTAGTTGTTTCAAAGTAATTGTTTACTTATTAACTATTCTCTTTAACTACGTGTTTAAATCTATGTATTGTATTTATTGTCAGCGCTGCTTTCTACAAAAGAACCATACGGCTAACCTTTATCAAGCCTTGCATACTATTTGCATACATTTCCCTACGGCTTCGTGAGTGCTTTATGTACTCACGGCTTTACACCTTTGTTAATCAGTTGAAGAATATCAAGCTGCTCAAGAGTTCTTCGCCCAGAAGTACCATGAAGGTTTTGCGGATTAGGATGTGTTCTCCACTCGATTGCTTGTGGGCATGTTGATTGGCCTTTTCAAGAGTTTCGTTCCACTGCAAGAGTTTATTTGTTTCTTTAGCCCTGCGTGACAAGTTAAGTAAACGTTGACCATAAGGCCCAGTTATTATTACTATTTGTTACATTAAGATCATTTTAGTTAAATCGAATAAATGGATGGTATTTCATCACTGTTTCCTGTGTGAGCTAGCTATTGATCTGGGACTTGTTCAGAATACACAGAGGGTTCCTGAATCATATTTTTGGGTCCTGGTAGAGGTGGTATCAGAGCCATATCGACTATAGAACACAACCTTAGTTAGCATGGTCGTTTTAGCCAAAAGCTTCAAAACTTATTTTCTAAATCAAATCAACTTAATTTTACTTGAGTAATTGTTCTTTTCTCTTCTACTCTATTCTTTTCTCACCTCAGTCTAATCCATTCTTATCCTAGTCTATTCTTTTCTCATCTTGTTCTACAAATCTGGAGATCTTGTTCCTTATCTTGGCTGAATTTTGTTTTATAAATTTTTAACTGACTTTCTTGCCTTATTAATTTCTCTAGTCCGGAAGAAAGAAGTCGAATCACCAGCAATCGTCAAGAGTATCTTCGTTGCTTTGTTCCAGTTGTTCGTCCAAAGTCCCCACCAGCAGTTCGCAACTCAAGGGTGTTCTACAGCGATTCGGAGCTAGAAGTTGAAGAATCTTCGTTCTCTAGTCCCGAGTGGGAGCCGTCCTATTGGAGTTTTTAGTAGCATTTTTAGATCGTTGTTGAAATAGGTCTTTATTTGAGTTGTGTGTAAGTGGGAGCTGTAGTTTTACTATCAAGCATTATGTTGCAGTCACACTAAAGCTTTAATTTGAAGAGTTAGTTGTGCTTTCATAGCATTTCAGCTATGTCTTCGTTATCTTTTGCCTTTGGGTATAATCTGTTTCCCCTAATTAAGTTGTCTCTATCTGCTTTATCCTGCTCCGTCTCGTCTATTGTGCTATTCCCTCTCATCTACATTACTTTTCTATCTTACCTATTAAACCTGTGAACAATCGTCGTGAGTTGGATGAATCTTGTAAGTGAAAGATGATGCAGCATGAAGTTCATCAGAATAATCTACAGAGAGCCAAAACCAATGCACAGTCGCCTGTTCGTTACAACAATCCAGCCGCAGGAGTTACTTGTTTCAACTGCCATGAGACAATTCATTATGCTAACAAGTGTTCGCAGAACCAAGGGTCGACACCAATTACTTTCAATTTGGGACCTACACCAGCCAGAACTTCGTTGCCAGGAGTAGGAAGACGAATGCCTCACACTCCAATTCAAGCTACCAGGACTCCATCAACTGCAGCAAGATGAGAGCTAAATCACGTCACTACAGAAGAAGTTCAACTAGTTCAGAACGTCATTTCTGGTAAGTCTTTAAGTTAGACCTGTGTCTGAACCTATTCTCTAGTCAACCCGAATCTCGAGGACGAGATTCCTTTTAAGGGGGGTACATTTGTAACATCCCAAAATTTAGTCTGTTTTTGAAGTTTTAAAAATAACCATTTGAATTTTTCTGTTAGAGTTAAAGCTTAATCATAATTTTCATGAATCAAAACCATTTAATATGAGTAATGTCAATATCAACTTTTGTCAAAATTATTTTATTTGGTTTCTCTGTGCTTAGATACATTTTCTAGATTTTTATAGAATTTTTCTGAGTGCATTTTTTATTTTCTAATTGCTTTTTGTATTTTCAGAAATTTTCTAAAAAGAAAACGATATTATAAATCTCAGAAAACCTATTGGGCTAAATTCCTATTCCTTTGGCCCATTTCTTTCGCTCTCGGCCTAGCTCCTCGGCTCAGCATAGCAACGCCTCTTCTCTCTCTCCGCCCCGCTGACCAGTGGGTCCTACCGAGTCATCTCCCACCTCACCTTCGACTTCGACTGCCATTGCTGTCTCCTTGGAGCTTCATCCGACAAAATGCAATCTCCAACTAAACACCTCGGATTTTCGCTTCACATCTTTATCTCTTTCTTTCCTATACCCGAATTCGGTAGAATTCTATCCCGTATCCTTTCCTATCACCGAGATTGCATCGTGTTCATTCCAAACTCTTTTAGGGTTCTACCTAATCCGGCTCGCCCACACCCTATAAATAGGACACCGAGGATCGCCTTAGTGCCCTCATCCCAAACCCTGAAGCCACCTCAACCCTACAGCTCTAGTGCCGCCGCAATCCAAGGTTTTAGGGTTTCGGCTAAGCTTCTTGTTTTTCGATTTGCACCGCCAACGTTGCCGCCTCAATGTCGTCGACCACGCCATCATCTTCAGTGTCGCCTAGGCTAGCTCCAGAACCTCTCCTCGTCATCGGAGAGTCGCTGAAGCGTTTTCTGACAAGCGCTCGCACCTCTCCGCCGCCAAAACCTCATCGCCAGCCACCACTGTTTCCTCCGACCACCAGTAAGCACCTCATTAGATTTGCAATAGTGTTCTCTATATGTTGGTATCACTCATAACCGGTGAAGCCCCGCCGAGTGCCGTCGACTGTGGGGACCCGAGCCTCGCTATCATTTGTCGGCATAGCAGTCCTCGTGTGGTAAAAAATCCTTTCGACCAGTTGTCGAAAATCCTACGACCGGGCAGTCGTAATTTCCTACGACCAGTAGTCGAAAATCCTATGACTAGGCAGTCGTAATTTCCTACGACCAGTAGTTGTAACTCCCTACGACCAGTCAGTCGTAATTTCCTACGACCAGTAGTCGTAACTCCCTACGGCCAGTAGTCATAACTCCCTCCAACCAGGCAGTTGTAACTTCCTACGACCATGTAGTCATAATCTTCTACGACCTTGTGTAGTCGAAACCTTCTGATCAAGTGGTCGAATCTCCTTCCGAGCACGCGTGGTCGAAAATGTTGAATAGTACTCGAAACTCCTTTTTGAGTATTTCTTAGGGTTTTGATCTTCCAAAAGCCATATCTTCTTCATCCGAATTCTATTTGAGCCCATTCAAATTTCTAAATTCATATAAATTCAAGATCTATTTATCTAAAATTTGTATTTAATTTTTGGAGTTGGTTTTATCTTTGGTTTTATTTATTTGGTTTATTTGCTTTGTTTGTGAGTAGACGTTGATACTTCGGGGAGTTTTGAGCAAGGAGGAGTACTTCAAGATCAAGATCAATCCCAAGATTTATTCCAAGGCAAGCCGTAGTCCTTTGATCATATTGAACCTATGATTTTAAAAGTATATTGTTTTATACAACTGCATGTTATCTTTATACAAATGACTAGTATGGGATGGACCTGGCTAATTAATTAGCGATGTTTTGATTTGGTTATGTTTTGGTTATTTGGCACAAGAGGGGGGCCCTGTTTGGTCAGTAAGATATTCAGTGTTGAAACCTTAGCGAGTAGAATCGGGTCAAAACACAACTTTGTAAAGGCCTTGACGCGTGCTCTAGACTGCTTACCTAAGGTAGTGAGCAGTGGTATCGACGGATGCTAAACAAACTAGAGAGGTCTTGCTATGTGGGTAAAGCCTTTGTTGATCAATTGAAGAATATCAAGCTGCTCAAGAGTTCTTTGTCCAGAAGTACCATGAAGGTTTTGCGGATTAGGATGCGTTCTCCACTCGATTGCCTGTGGGCATGTTGATTGGCCTTTTCAGGAGTTTTGTTCCGCTGCAAGAGTTTATTTGTTTCTTTAGCCCTGCTTGGCAAGTTAAGTAAACGTTGACCATAAGGTCCAATTATTATTACTATTTATTACTTTGAGATCTTTTTAGTTAAATTGAATAAATGAATGGTATTTCATCATTGTTTCCTGTGTGAGCTAGCTACTGATCTGGGACTAATTCAGAATACACAGGGGGATCCGGACCCCTCCAACTTCACCGAAGATCTCCTAGCGCGGTGGCTCACGCCTGGAGGTTCGCCGTGCCGCGACGCGCGCACGACCAACATCTCCATCCGGTTCTTGGCGATCTGTGGCGGCGGTGACTGACCAAAATTGGCGCCGAGATCCACGAGTTCACCTTCTGGGCGCTGGATGACACCGGCCAGCAGAGCTGCCTCGGCGAGGACGCGTGCTTCGACGGAGGTGCTGGGGAAGGGGAGCTTGGGGACGACGGTGGTGGTGAAGTGGCTTACGTGGCAGCGGCGCTGCGGCGGCGATGTGTTGAAGAAGAAGCGATGGTGATGGCAATCGAAGAAGACGGGGGCAATAACGTCAATATTTGTGAAATATGTAGATCAGTGGTATTTCTATGAGAAAAAGATGTTTGCAATGGCATATTTCGAATATCGAAATGAGCGATGGCACTTCTCTAAAACGGACACTTTGTAGTGGCATTTATCAAAATTTCCCTTTTTTTACCTAGGACCACCTCTGGTTCTAGCATGTCGCTTATGTTTTAAGTAGGTGGTGTTAGGAAACCTGGGCCTAGGCCTTGCAGGCCTAGCCTATGGTGACTTCTCATTCACCTTTAGACTATATATATAGGAGGGGAAATCCAACCATTGTGTGTGCTTTTTGAGAAGAGAAATAAAGAGAAGAAAAAAGGCTCTCCATATCTCTGTGTTCAATCTACTATTTGTTCTTACATTGTTCTATGTGATTCGACATCCATCTACGAGGTGATCGATCGGACTAAACTCGCCAGTGACAGTTTCTTACCACGTTATCAGCACGATCGACTCTGACCTACCTCTAGGCCTACTCTACTCGGATCGAAAGGTAACCGTCGAAGCACGATGCTCATAGATTGAATCATATTTTCTAGATCGCTTTCAATTCTGTAAATTTTGCTTTCTAGATTGTGTTTCCGCGGTGCAAATTTCCTCTAATCTCCGCGAGCCGACTTGCAATCATTGGTACAATGCCAATCGGATGATTGGTTGAAAAGAGGGATTGTTGATTACACTGCAGATTGGATGAACACAGAAAAAGAAAGAAAATAGCGCCAGCGATCGCATGCATCCGCGCCGCCTGCACGCAGCCACGCACCATACGGCGCACCCGCACATGACCACCCATGCACCCGGACCACCGTGCCCAGCATGCATTGCCGCCGGCTTGGAGCTGCATCGTCGCTGCGTGCCGCATGCGCGCTGCCATGACCTCCCGCACGAGGCACGCCCTGCAACAACCACTACTCGAAGCCGCCGCCCACGCCGGTCGTCTCAAAGAGGCGCTACTGCTAGCCCCGCGTTGTCCTCCCGCACAAAGCGTCGCCGCCACCCTTCGATCCTCCCCACACGGCCGCCTGACATCCATCGCCCCGTATGGGCGCCTCACAGCTTCGACCTCGAACGGCCGCACCGCACCAGCTTGCAGCCGCTATCTGGCCACCCACAAGCCACCCTCTGGCCCCTCACGTCGTGCCACAGTCGTGCCGGCGTGGTTACGCCACCGAGCCGGGTCGCACCCACTGCCACGTGTGCCGCGCCATCCCCACCACGGCCCTGTCGGCCGTGCGAGCCCACCGTGCACCACGCCCAGCCTATCACCGTCTCTTCACGGGCGCTGCCGCCACCGCCTTTTGGGAACACGGCAAGGGGGAAACCTTAACCCCCTGCTCACCCCTTTAAACCAACCATATGGGTCGAAGTAGGCCGAATAGGGGCCAGCCTAAGTATTTTTTTTGGGAAAAAAAGCAAAAAAACCTGAAAAGAAAAGGAAATTTTGCAAGTAGGCCCTCAGGGTTTTTTGAAAATTGAGCGGACAATTTATCAGAATTGAAATTTAGTGGTTTAGCCCTTGGAAATTGCAAAATTCACTGAAAATTCATATTCCAGCAGAAAAGAGCCTCGAGAATTCAATTTTGGATCATTTTGAGCATTTGAAGCATGTTTAACTATGCTATTATTATTTCTATGCATTTTATGTATTGTATCTACTATTTTGATTATCTATAATTTTTTATATTGCTTTTAATCACTAAAAATAGTAGTAAATCATGAAAAATGCATAGAAAAAAACAGGAACATTGTGAGAATTTTTGTACGATTATTTGCAACAATTTTATGCAGATTACCAGCAGTAATCGTATGGCCAGTAGGACCAATAATGCTACAAATGTGTCATATGGGGGCATTGGTCATGGATTTGCTGTGAGCCGCAACATATTATTGATGCTTTCCAGTCTAAGAAGAAGGGCAAAGGATAGCATGAGGCACACCTCGCTATTGTAGGCACAGAGGATCCACAACCATTAGTTGCACTCATAGATGTGGACAGCCCAGTAGCAGCCCCCATCACCCCCTCCTTTGGACATCGCGGTGGCCGCAGCTGTAGTTGCCCAAGAGGAGAAGATCGTCATGGAGCAGATTTAGGCAGAAGTTTTTACATACTTTGCTAATTCGATCTAGTGCACGCATTGCACTTAGATCTTTTTATAGTTACTTGTAGTTTGTGGTTGTGATAGAACATTGAATTATTTTAATAATGGTTGTAAGCTCTAGGAGTGTAACAGCCTCAGTTTTAATAAACAGTAATAAAATGCTTTTCATAGCATTTCTGGTCATTTTTAAAAAAAACATGAGCATCTTGTTACAATTTAAAAACTTCCATTTCAACCCAAATCTGAGACTTGTTTTGAAGCTTCAAAAGAAAATGCAAGTCAATGCTTGTATTGAGGCAGGGAAGTATTTTTATCAAACACTAGATAAATTATCTTGAATAAAAATAACTTTTGTCAAATTTTTAGAGATTATTTTGACCTTATGAAAAATCTCTATTCTCTATTTAAACCTCTTCGGTCAAAGTATTTAATTAAGTATTTTAAAACATGAACAGTGGTTTTCAAAATTTATTTGGGATCTATATCATCCTAGTAGCTTCTCTAAAATTTTTTGTATTTTTATAAATTTATTTGGTATTTTTAAACCTCCGGTCAAACTTTTGAAGTTTGGTTTTAGTTCTGGTCAACTTTAGACCCAATCCTAGTCTCTTGGCACTGTAGCGACTCGAACCATATTGGTTTAGTCCAACCTTGTGCTGTTTGGACTGGCTCAGTCACGTTAGGGCTCAGCCCCAACCTTTGGTGACCGCGAGCCATCCGATTTCTAAACGAACGAATGAACCAGATGCGTTGGGACGTTCGGACCATCCAAACCATCCACGCAATCTCCACCGTCGATTTCCAAACGAACCATCCAGATCCATTTGGCCATTCGGACCATCCGAACACGCCACGTGATTCACACCATCCATTTCAATTGGATGAGCCATCTTAATTAGTTCAAACTTAAGTGCACCCCACATATGGACCGTTAGATTTAAATTCAACGGATCAGATCAATTGTGACGTTCGGACCATCCGAACGCACCTTGCAATCTGGGCCGTTAAATCTAAATCAGACCATCCACATTTTATCGGGCCATGCCATTTTCAAATGGAAAAGCCCAACACGCGTGCGAGCCGTTGGATTCAAAATCAACAGCTAGGATCAATTGGGCCGTTCGGACTGTCCGAACGCGCCTTGATTTTGAGCCGTTGGATCTAGATCGAACCATCCATGTTGATTGGGCTGTTCAGACCATCCGAATAGCCCTTTGATCTCAACCCTTGAATCTAGATCCAACTGTGCCATCCTTTTTGGTTTAAAACTCAAAAGCGCGCAGTTTTGCGTGGCCGTTAGATTTTGATCATATGGTCAAGATGAGTTGGGCCGTTCGGACCATCCAAATGTCCCACTCAATCTGAGCCGTTCGTTTGCGATCGGACCGTCCATATGGAAAGTGATGTTCGGAACATCCAAACATCCAAATCAATCGGGGCTGTTCATTTTTTATCGGACCATCCTCATTTGTTTGAGCTCACTGTTTTGTATCTTCACTGAGACTAATAGTGGGGCCCACATGTTAGTGACTCAACTTCATCTTCTCCGTGTCTTTGCGCCAGCTCTGAGCTCATCGACGTTGAGGTGGCATTATGTCGCATTTTTGCAGCATGCAACCGCCACTTGGCACTAGTTTGCTACCATTTTTGGACACACACGAGTTTCCTCGTTCTCTTCGGTGAAAGCACTATAAAAATCGTTCATGTCCTCCTCGGCCAACTTGATGCACCGCTTGTTTTCGTCCTCATCAATCAGGAATATCCTTCGTTCTTGTACCCTTGTTCAACTATTTTCATGCCTTAATCATCTTACTAATGGGTAACCTTGGCATTGTTTGTAGCCTTAGAAACCGAAGCTGTCTTTTGAGCAACGGGAGTGCACACCAAATGACAGCAGTGGGTTAATCTCATTCTCGGTAAGTTCTTGGCAAATCTCTTCGCGTCACATTGTGTCATAGGATCTAGGGAGCAAAACCCCTCTACTAATTTCATTTTAGGTTCAACAGGTTTGTTGAATTTGGAAATCTTTCTTTTCCGGCCGTAATCACCCCCTTTCGTCTTCAACTCTGGCGGGCGAGCCATTTCTTAATTCCTTCCATTTTGAGCTTCTTCTTAGGAACCTTAATGACCTAACCCGATCATCCACTTTTCATTCCTTGCTCAGGTCATCTTATCACCGTGGGCTTCTTATTGCCGCTTTCGGTCTCTCTTATCGCTGGCGAGTTTTAGTGCTTCCCTAGTCACTTTCTCAGCTCAAGTAGACTCCTACTAAACCCTAATAGCATAAGCAAAAGTCTTTTTGCTTATTGTGTGTGCCAATCGGCATAATCACTTTTGTTGTATTTGTGCACCGTCACTGCTCCATTGTCGGACAAGCCCGACAGCACTGTAGCAAAGCCTTTAGCTGTTAATCTTTGCCAACTAGTACTAATGACTAGTTAAACTGGTTATTTCTTTGCTAAAAATAGTTTTAAAATTTAGTATTTTGTTAGTTATATCACTTGCACATCATTACTTTTGATCATGCATCTTTTCAGCATTTTGGTATCTGTTGTGTTTCTGGATGTTCATTTGCCATTTTTTTTGTTAGGTTCTGACTTAACTGAAGCGAGTGATTTTGTTGCTAAACAACCTGAGAGTGAACAAGTGGTTTATTACCAAGGCAAGCATCCTCTTGCACCATGTTGATCCCAGTTTTGATACTTAGGTGTTTTTAAAATGAAGTGATAACTGTTTGCATGCTACTTTTGAAGTATCAATGCTTTGTGAACTAGTTAGTTACATCCCTATCTTTGTGGCTTACCTTTAATCAAATTCATACACTTATGCTTAAGATAGAAATCTAGTGCTTGTTTTTTGGTCTTTAGATTATTGCTTAGCCATGCAAGTTAGTAGCATGTTAGTGGTTTGACAAGCTTATCTTGTCAAACCTGGGAAACAACTTTTGATTTCTATTTTGGTTTCTTTGTTCAGTTTGGTTAAAACTGAAAGTTAAGTTAAGTTTGTTTAATAAAAGTTTGGTTTAGATCTGGACAAGTGTTTGCTAGTGATGGTGCCTTCGTGCACAAGACTTGGGTTTGTGGTAGTCTTGTCCGGATCGTTAAGGATTGAACTGTGACCTGTCAATTCAAGTACCTTACGTACTTCCACACGCGGTGTATGGGCGCTGCTTAGCTAAGTAAGGAGATGTGGTTATTGAGTTGAGGAACTGGTGGAGTGAGGACATTTGTAAAGTTTGCGTGTTCGTAGGGCTCCGATTTCAATTCTATATGTGCAGGTGAGCACAATTTTTATTTTCAGTTCATTGAATCAGCATTCCCGACACAACATGTGTGCTCCGGTTAGCAAGTTCTATCAGTAGCTTGTACTAAGTGGGATTAGTCGTACATGGGTGATTCAACTCAATAATGTCAACTTGTTGAAAACTATCGAGTCTTGGTTTACCTGGCTGGCATACCTTAGGAAGTGTGCTATTATCCGGAGGCTTACGGGCTGACCAAGTCATGTGGGTAAAGATGTACACCCCTGTAGGGTTAAAACTATTCGAATAGCCATATCCACGGTTACGGACAACACTGGTTTTGATGGACAACTCAGTGTAGACTTTGAAATAATTTGTGTCATGGGTTTATTGGTTTCGGCATGAAGGTTATTCATGCATGTTAATTGGTCAAAGTGGACAACCACTTTGATTTTGTTCTTATTTGTGCTCAAATTCTCTTTTGCTTACTATTTTAGTTCAAACTTATTTATGAAAATTGCCTTCACTGAAAAATTGTAAGTGTAGGAGTGAAACTGATTGCTTTATGCAAAACTAATGCCATTGCAACCTTCCCATTGTCAGCCTTAAGCACATACAGATTCTAATCCTTTGAATAGGTTCTACGAAACACCTTTTTTTTAGTAGTTTTGTGTAAGTCTTGCGAGTACTTTTTGTACTCAGGTGCTTTAACCACTTGTTGCAGGTGAGGACGGTTACGTGTACGAACTACCCGTTAGCGCCAACCAGGGCGACACTAATGAGTGAAGCTATTTCTATCCTCCACTCAGTTGCCTGAGGGTGTTGGGCAAACTAGTTGGAACTTTTGTTATTTATATTCTTGTTTCCACTGCTAAAACTTCTGTTAGATGCTGCTGGTCAGTTGTTCTGTTGAACCAAACCAAGCTGGTAAAGTTTTGTTATGTTACATGTATGATGTATGCCTTGTAGGACATGGTACAATGTTGTTTAGGATATATGTACAATAGTCTTTGATCTTGGGAACTATTGTAAGACATATATCCGGGAACCTGGCATTGGGTTCATAACTTGTTAACAATTATACTTTCGGGTGTAATTCTTAACTTGTAATGTATCCAATACCTGGGGTCCTCACAAGGAGAGCAAAACATTAAATTCTTATGATGAGTCCTGCAAGGCTTAATTTTCCCATGTTTATAATAGCAAGTTGTGTTCTGATTTTGAAGTATTTTATTTGTGTGTTGATTGCTTCCTACCACATATTAATAAAATACTTTATATCAGAATGTGTGTGGCGCCCTATGGAGGAAGTGTGCTTAGCGGATAGTCGTTTCTTTCGACCAGGTGGTCATAGCCTTTTCGACCAGGAGGTCATAGCCTCTCGACTAGTTGGTCGTAATCATTTCGACCAGGTGGTCGTAACTCCTTTCAACCAGGTCATTGAAACTTCTTTTGACCAGGTGGTTGTAACTGCTTTCGACCAGGTGGTCGTAACTCCTTTTGACTAGGTTGTCGTAACTCCTTTCAACTAGGTGGTCGTAACTTCTTCGACCAGTGGAGTCAAAATCATCTTTCGACCTAGGTAGTTGAAACCTTCCTTCGACCAGTCTTGTCGAAATCTCCTTCGACCAGTGTGGTCGAAACCTTCCTTCGACCAGTCTAGTCGAAACCTTCCTTCGACCACGTGAAGTCAAAATGGTGAACAGTACCCGAAGGTGAACAGTACTCGAAAAGTGACCAGTATTTTCAGAATTCTATCTTTGCTTGTGACATCAAATTTCCAAACACTCGTTCTCTTTCATACGAACTCCAAACCCGTCGATTTTTTCTCCTAAATTCAATATCTTCCTTCCTGTATTTATTTTGTATTTTGTATTTTATTTTGGAGTTTATTTGATTTTCCGTTATTTATTTGTATCGTTTCGCGCGTATGGAATCCGACGCCGCCAACACCTGTTTGAACCAACCAGACGCCGCAACCTCAACCTTTGACAAAGGCAAGTCATAGACCTTTGATCAATTTGTACCCAGTTTATAAAATTATATTGTTTTATATTAACATGCATTGATAATTTTATATCAATTGATTTCGGGCATAGTTAAATACCTATTTGACAGTTTGCCTCCTTAAATAATTGTGAATTACATGTTGACATGTACCCTTGGACACCATAGCCTGGTTTAATTTTAGTTGGTCATATTTTATTACCAACATGGGTATCGTATATTGCTTAGTCATGCTTTAGTTGAACGATGGGTTCCTTCACCATGTTAATCATAAAAAATTGACTTAATGACATATGGAATTGTGGCGCGACCACTATTATTAAAATTTGTTATGCCATGGCAAGGGTTGCCAATTGGACGGGTTTTGAACCAAAAATGATTTCATACTCAGGCGATTGATTGTGCAGTAAATGGGATGATTTGGGATGTGGTTGACTCACCTAAGTGGTCACTAAGGACTTAACTTTGTGCGCCATTGATCTGGGCCATACCGTATAACCACATGTCTAGGATGGGGTGGATCTGGTTGACTAATTAGCAATGTTTTGGTTTGGTTCTGTTTGGGTTGATGAGCGGTGCAAGAGGGGGCCCAGAATGGCAAATCCTTAGCGAGCAGAAATGGGTCAAAATAGAGCTTTGTAAAAGTCTTGTGATAATCACTTAATTGCATACCTCGGAAGTGTGTTAAACAGACATTATAAGTTGATTATCTCTTATGAGTCAAGCTATACAACCTCTGCAGAGTGTTAAAAACTATTCGAATAGTCGTGTCCCCAGTTATAGACAATGCCTGGTGATTTCACACGAGGGGTAGATTTTTCTCAAAAATGTTGGAATGGTGGAACGGTTGGGAAGTGAACATGTGGTTCATCGGTTGTTGGTTGGGAAGTGAACAGGGTTGTTCACTAGTTGTTTCAAAGAACCAGTTTACTTATGTATTTAATCATTCAAATTATGCTTTCAATCTATTTACTGTCAATACTGCTTTCTACAAAATAGCCATAAAGCTATCGTTGTGTGAGTACCCCAAAATTAATCCTGTTTCAAATTAAGTAATTGCGCCAAAGACGTAACCCTTAACAAGAAACAAGGTTAATTTCGAGTACCCGGATATGTGTCTCAAGTTAGCATCCCAGGATCAACTGCTAACATGCACATATCCATACAATATTATATCACTTGCGTGCACAATTAGAATATAACAAATACAAATTAGCAGCGGAAAATATTAAGTAAACAAGAATAGAAGATTAAATAATAAAAACAACCATCCCAATGGTGCGCCACAACCCCAATGGCAACCGACTGGGATTAAAGCCGATGGACTAACGTTATCGCCTCAACTTGACGTTCTTACCTGCAACATATACAAGCCAACTGAGTACAAAAATATACTCGCAAGACTTACGTATAACAAATTTTAGTAAATGCACTTGGTGTCAAAGGATGGCTAAAATGATTCTTTTTCAGCGTAAAGCTAGGTCATTTGACAAGATACCTGTATAGATTAAAATTGACATTTATCAAACACTTTGAAATATTATAAAGTAGTAGATTCTCCAATTCATAATCAATATTTCCAAGATTTAACCATCAAGAAAAATCATACCCAAAGTGGTTACTTCACCCGGGTAAACTAACATCAATACATGAACTTCCTATTCATGATGACAATTCATTTCCAACATACCCATTCCTATTCCCAACAACTGACTGTGCATGGTTGCCCACAAGTAATGTCCATGACCGAGGACACGGCTATTTGAATAGATTTAAGACTCTGCAGAGTTTGTGCTACTTTACCCACATGATATGAATATCTCTCAATAACGGCCAATGCACTCTTCCGTAGGAGTGTGACTGAGATATCATAAAAAGGTCGTTACAATGCCATGTGTCAGCTATTAAACCAACCCGAGGATCAGAATCCCATAGCAAACTGAAGTCACCTAGCACCATAGGTGAACCCCATTGTGTAAGTATGTAACGCCCGACCCAAGGGGCACCCGAGAGGTCCTCCAAGACCTCCTGGAAAGTCCACTAGGACCTCCCAGGACGACCCACAGGACCTCTCGAGAGGACCTTCAAGACCGCCCAGGAGGTCCGATAGGACCGCCTGGAGATCCTGGGAGAGTCCCTGAGGAGGTCGTGGAGTCAAGGGGCACCCCAAAGACCTCCCACTGCCAGACCAAGGGAGGTCGTGGGGGACTAAGGTCTCCTCGAGACCTCCTACGACCAACCAGAGGAGGTCGTGGAGGGCTGAGGATACCCCAGGACCACTCACGACCAGACCTGAGGGTGGTCGTGGAGGACTGCGGGCACTTCAAGGTCCCCTGTGCCACTGAGCTAGTCCCAAGGATCAACAGCTAGCTCATCACAGCATACAAGAGTGGTAGCATACACTTCAACGAGATTTTTATTGATATCAACAGAGTTGTTTACAAAGGGGAGGCTTATAAGCCAACAAACCAGAACACAGCGGAAAATAAGCATTAGGTCATCCAATACACCACAGGCAATCGGCTGGAGGGCGCAATCCGAGTCGTCCAGGACCTCTAGGTCCACAGCAAGATCACCTCAAGGTTTCCTTCCTGCTCAAAAGATTATTTCAAGCAAGAGTGAGCACAACAACCGTGCTCGCAACTTACACCCGTCAATTAACAGAATGACATGCATAACACATATCTCAAAGGAAGGCATAATATGGTTAGTTTGCATAAAGCCAAGTTTATTTCAAATACAAGTACTAAGTTCAAGGCGATTACAATAAGTAAAATTCATTTTGCAATTCTTAGTTTTCAGTTGGATAACATTCATCACAAGTGGTGAAGGACACCCTCCTGTCAAAAGGCTCCCCGCCCACTCCCCAATTTGGATAGAAATCCAAAAAGCATTTCACAAATCATTTTGAACCCAAAACTAAGATCTAATTTTGAGCAGCTTTGCTAGCATGTCCATAACCGCGGACACGGCTATTCGAATAGTTTTACACTCTACAGAGGTGTGCAGCTTTACCCACAAGAGGAAATCCACTTATATTGTCTACTTACACACTCCCGAAGGTGTGCGACAAAGGGATTACCACTAGGACTTTGCAATGCATCATCCCACCGCAATCCACCCTACTCTAAGGTTTCGACCTTCAGGGCCAGTGGGAATTACATAGTCATAAAAGATAGGCCATAAAAGGCCACCCACACCTCAGCCGGATCAATCGCGATGGAACTTTGCAAATTATTTGGCCAGGTCCCCTCCACACAGGACATGTGGTTGCACGATAGGGGCATAGCAAAATACACTCACAGATTGATCCTTAACTAACCCGGGCGGCCACCACAACCCTGGGGCATCGGATCACACGACCCCCGTGCATAGACTTGCACCAACCAAATAACCAATGCCACCCAAGTCCAAATCCATTTTCCATTTATTGGCTTTTCAAACCTCCATGGCACACCAATGCCATGGTCATTTGTAAAACACCCATGACAAACCAATGCCATGGTTCAAAACAATATACATGCGATATTTTTGGCCAAAACTTCCCAAATCAAGATTCTTTATCTATGCATGACTAAGCTTTACTTTTAAAGAGGTCTTGGTCCATACTATGGTATCAACCATGTTTTGCCTAAGGTGACAACATGTTCGGTTCAAGATCAACAGTGGCTATACAAAGGATTTAGGCATAGCTACAATCTTAAAGACATGTATTAAAATAACTTAGTAAAGTAAGCATGCATTAACATTTGAAATGGAATATATATAGGTTGAAATAATGGGTGCAATATGATCAAGAGTGTAACTTGCCTACTGCATTGAAAGCTTCGCGAGAACACTTCCTCACAGAGCATGGGCTCTCCAGAGACGTCGAGGTCTACACGTGAACAAAGCAAAGCAGAAAAAGTCAACCAAGTAAGATCCAAAGAACTCCAAAAATGAACCAAATAGCAATGAACATAGCAGGAGAACTAAGGAAGGGCCCTCAGGAGGAGGTCCAAGGTGCTGGCTGAAGGAGGTCTGATGGATTGGAGAAGAGGTCCCGAGAGCTGGTTGAGGGAGGTCTAGAGGTTTGAGGGAGGTCCAGAGAACAAGCTGGGTGAACCAGAGAGGTGAAATGAGGAAAAGGCAAAGGAAGAGAACTTGCCCAAGCTTATAAGGCTAGAGTTGCTGGGAGTTCCAAGGCACACGTGGTCAAGAGCAGGTGAGGAAAAGATGTGAGCTAGTACATGAAGTGACAAAAAGATAGCACGGGTGCTGCAAAAAGGATGGTAGCATTTAATGCGACACAACAGGTATTAAATGCGGGAGGACAACCAAGTGCTAAGGACAAGGTCAAAAGGTAAGAAAAGTGGGCATGACAAACAAATGGGGCCAGTCAAAGCCCAAGGGGAGGTCCTGCAGAGACCTTGAGGAGGTCCCGCAGAGGTCAAGCGCTAAGAGGTCCAAGGGACGGGGAGGTCATGACGGTCAGATCCAAAAAGGGAAGGTCCTGACGGTCGAATCCATAAAGGGGAGGTCCTGACGGCTAGGATCTCAAAAGGGAGGTCCTAACGGTCAGATCAACAGCAAGGAGAGGTCCTGACGGCTAGGATCTCAAAAGGGAGGTCCTAACGGTCAGATCAGCAACAAGGGGAGGTCCTGACGGCTACGATCTCCAAAGGGAGGCCCTAACGGTCAAGAATAACAACAAGGGGAGGTCCTGACGGCTAAGATCTCAAAAGGGGAGGTCCTGACGGTTAGAGCAAACAAAGGGGAGGTCTGGACTATTAAGATCTCTAAAAGGGAGGTCCTAACTGTCAAATCTAACAAAGGGGAGACCGGGACGGTTTAGATATCCAAAGGGGGAGGTCCTAACGATCAGATCTAACAAAGAGGAGGTCTAGACGGTTAAGATCTCCAAAGGGGAGGTCTTAATGGTCAGATCTAACAATAGGGAGGTCTGAACGGGTAAGATCTCCAAAGGGAAGGTCTTAACGGTCAGATCTAACAATGGGGAGGTCTGAACGGTTAAGATCTCCAAACGGGAGGTCTTAACGGTCAATCTAACAATGGGGAGGTCTGAATGGGTAAGATCTCCAAATGGGAGGTCTTAACTGTCAGATCTAACAATGGGGAGGTCTGAACGGGTAAGATCTCCAAAGGCGAGGTCTTAACGGTCAGATCTAACAATGGGGAGGTCTGAACGGTTAAGATCTCCAAATGGGAGGTCTTAATGGTCAGATCTAACAAAGGGGAGGTCTGGACGGTTAAGATCTCCAAAGGGGAGGTCTTAACGATCAGATCTAACAATGGGGAGGTCTGGACCGTTAAGATCTCCAAAGGGGAGGTCTTAACTGTGAGATCTAACAATGGGGAGGTCTGAACGGGTAAGATCTCCAAAGGGTGGTCCTAACGGTCAGATCTAACAAAGGGGAGGTCTGGACAGTTAAGATCTTCAAAGGGGAGGTCTTAACGGTGAGATCTAACAATGGGGAGGTCTGAATGGGCAAGATCTCCAAAGGGGAGTTCTTAACGGTTAGATCTAACAATGGGGAGGTCTGAACGGTTAAGATCTCCAAATGGGAGGTCTTAACGGTCAGATCTAACAATGGGGAGGTTTGAACGGGTAAGATCAACAAAGGGGAGGCTTTAACGGTCAGATCTAACAACGGGGAGGTCTGAACGGGTAAGATCTCCAAAAGGGAGGTCGTAACGGTCAGATCTGACAATGGGGAGGTCTGAACGGTTAAGTTCTCCAAAGGAGAGGTCCTAACGGTCAGATCTAACAATGGGGAGGTCTGAACAGTTAAGATCTCTAAAGGGGAGGTCCTAACGGTCAGATCTAATAAAGGGGAGGTCTGGACGGTTAAGATCTCCAAAGGGGGGTCCTAAAGGTCAGATCTAACAAAGGGGAGGTCTGGACGGTTAAGATCTCCAAAGGGGAGGTCTTAACGGTGAGATCTAACAAAGGGGAGGTCTGGACGAGTAAGATCTCCAAAGGGGAGGTCTTAACGGTCAGATCTAAAAATGGAGAGGTCTGAACGATTAAGATCTCCAAAGGGGAGGTCATCACGGTCAGATCTAACAATGGGGAGGTCTGAACGGGTAAGATCTCCAAAGGGGAGGCCTTAACAGTCAGATCTAATAATGGGGAGGTCTGAACGAGTAAGATCTCCAAAGGGGAGGTCTTAACGGTCAGATCTTACAATAGGGAGGTCTGAACGGTTAAGATCTCCAAAGGGGAGGCCTTAACGGTCAGATCTAACAATGGGGAGGTCCGAACGGTTAAGATCTCCAAAGGGGAGGTCTTAACAGTCAGATTTAACAATGGGGAGGTCTGAACGGTTAAGATCTCCAAAGGGGATGTGTTAGCGGTCAGATCTAACAAAGGGGAGGTTTGGACGGTTAAGATCTCCAAAGGGGAAGTCTTAACGGTTAGATCTAAAAATGGGGATGTCTGAACCTAAGAAGGTCTGGACCCAAGAAGGGAACACAAAGGATGTCTGGACGGAGAAGTTTCTAAGGGAGAGGGATCCAACGGAGGAGATCCACAGAAAGGGGTCCAAAAGAGGTCTTGACGATCAGGATAACTCAAAGGTGATCCCGATGGTCAAGAGAAGATCAAGGAGATCTCGACGATCAAGGCCAACACAGCGAAGATCTCGATGGGCAAGATAAATCCAAAGGAGATCTCGACGGTCAGGATGAACCCAGGGAGGTCCTAACTGCCAAGATGAAGGACCAAGGAAGTCCGTAGGAACCCGGGGTGGTCCAAAAGAACACAGGAAGGGGCAAAGGGATACAGGGAGATTCATAAGAACACAAGGGAGGTTCACATGAATACAGAAGGGATTCCAATGAACACAAAGAGGTCCAAAGGAACACACAGAGGTCCTGAAGGGCACGGGAAGGTCCAAATAGACAAGGAGGAGGTCCTAAAGGACATGGGGAGGTCCTAAAGGACACGGGGAGGTCTAAGCCAGAGGTGCATCAAGGAGAGAAGGTCTGGACCAGAGGAGGTCCAAGCACTTGGGAGGTCTAGACCTAAGGAGGTCTAGGCCAAAGGGATTCAAGCCAACAAAGATGTGGTATGGACTAAAAGGATCCGAACAAAAGATGTGAGGGGAGGTCCGGCGAAGTCAACCAATGGGAGGACTGGGCATAAGAATATGCCCAAACAAAAGGGAAGGGTTAAAACCACCAGGATGATTTAGGTCCTCAGAGGAGGTCTGCTGACTAGAAAAGTCTGGGCCTGAGGGGAGGTATGAACGATCCTCAGGAGGTGCCAAAGAATACAAGGGAATCCAGGTGAACCCGTGTGGGTTCAAAATAGATAGAAGGAATTCAGATGAACCTAAGGAGGTTCAATTGTATAGAGCAACTTTGAAAGGAACCCAAAGAGGTTCAAATGAATAAAAAGGGAACGAGGGTTTGAACAAGAGGAAGATCCAGAAGGGGGAATTTAACCCAAGATTGAATCTCAGATATCATGGATACTTGAAACGCAAACCTGAACTTGGAATACCTTAAGATGGCTCTGACCCAAAGGAAAGGTCAACACTCGAAGGGGTCAGTCCAAGGAGGAGGTTCAACCCAAAGAGAAACCAGAGAAGAGGCTCAGACCTATGGAGGTCTGAGCAAAAGAGAACCAGAGAGGTAGTCCAAGAGACTCAAGTCAACAAAGAAGTGGTTTGAACCACGAGGAAGTCCAAACCAGCAAAAAGGGTAGTCTAGACACAAAAGAGGTCTACCCTTACGGAAGAGTTCGAGGCACAAGGAGATCGGGCCTCAAGGAGATGGCCAGACAAATAGGGTGGCTTGGGCATGAGAGTATGCCCAAACGTAAGGATAGTCTAGGATCAAAAGAGATCCAGACACCAAGGGGATCCAAACAAGGAGGGGTTCTAACCCGAGAGGTCAAACCACAGGAAGGTCTGGGCATACGAGCATGCCCAAACAAGATCGAGGAAGAGAGATCTGGGCAAAAGGGCTGGGCAAGGGAAGAGTATATCCTACAAAGAAAAGGAGAGACAGCTCCAGAGAACTTAAGTAACACCAAAAGAACCAAACTTTAGGGTTAGATGAAGTTCGGTTTTGTCAATTTAAACACCCAAATTCTGGAAATCTCAAGTTAAGCTTTGAATTCTCATCAAAACAAAATAGTTCTTTTTATTTTGATTTTTTTTTTAAAAAGGCTCAGAAAACTAGGGTGTTACAAACCTACCCCCCTTTAGGGAATCTCGACCCCGAGATTCGGAAAGGCTAGAGAGAAAAGGGGTAGCAGCAAAGGGCTTCAACTAGGCTGGTCTTGAACTAGTGGCTAGGAGGCGCATGAGCAGGTCTCAGAGTTCTTTGCAAGGTCCTGCTCTTGCTTTGCCATCTCCCTTTTTGTGACCATTGTTTTGTTGTCAGCAGGGTACTTGTAACTTGCGTGCCTTAGGATTGGTCCCGTTAAATCTCAGCTTCTTTGCTTCTTGAGGTAGTCTGGAAGATGAACCTATTGTCCTCTCTTTCTCAGCCTGATTGGAAATGCCTTTATAACTTGCACTCTGCTGCTGTACTTCAGAGGTCAAGGATGTCTTAAAATAATTCTTGCCTTCCGAACTTGAACAATTGATTCCTCAGGAGGTAATATCTCAGGCCTTTCTGATCTGCCTTCCAGCACTAAAGTTGCTTGAGGTGCCGAAGACTGCTTGAAAGGGGACATCCAGAGAGTTAGGGAGAAAGACCAAGGATAGGGGAGAGACAAAAGACCAAGAGGGGATAAAGCAAAACCACATCCCATAAAGAACCAATCTGAAAAACTGCTCAAAAGAGCTCCACAACTTTTAACATTCTAACGATCAGAATACTAAACTGGCAAAGGACTCACTATACAGAAGGGGTCTGGTCAACCGAAGCTATAAGGTTAGGCTGACGAAACGAGCTTCAATCCTCGGTCTTCAGAAGGTCTGGCATGATGTCCTTAGAGGGCAGGGATGGCGATGCTTCACCTCTTTCATCCAACTTTCTCTTTAGGAGCTACTTGCCTTAATTATGTGCTGGATGCTAGCTAGGAGCTAAAAATCTGCTTTCCTGTCTTTACTAGATCCTAAGCTTATGATTGAAAAGTTCCACCAATCTACTTATCTTAGAATTACTCAATTGAAAGAATTCAATCATTTAAATCAAAATCACAATCAACTGGAAAGAGCACAGAACCCACCAACCTTCCTAACGAAGTCTCCCAAAAGATTTCTTAGCATTCTTCCAGTTCACATACTTTAGAGTTATCCCACTAGAATTTCAGTCATCGAATCAATCTCCCAAGATATTGGTAATTCAACACAATTCACAATTCCTTTTTGGGCATAAGCTTAGTTAATTCAATAAGTCCATCACTTTGATTGGCATACTCCTTCTTTGCCCAAAATCCAGGAGGTTCTCTTTCAATACAAAAGTCACCTCTTTCAATCCAAAAACTCCAAGATCACTACATCCAAATTTTGGAACAAGGGTTCTTGCAAAAGACCTTTCTGAAACCTCAGGCTCAATTTAATCCACCAAGTTATTTATCACCAACTATCTAGCAACTATATCGATCATCATCAAACTCCGAAAGGTACACCTTAATCATACATTCCAATATCCAACCGTCACACCATTCCAAAATCTGATTTCAACATACCCCAATAATCAGGTCTAGGCTCTTCCAAATTCAAATTCCCTATTCCAATTGTATCCAACTAAATCTAACACAACCCACATGATCTGATGCAAGCTTCCAGTTAACAAAACAATCTACTCCAGATTTATGGGCAATTCAATTCATTCTAATGATCGAACCAGTACTACTCAATCCTATATCGTAAATCATACCAATCCATGATCTAAGCAAGACATTTATCAAACCTGATCAAGATTTCGTTCAAGTCCAGACTTTCTATTTAATCAGACTCAATTAGGTTCAACACAATCCACATATTTATTATGAGCTTCCAGCTAACATTACAACTTGTTCTAGATCTCTAGAGTATTCAATTTACTCCACCAATCAAATCAATATTTCAAGTTCCTATCTCCTTCATAACCCCTAAAAACTTTCCTTCACAGATCACTAAGCACAATCTATACAATCCACCAACTTGCTCTTCTATGATCCATATGCAAACAAGGCATATCCTCCATCAATTCCCCCAAATCCAATAAAATTCCTTACGATCAATTCTAAAATCTTTGATTCACCCAAAACAAATTTACCAAGGCTTCTCTTAAAGCTACCTAGCTGGGCCTCCAAACGCACTGTTAATTTAAACAAATATAGCTCCTAAGAGTCTGGCGATATGGGGTCTTGAATCATCTGCACTAGTCTTCCCGAGGCTTCCAGAGCTAGAACGCAAAGGGTTTAGCCCTATAGAACTTTTCCAGAGGAAAGGGGATCCGTTTAGCTTTTATAAAACGTTGAGGCAAGCAAAAAGATAAGAGGGATTTAGGGTAAGGGGAGATACAGAGAAAGGGGATAAGAATATAAGGATGACCCGGATAAGGAAAGAACAAGTTATTTCTCTTGTTGTGAAATAATTTTTGAAATCTTTGCTAACGACCATTCTACTAGGTTACGACCTACAGTCGAGAAGCTCTGATACCACTTTGTAATGCCCGACCCAGGGGGCACCCGAGAGGTCCTCCAAGACCTCCTGGAAAGTCCACTAGGACCTCCCAGGACGACCCACAGGGCCTCTCGAGAGGACCTCTAGGACCGCCCAGGAGGTCCGATAGGACCGCCTAGATCGAGGTCCTGGGAGAGTCCCCGAGGAGGTCGTGGAGTCAAGGGGCGCCCCAAAGACCTCCCACGGCTGCACTCAGGAGGTCGTGGGGGCGAGGTCTCGAGACCTCCGACGACCAACCAGAGGAGGTCGTGGAGGGCCGAGGCTACCCTAGGACCACTCACGACTAGACCTGAGGGTGGTCGTGGAGGACTGCGGGCACTACAAGGTACCCTGTGCCACTGAGCTAGTCCCAAGGATCAACAGCTAGCTCATCACAGCATACAAGAGTGGTAGCATACACTTCAATGAGATTTTTATTGATATCAACAGAGTTGTTTACAAAGGGGAGGCTTATAAGCCAACAAACCAGAACACAGCAGAAAATAAGCATTAGGCCATCCGATACACCACAGGCAATCGGCTGGAGAGCACAATCCTAGTCGTCCAGGACCTCTAGGTCCACAGCAAGATCACCTCAAGGCTTCCTTCCTGCTCAAAAGATTATTTCAAGCAAGAGTGAGCACAACAACCGTGCTCACAAGTTACACCCGTCAATTAACAGAATGACATGCATAATGGATATCTCAAACGAAGGCATAATATGGTTAGTTTGCATAAAGCCAAGTTTATTTCAAACACAAGTACTAAGTTCAAGGCGATTACAATAAGTAAAATTCATTTTGCAATTCTTAGTTTTCAGTTGGATAACATTCATCACAAGTGGTGAAGGACACCCTCCTGTCAAAAGGCTCCCCGCCCACTCCCCAATTTGGATAGAAATCCAAAAAGCATTTCACAAATCATTTTGAACCCAAAACTGAGATCCAATTTTGAGCAGCTTTGCTAGCATGTCCATAACCGCGGACACGGCTATTCGAATAGTTTTACACTCTACAGAGGTGTGCAGCTTTACCCACAAGAGTTAATCCACTTATACTGTCTACTTACACACTCCCGAAGGTGTGCGACGAAGGGATTACCACCAGGCCTTTACAATGCATCATCCTACCGCAATCCACCCTACTCTAAGGTTTCGCCCTTCAGGGCCCCCCTCTTGAGCCAATGGGAATTACATAGTCATAAAAGATAGGCCATAAAAGGCCACCCACACCTCAGCCGGATCAATCGCGATGGAACTTTGCAAATTATTTGGCCAGGTCCCATCCACACAGGACATGTGGTTACACGATAAGGGCATAGCAAAATACACTCGCAGACTGATCCTTAACTGACCCGGGCAGCCACCACAACCCTGGGGCATCGGATCACACGACCCCCATGCATAGACTTGCACCAACCAAATAACCAATGCCGCCCAAGTCCAAATCCATTTTCTATTTATTGGCTTTTCAAACCTCCATGGCACACCAATGCCACGGTCATTTGTAAAACCCCCATGACACACCAATGCCATGGTTCAAAACATTATACATGCGATATTTTGGCCAAAACTTCCCAAATCAAGATTCTTTATCTATGCATGACTAAGCTTTACTTTTAAAGAGGTCTTGGTCCATACTATGGTATCAACCAAGTTTTGCCTAAGGTGACAACATATTCGGTTCAAGATCAACAGTGGCTATACAAAGGATTTAGGCATAGCTACAATCTTAAAGACATGTATTAAAATAACTTAGTAAAGTAAGCATGCATTAACATTTGAAATGGAATATATATTGGTTGAAATAATGGGTGCAATATGATCAAGAGTGTAACTTGCCTACTGCATTGAAAGCTTCGCGAGAACACTTCCTCACAGAGCATGGGCTCTGCAGAGACGTCGAGGTCTACACGTGAACAAAGCAAAGCAGAAAAAGGCAACCAAGTAAGATCCAAAGAACTCCAAAAATGAACCAAATAGCAACGAACAGAGCAAGAGAACTAAGGAAGGGCCCTCAGGAGGAGGTCCAAGGTGCTGGCCGAAGGAGGTCCGATGGATTGGAGAAGAGGTCCCGAGAGCTAGTCGAGGGAGGTCTGGAGGTTTGAGGGAGGTCCAGAGAACAAGCTGGGTGAACCAGAGAGGTGAAATGAGGAAAAGGCAAAGGAAGAGAGCTTGCCCAAGCTTATAAGGCTAGAGTTGCTGGGAGGTCCAAGGCACACGTGGTCAAGAGCAGGTGAGGAAAAGATGGGAGCTAGTACAAGAAGTGATAAAAAGATAGCACGGGTGTTGCAAAAAGGATGGTAGCATTTAATGCGACACAACAGGCATTAAATGCGGGAGGACTACCAAGTGCTAAGGACAAGGTCAAAAGGTAAGAAAAGTGGGCGTGATTGACAAATCGGGCCAGTCAAACCCCAAGGGGAGGCCCTGTAGAGACCTTGAGGAGGTCCCACAGAGGTCAAGGGCTAAGAGGTCCAAGGGACGGGGAGGTCATGACGGTCAGATCCAAAAAGGGAAGGTCTTGACGGTCAGATCCACAAAGGGGAGGTCCTGACGGCTAGGATTTCAAAAGGGAGGTCCTAACGGTCCTAACGGTCAGATCAGCAGCAAGGGGAGGTCCTGACGGCTAGGATCTCCAAAAGGAGGCCCTGACGGTCAAGATTAACAACAAGGGGAGGTCCTGACGGCTAAGATCTCAAAAGGGGAGGTCCTAACGGTTAGAGCAAACAAAGGAGAGGTTTGGACGATTAAGATCTCTAAAGGGGAGGTCTTAACGGTTAGATCTAACAAAGGGGAGGTCTGGACGGTTAAGATCTCCAAAGGGGGGTCCTAACGGTCAGATCTAACAAAGGGGAGGTCTGGACGGTTAAGATCTCCAAAGGGGAGGTCTTAACGGTGAGATCTAACAATGGCGAGGTCTAAACGGGTAAGATCTCCAAAGGGGAGGTCTTAACGGTCAAATCTAACAATGGGGAGGTCTGAACGGTTAAGATCTACAAAGGGGAGGTCTTAACGGTTAGATCTAACAATGGGGAGGTCCAAACAGGTAAGATCTCCAAAGGGGAGGCCTTAACGGTCAAATCTAACAATGGGAGGTCTGAACGGGTAAGATCTCCAAAGGGGAGGTCTTAACGGTCAGATTTAACAATGGGGAGGTTTGAACGGTTAAGATCTCCAAAGGGGAGGCCTTAACGGTCAGATCTAACAATGGGGAGGTCTGAACGGTTAAGATCTCCAAAGGGGAGGTCTTAACGGTCAGATTTAACAATGGGGAGGTCTGAACTGTTAAGATCTCCAAAGGGGATGTCTTAACAGTCAGATCTAACAATGGGGAGGTCTGGACGGTTAAGATCTCCAAAGGGGAGGTCTTAACGATCAGATCTAACAATGGGGATGTCTGAACCTAAGAAGGTCTGGACCCAAGAAGGGAACACAAAGGAGGTCTGGACGGAGAAGTTTCTAAGGGAGAGGGATCCAACGGAGGAGATCCACAGAAAGGGGTCCAAAAGAGGTCTTGACGATCAGGATAACTCAAAGGTGATCCCGATGGTCAAGAGAAGATCAAGGAGATCTTGACGGTCAAGGCCAACATAGCGGAGGTCTTGACGGTCAAGATAAATCCAAAGGAGATCTCAACGGTCAGGATGAACCCGGGGAGGTCCTGACTGCCAAGATGAAGGACCAAGGAAGTCCTTAGGGACTCTGGGTGGTCCAAAAGAACACAGGAAGGGGCAAAGAGATACAGGGAGATTCAAACGAATAGAAAGGAGGTTCACATGAATACAGAAGGGATTCCAATGAACACAAAGAGGTCCAAAGGAACACAGGGAGGTCCTAAAGGGCACGGGAAGGTCCAAATAGAAAAGGAGGAGGTCCTAAAGGACATGGGTAGGTCCTGAAGGACACGGGGAGGTCTAAGCCAGAGGTGCATGGAGGAGAGAAGGTCTGGACCAGGGGAGGTCCAAGCACTTGGGAGGTCTAGACCTAAGGAGGTCTAGGCCAAAGGGATTCAAGCCAACAAAGATGTGGTATGGATTAAAAGGATCCAAACAAAAGATGTGAGGGGAGGTCTAGCGAAGTCAACCAAAGGGAGGACTGGCCATAAGAATATGCCCAAACAAAAGGGAAGGGTTAAAACCACCAGGATGATTTAGGTCCTCAGAGGAGGTCTGGTGACAAGAAAAGTCTGGGCCTGAGGGGAGGTACGAACGATCCTCAGGAGGTGCCAAAGAATACAAGGGAATCCAGATGAACCCGAGGGGGTTCAAAATAGATGGAAGGAATTTAGATGAACCTAAGGAGGTTCAATTGTACAGAGCAACTTAGAAAGGAACCCAAAGAGGTTCAAATGAATAAAAAGGGAACGAGGGTTTGAATAAGAGGAAGATCCAGAAGGGGGAATTTAACCCAAGATTGAATCTCAGATATCATGGATACTTGAAACGCAAACCTGAACTTGGAATACCTTAAGATGGCTATGACCCAAAGGAAAGGTCAACACCCTAGAAGGGGGTCTGGTCCAAGGAGAAGGCTCAACCCAAAGAGAAACCAGAGAAGAGGCTCAGACCTAAGGAGGTCTGAGCAAAAGAGAACTAGAGAGGTAGTCCAAGAGATTCAAGTCAACAAAGAAGTGGTCTGAACCACGAGGAAGTCCAAACCAGCAAAAAGGATAGTCTAGACACAAAAGAGGTCTACCCTTACAGAAGAGTTCCAGGCACAAGGAGATCGGGCCTCAAGGAGATGGCCAAGCAATAGGGTGGCTTGGGCATGAGAGCATGCCCAAACGTAAGGATAGTCTAGGATCAAAAGAGATCCAGACACGGGATCCAAACAAGGAGGGGTTCTAACCCGAGAGGTCAAACCATAGGAAGGTCTGGGCATACGAGCATGCCCAAACAAGATTGAGGAAGAGAGATCTGGGCACAAGGGCTGCGCAAGAGAAGAGTAGATCCTACAAAGAAAAGGAGAGATAGCTCCAGAGAACTTAAGTAACACCGAAAGAACCGAACTTTAGGGTTAGATGAAGTTCGATTTAGTCAATTTAAACATCCAAATTCTGGAAATCTCAAGTTAAGCTTTGAATTCTCATCAAAACAATATGGTTCTTTTTATTTTGAATTTTTTTCAAAAAGGCTCAGAAAACTAGGGTGTTACAAATTAAGTCCTTACGAAGCTTTACCACAAACACAAGCGACCCTTACGGACAATAAGACAAAACTTAACATGCCCCCACTGGATTGACAATAAAACAGTAATAATAATAATAACAACAATTGTCAATCCATGTGTGGTTTGATAGCAGACACACTACAAATTAATAGGCCAAGCCTTCGCCATTAACCCAACATGTGGATGCACGTATGGCTTGGTTAAACACCACATAGATCGGTCCTTAATCACTCAGACGGGGCTACAGAATTTCATAACAAAACTTCCATCAAAACCTACACCCATCCAAGTTAAAATGTAAAGAACCCAAAGACCAACATGTCCACAAAACTTAGATTCCAGATCTGAACATAACTCTCAATTTCAATCATAATTCAATTGTAATCTTGGCCGATGGACTAACTCCATCAACCACTTTCGACTACATCTACTACCATGGCTAAGCATCATTTTAAAAATTATCAAACAATCCATATAACATAATACCTTAATTATTCAAGGAAAAAGGGGTAATCAATTTTCAAGGAAGGCCAATGCAACAAGAGGTTATAACTGAACTACCCAAATGACATACATGTAATTGAAATTAAAGCGATGCATAGAGTACTTGAAAATCAACATAAATAGTTTTTGAATTTAATAGGAATTCAACGTGCATCAAAGGAGAAAGACTGCTTGTCTGTGTTGGTACCACTCATAAATATTCTCAGATAATATCCTTAGATTGCACTCGCAATAAGTCAAAATCATCGAAATCCTAACGAAAATACGACATTGCAATAAACTCCAATTAAAGCCAACAATAACACATTATACAAAAATGCATACAATTCACATGACAGGTAGATTAACATTTTAAGTGAAAATAGGTGAAATTTTTAGTTTATTTGGAGTTCATACAAATTTTCTACAAATTTTACAAAGCTAAAGTTATTAAAAGAATAACTAAGCACTAAAGTCAACGTCATTACCTAAATCCACCGTCGGTTAAACGGAGCTCCCGCGCGCGCTTGCTCGGCGAGGACAGCGATTTGGCGAAGGAGGGCAGCCTCGGGTTCATGATCAAGTCGCACGGGTGCGGAGTAGCCCCACGAGCTCGTTGGCAGTGGCGGGGAGGCCCACCGTCGACGGTGGCAGGCTCGCGGTGGACGGAGGCAGAGCCGAAGAGGAGGCTCACGATGAGGCAATGCTCTGGGCGTTGAGAAGCTTCGGGGAGGGCGGCTTCGGGATCACCTGGTCACCGAGATCGCGTAGGAGCCGAGAACGATGCCAAAGGAGGTCGGGGACGGCTGAAATGCGGGCGGTGGCGGATCACCGTGCTTGGAGAAGAATGGCTCGTGCTCCCTCGATGAAGCCACAAAGTCCAATTAGATGCATCGGCATACTCAAAGAAACAATGCGATCGCAAGGATCAAAGAATCATGAAGAATGGCTTATCAGAGTGCGTCACGAAGCTTTGCGTACCATGGCCACCGCCACGAGGATTTAAGATGACCCGCTCAACGATTCGGTGCACGAGAGAGACTTGGAATGGCTAAAACGAGTGCGGCGTGGTGAGTGGAGTCCGGTGGTGAGGTCACGGGTCCTTGGGAGGTAACATAGCGGCGGCGCTCGCTTCGTCTTCTTCCTCGGCGACAACAAGGAAAAGAGCAGAGAGGGCGAGAGAAAGCACGAGGGAGAAAATGGATGGGCTTAGAAGGATTAGGGATATCAAACAATGCCAAAGGAATGGACACAAATGCACTACGTGGTGATCAAAGGCTCGATGGCACGCATGCATGGCGCCAACGCACCCGGGCGAGCGGCAGGACGATGGAGAAGACGAAGACCAGCGCTCGGGTTGTGGGGCCCGCTCGTTAGAGGAAGAAAGAAGAAATGGCTCGGTCGGTTTGGCGCGACGAGCGGGTTGGATCAAACCAAGTGGCAGTCGGGTTTGGTCAAAACAGTGCTTGGCTCAGTCGGTCTGAATGGCGCCAGCGGCGTGAGTCGTGTGATTAGTATTGGACGATCCAGATGCGTTGGGATGTTTGGCCGATCTGAGCAGCACATGTGATGCGAATCGTGCGATCAGGATCGGATGGTCTCGCATGCACTGTGCAATCGGACTGATCTCAAATGTACTGTTGGAGTTAGGGTTTAAAAAAAAGGTTTTGACCGAAAAACAAAATGTTTGACAAAGCGATTTGAAATAGAAGAAAATTTTGAAAAATACTGAAAAAATTTTAGGGTGTTATGAGAATCAAAAATAACTTAGGAAAAATAAGTTCAAGCACTATTAATACTAAAATTTTGTCAGAAATAAATTATTTTTAAAATCAGATAGGGAAATGGTTTGAATTTTGGTGAGATCAAAATAACTTCTGAAAATTTGTGAAAAATAATAATAATTCATTATAAATAATCTAGTATTTAAATAAATTATTTCCAACAACTTTTAATTAAATGTTTTTTGAAATCAAAACAAAGCTTGAAATCGAATTTGAAAATTTGAAAACTTCAAGTCAAACTTTATTACAACAACCAAAGCTTTACATTAACACATAATTTACACACATAACACATGATATGCTCTGCTAATCCAACTTAATTATTTTGTGGATGTTACACCTTGTTCAAGCCTTGCATGAATACTATTTGCATACATTTCCCTAAGACTTGCTGAGTACTTTATGTACTCATGGCTATACGTCATTTATTGATCAGTCATTGAGGAAGAACCAAGGAACACAGAGCTCTTTGAGGAGGAGTACTTCGAAGACTATGCGAACTAGGTCGCGTTCTCCACTCGATTGCCTATGGGCATGTCTGATGGCTACCACAAGATTTTCTTCCGCTGCAAGTTTATTTATTTGTTGTTAAGCCCTGCGTGGTAAACTCTATAAAACCTTGACCATAAGGTCTGTTGCTTATCATTAATAATAATTTGCTTATTTCTTAGCTATTTCGTTGTATGGTTATGATTTCATCGATGTTGCAACTGTGTGAGCTAGCTACTGATCATGGGACTAGTTTAGAATACACATAGGGTCCGGATTTGCAGATTTGGGTCCTAACAATTCATTTAACCTATCAGGCTGCAACTCAAAAGTGCTAAGCAAAGCATAGAGAGACTGGAGTTGCTGCAAAGCAGTATGCGAAAGAGGAAGATGAAAATGATCAATATTGTCTACCCTCACTAGGAACTGAGAAATAGAAGCATATTGATTTTTTACAAAGGAAAACAAATGAAGCCACTTGACTAGCAGAGAGCCAAAATTCCATAAATCCTTCCAAAAGAGACATGAGCTACCATTGTAAACTGAGCAATGGGATAAGCCTTTAAAGTCTTCTAGTAGATGAACTAAATCTTTCCACCAAAAGGACCCACAAATTTTGCTTGGAGAGGGAGCCAAACGATTCTTATAGAAAGCCTTCCAAGTCAAAGATACCCAAGGTATATCCACTTGATTGAGGAACTTGTGAAGATGTTTCATTAACATGGCCTTATTTTGAGCACAAAGGTTCAAAATACCAAGGCCACCCTGTGATTTAGGTCTGCACACATCAGTCCAAGCTAGTAAGTATCCTCCACGCTTATTAATATCGGAGCCATGCCAAAGAGCATGCATTTGGTGCAAGACCTTAATGAGTATAGCTTTACGGAAGATATGTAGTAAACCGCTTGGGAAGAAAACACCGAATTAACCAAAACCAACCGGCCACCATAAGAAAGCAAAGCAGATAAACCTAATAATCGTCTACTAATTTAGTCTAATAGTGGCAAATAGAGCTCAAACTTTGGCTTAGACGATCCCAACGGCAATCCCAAACAAGTAAAAGGTAATGAGCCAACCTGACACCCAAGAGTATTAGCCAAATGGAGCATTTTCTCTGGATTTACATTAATTGGAACAAGGACTTCTGGAAGCTAACTTTTAAGCCCGTGGAATCCGCAAATGATCTGAGTAAACCTTTCAAGCAAAAGAGACGTTTACAACCTTGAGTCACTGACAATAACCAGTACATAGTTTATCTCCCACTGACATTAACTGATGATCAGTTACAATCTCATTGACTACAATTTCCTCTTCGATTACTCGGGAGGAGAAGTAAAGCTGAGGTTGCAGCCCTGGACAGACGCAGGTAACCACCGATAACCAGAAATCTGGGTGGGGCTGGTATAGTTTTGAACCGGCCAAAAAAATTTGGTCGGGAATTTACCGAAATCTTGTCCGGTAACAAAATTTAAATTCAAATTTTGTTTAAAAATCTCAGCCGAGATTTCCGGTTATCGCCGGTGACCTCTCATATTTTTTTGTCTGTTGGTAACCAAAACCTTGATTGCAAGAGACATATGAATAGATCATGGCATATATGGACAATCTATCTATATCTATACTAATTTGAGGCTCTCCTAGAAGTCCTGTAAGGACCTCCTCGGAATAACCCTGGAACCGACTGATTTTTTTGAGCTGTGGTACTACCGCATGGAGGAGCGGTAGTACTGCTCGGTTCGTCCCGAGGGGAGGTCCGCCAGGACCTCCCAGGATATCTTCAAGACCTCCTGGAGGTCGAGGTCTGCCAGGACCTCCCAGGAGATCTTCAAGACCTCCTGGAGGTCTTGGCCTCTGTGCACTGAGCCAGTCCCAGGAATCCAAGCTAGCTCGCACAAACAAACAATGGTGTGATCAAATCCATACAACAACTGGAAAGAAGCAAAAAGAAAACTTAACATATATTATTAAAGACCTTACGGTCAAGATTCTTACAGGGGTTTGCCACCAAGGCTTACAAAAGAGGACTTTGCAGCAGACACAAGAATCAAATGAGCAGATCCAACCGATTAGCCCACAGGCTATCGAGTGGAGAACGTCCCCTAGCATGTAAGGCCTTCAAGGACCTCTTCTTATTGGAGCTTTGAGCTCCCTGGAACTCCTTGATCTGCTAGTTAAAACAGAGGGCACAAGCCATGAGTACTTTTGAATGTACTCAGCAAACCGTGGGGAGATAAATGCAATAATACTCATGCAAGGCTTGCCAAAAGAGGGCTGTATGGTTAGTTGCAAAAAGCAAGATTTGACTGTAGATAACATTTATAGATTGCAAAGCTCAAGTTAAAATAATAATACATAAATACATTTATTTGAAAGGAGGGAGTGAGCACCAGCTCACTTCCAAAGCCACTTGGGGGAGGTCTGGTCGCACCCACGACCAGGACCTCTCCCAAGACCTCTCTGGAGCACCCACTTTAGAGCTCCCAAGACCACTTCATCGGAGGTCTGGTCGCACCCACGACCAAGACCTCAACCACGTCCACTCTAGAGCACCCACTCCAGAGCTGCCACGCCCAGCCCCTGGACCTCATCTCGAGCCAGCCATGACCCCTCTAAAGCCGGCCAAGGTCTCTTCGAGGCAAAGCCACGGCCTCTCACAGAAGCGCCTAGGGACACATTTTATAAAAATCTACCCTTTTGCACCACTTCTCCGGGAGATGTCCATAACCAAGGACTTGGCTATTCAAATAGATTTTACGCTCTACAGAGGTGTACAACTTTACCCACAATCCACGACCTCTCTAGCGGGACGGGTTCCGGAAAGACCCTTGCTCACTTCCGAAGGTGAGCAATCTAGAGAGCGTGACAAGGCCTTTACAAAGCTTTGATCTGGCTCGGAGCTGTCCGCTAAGGTTTCACTTCCGGTTGGGTTGCAAATGCCACCAGATTCGTGCCCCCTCTTGCACCGTGTGATACAACTCACTCAACCACAACAGCACCAAGCCATCTCATTGCTAATTATTCAGCCCAGGCCATGCCCATAAAATGACCTTGTGGTTGCACAGTTTACCCGGATCCACAGACACAAAGTTAAGTCCTTAAGTGCTGCTCAGGCAAGACTTCCACAACCCAAAGTGACTCCTCTGGGGACCAGCCCCGGAGCACCTACTACTCACTTCCTGCCTTCTTGCCTGAGCATAAAACAGATTTGAGGTTCTTACCGGCCACTGGACCACCCAGTCCTGGCTCTGCAAATTTTAACAAGGTGGCCTCGCACCACTAAAGACACAACGGGGGCATTACACCACAATTGCACAATGGTGGCACCAACCACGGTTCCATAGTTCAATTAGTCAAGATTATTAACAACATTAACTCAAGATGAGACCATCACAAATCTACAGCATGACTAAGCATAAACATACGGCCCCATGTTGGCAATAACAAATGATGCCAACTACAATACCCAACTTAAGGTGTACAAGGTGATCATGTCAACATGTCCAGTACAATCTCCAAAGGAAGCATAATGTCAAAAAGGATGTAGCTACTGTCCCAAACCATTTCTATAAAAGTAGCTATGCAAGTTTAGCAAATCAAAATACTTTTGTAAAATGGGACCAAGATGATCAAGGGATTCCACGACTTGTCTCTGTTGATGAGAAAGCTTCGGTAGTGGTAGCCTGATCCACGAGCTCCTCAGCAACAGCCGAAATCTACACATTCGCAAAAGAAACCAAATAAGCAAAGAAACTCTAAGAAACCAAAAGAACTTACTTAAAGCAAAGAGAGAGGAGGTCTGGGAGGGAGGTCCAACAAATGGAAGGTCCAGACCCAGGAAGGTTCGAACCAGAGGAGCTTGAAGAGCTCCTTAGAACCGAAAGAGTTAGGAGTAGAGGTTGAAATGAAGAACAAGGAGGAAATGGTCGCCCCTGGTGCTCTATGTAAAGGAGAAGGAGAATAGAAGCACCACCAAGAGGACAAGGCCAGGTTCAAGTTATTGGTACAAAAGGTACACTGCTAGTAAGTACAACAAAGGACTAAAATAGTCAAAAGGGGTGACAAAAAAGTAGAAATGAGTACAAAGGAAAGGACAACATTTTAATGTGACTTCTACCCACATCAAATGCGCCTAAGAACCTGAGGCCCGGGGTCCTGAAGAGGTCAGGACCCAAGGGGAGGTCGAAGGGGAGGACATGACCCACTAGGGTGGTCCTACGAGGGGGTCAAAAGGGGAGGTCCTGCAAGGAGGTCCAAAGAGGAGGTCTTGACTTAAAGGGGAGGTCTAGACCAGCAAGGAGGTCTAACCACAAAAGGGAGGTCCAAACACATAAGAGGGAGGTCTGAGCTTAAAGGAGGTCCAAACACACAAGAGGGAGATCTGAAAGGGCAAGGAGGCCCAAAGGACAGGGAGGTCCTGCGAGGAGGAGGTCCTGAGGAACGCAAGGGAAGTCTAGAGAACAAGGAGGTCTTGAGGACAGAAGGTCCTGAAGACTATAAGGGGCGTCTTGAGGACAGGAGGTCCTATTCTTGAGGATGGGAGGTCCTTAAGACAACGGGGACACTACAACAAAACTATCACGTAAAGACGTTTTTGTTTTGACGCTTTTATATCTGTCTCTATGTTGAGAAACACATCGTATGTAAAGACGCTTCTTACGACGTTTTATATAACGCCACAAAACCTCGTACCCTAGCCATCTCACCACCTCCCCCACGCTCTCCACCTCCCCACTTATTCCCCACTTATTCAACCTCCCATAAATCCAATCCGGTGCTATGCCTCCCTGCGTGCTCCCTCGAATCCCAATGTTCCAGGGGCGAATCCAGTCGCAGATGGCTGCCTGCCATGGAGCAGAGGGCGGCATCGGACGTCGTCGGGGCTTGGGCGGCAGGTGGCGCTTCAGCAGATCCGGCGGGCGGCGCTGTAGCCGAGGCGGCGTGGGAGCCCTGTATGCCGAGGCTTGGGGCGTCGATCCAAAGCGGAGGCGAGCTCGGAGGTGAGTCTCAGCCGCAAGGCACGGTCGCCGGATACGCAAGTGAAGCACACTCAAGCGGTGACCTCCATGGCTTCCACCGAGACGCCGCCCCCCTTCCTTCTCCTGTCGAGGTTAGCGGCCGCGGCCCTAACCCTACTTTGCCGGCCGGCTCCTTGCGCCGGCCTTCTCCCCACGCCCCCTCACCGGTCCCTGTGGCGACCATGAAGAGCTCTCCAGTCGGCGGCGGCTCGGTGGAGCGCGGTGGCTGCTCGGGCATTCCAACACTACTCGATCGGCAAGGCCGCACACGGCGGGCCGCGGGCAGCACGCCAGGTCACAAGGTACGCTACTTTGGTCTACTTTGTGCAGGGCTTCTACGTACTACGTGGTCACCTATGGGATGGGCATCTACCTGCTCAGCCTCCTCATCGGATTCCTCTCCCCCATGGTCGACCCGGAGCTCGACACCGACCCCGCGCTCCCCACCCGCGGCTCCGATTCCAACTATTAGAACTAGTAAAAAGAACTTGCAATTTTAATTTATGAGCTCGTAATACCCCAAATATTTTGATATATAAAAAAAATAGCTTTTCGGAATTTAGATGGCAGACTCAAATTCTCTTATTGGATTGAATGGCAGAACACAATATTGAATGTGCTTCTAAACATGTCTTTTCAATTAATTTTTCTATGTACCTTTTCATTCCTCTATAGTCTATATAAAATTGCTCCATTTTTCTTGACTTTCCATTGGTTCATCACTGAACGAATGAATTAACTATGAACAAGTTGTGACTTGACAGGTATTTGCTGTTAATGGCCAAAAGATATGTGCAAGGTACTTCAACTTTTCTTGCTTTTCTCATGAGTAAACTGCATTAAAAGTTCTCGAGCTTGTCCGGTTATGCACTTAGCCACTTACATCCTTAAACAAATTACGTTGTTCAGACAACCGTGGGTCTCGCTATGGCGAGAGCTAAGGAGGCATAAAGAAGTTACCAAAGAAACCTCCTAGCTTTGTCAAGTATATGCTATAATCACATGTTGTTCGGGGTTTTTGGCTGGTTTGTTGCTATTGATTAGCCATTTAAATGTTTGCCCAATGCTGAATAATTTGGCAATTATTTCTTATGAACAGCATGTGAACCCAAATAGAGAATGGGAGGAAACAGCTCCTGAAGAAACATTCAAATTTCCTTTTTTATTAGACGATCAAATTACCAAACAAATGCTCTCCCCAAAAGTGGAAACTACAAACTTAAAAGCATATTGAGATACGTGAAATGTAGTTTTAGGGAGTGCATAAAAGCAAGTCTCATAAATAAAGTATATGCAAGCTATGGACATTTCCTGAATGTCTTAGGCTCTTAGCTTGTACCACTTCATTGAATGAGTGCTTGTGTTTTAAGAAAATAGCCACCAAAAGTTTTGCACAAGCCACCTGAAAACAATCCTTTCTTTTTTGGCTTCCTCTGCGCTTGACTTTTGTGTTCGCTCCCAAAGTCTACCATCCGCTTTTGCAACAAGCATCTCCCAAAGCAAAGGAATTGTGCTAGAAGATGAGGACGGCACAACTATGATACAACTTATCTAGGTACCAAGCAGGACTTAGTGTCGGGTGGAGAGGTTTTTCGATTAAGCATGGTATTAAGGTTGGTGATGTTGTGGTTTTTCAACTTGTGAGATCAACAAAATTTAAAGCAAGTGTTTCCCAATGTTTTGGGTTATCACATGGATACCCATTTCTTGAATCCTTTCTTGCGTGTGCAGTCCTCACTTATCTAATAATACAATGTCATCTCGTTTTTGTATGCCTTCCATTCAGGTCTATATAATAAGAGTGAATAACCTCACTACAACTGATGGAGCACTTGGTCTTCTGAATTTGGAAGCGTGCAAGAAAGGGAAGATATCGAGTGAGTGAAAGTTTTATCTTGGTGATTTCACACTTATGAATCTATTATAAATGGAAATAGGCTAACTATTGAATCTCCTGAATCATGTTCTGTGGTCCACATGCTAGAAGAAAGTTCCGATGATGCCAAGTCTAAGAAGGATCTAAAGGTTATCATACTCAGTGACAAGTTTAAGGAGGATCCAAAGGTTATCAGGGTGGGTGACAAGTTTAAGGAGGATCCAAAGGTTATCAGACTCAGTAGCAAAGTAACTTACAATGATAGCAATAATCTAGTCAGTGAAACCATTGACGGCATCAGATTTTCAGATTCAGATGTCGATTTTGATGATGTGACAAGTTTCGGTAGCTTCAACATCATCGTGGACAGTTTGGTTATCGACTGCAAATTTCCTGATCACCTACGCAAGACCTACTACGAGCTCTGTTGTGCCCAGAAGTCGTTCCTTCACATGCATCTGCTCAAACAACTAAATCTTACACTTGTTATTGTATTAGTTTCTCCTGGACAAATCTTACGGATAGATTCCAACTATTTAGAAAAAAAATTGTGTCAATCCATAGAATCTTTTCCTGATGTATATGCACCTTTTTTATATGGATGTTTGATTCAGTTGTGAACTTCATTTGCTATAAATTCAAATATTTATAGCTGCTATGAAGTGCATGTATGCTCTACTGTTTTCTTGGTTTGCTGATTGTGAGAATATGATACTTCCATATGACGACATGTGCTCTACTGTTTCCTAGTTTTTTTTACGAGGTGGAATAATGTCTTCATATGACGATATATGTTTTTGTTTGTAGCAAAATGCACGAATTAAATTCGAAATAATCCAATTAAATTTGAAATAAAATTAAATTCGAAATAAAAGCGTCTCTATGTTTGTTGGCACACAAATCGAACGTGTCTATATCAGTAAAGACGTTATGTAAATGTGTATACTAAAACGTCTCTACATACATAGACATGAATTTTAACGTCTCTATAAAGCGTCTTATATCTTGTACACATGTTTTACAAGCGTCTCTACGGTTCTTGACACGGTCCGTGGGGAGGCGCTCCAAGGACGCTTTATAAAAACGGCTCTACGGTCCTCTAGAGATGAAATAATACATCTCTAGCCTATAGATTGGGCGCCTCTACATGGGTGTTGTGTTGTAGTGGGAGGTCTTGACCACAAAGGCCTAAACACGCAAGAGGAGGTCTAGACCGCAAAGGTCTAGACACAAAGAGGAGGTCTAGACCACAAAGGTCTAAACATACAAAAGGAGGTCTAGACCGCAAAGGTCTACACACAAAGAGGAGGTCTTGACCACAAAGGTCTAAACACACAAGAGGAGGTCTAGACCGCAAAGGTCTAAACACAAAGAGGAGGTCTAGACAACAAAGGTCTAAACACACAAGAGGAGGTCTAGACCGCAAAGGTCTAAACACAAAGAGGAGGTCTAGATCGCAAAGGTCTAAACACACAAGAGGAGGTCTAGACCGCAAAGGTCTAAACACAAAGAGGAGGTCTAGACCACAAAGGTCTAAACACATAAGAGGAGGTCTTTGCAAAAGACCAGGAGGGTAAACCTTGGCAAAAGGCCGAGAGGGTGGTCCGAGCAAAAGGGATCCAGAAGGAGGTCTTTGCAAAAGGTTTAACAAGGGAGGTCACATCCAAAAAGGGAAGATTGTGGCCTAAAAGGGGAGATCCTAATCATAAGAGATGATCTGGACCAGGAGGGTGGTCTTTACAAAAGACCAGCAAGGATCGAGGAGGTGGTCCTTGCAAAACAGCCAGGAAGAGGTCCTAGGAACAAAATAAAAGCGTGCAGCAAAGCGGGGCCGTCCGATCAAGATCGGATGGCTTGGATAGTGCGCGCCTGCACGAAGAGAGAGAGGGGAGTTGACCAAAGGCGCTGTTCAAAGGGGAACGAAGAGATCAGAACCAAGGGCAGATCCTGACCGCGAGATCTATAAGGAGAGGTCCTGGACGGTTAAGATCTCACAAGGGGAGGTCCTAACAGTCAGGATCAAAAGCAAGGGGAGGTCTTGACGGTTAGATCTCTCAAAGGAGATCCCAACAGGCAAAATCTGAACAAGAGGAGGTCTTGAACGGTTAAGATCTCCATAGGGGAGGTCCTAACGGTCAGATCTAAACAAGGGGGAGGTCTGAACGGTTAAGATCTCCATAGGGGAGGTCCTAACGGTCAGATCTAAACAAGGGGGAGGTCTGAATGGTTAAGATCTCCACAGGGGAGGTCCTAACGGTCAGATCTAAACAAGGGGGAGGTCCAAGGGACACAGGCAAGTCTGATTGGACGCGGGGAGATCAAATGGGGCTCCATATGGGCACAGGGAGGTCCATATGGGCACGGGGAGGTCCAAAAGGACTCTGGGAGGTCTATTCAAACACAGGGGAGGTCCAAATAGACGAGGGGAGGCCCTAAAGGAGTTCCATATGGACATAAGGTGGTCCATATGGGCACGGGGAGGTCCAAATAGATGAGGAGAGGTCCTAAAGGAGTTCCATATGGACCTAAGGAGGTCCATATGGGCATAGAGAGGTCCAAAAGGACTATGGGACGCTCAAATGAACTCAGGGAGTTCAAATGAACGTTGAGAGGTCCACGGGGAGGTCTACACAGAGAAGGAAGTCTAGATCAAGGGGGATCTAGACATAGATAAAGGTTTAGACCGAAGGGGAGATCTAAAACACAAAGAGATTCATGCCAACAAAGGGGAGGTCTGGACTAAAGGAAGTCCAAACAAAAGATTACAAGGAGAGGTCCAGAGAACCAAGGAGGTTGAACCTACAAGGAGGTCCAGCTGAAGGGAGGTCTGGACCCTTAGATCCCAAAGAAGGAGAGGCCCGGATGAAAGGGAAAACCCAAGGAAGGATATCTCCAAAAGGAGGAGATCCGATGTAAGAGATCCAAAGAGAGGAACTCAAGAGAGGTCCTGAGAGAAGAAAAAAAAAGAAGAAGAGAAGGTCAGAAAGATAAGAGGGATCTGGACATCAGGAGATGTCCAACAAAAGGAGGATCTGAACATAGGGGAATGTCCAGCAAGAGGAAGGTCTAGGGAAGGAGAGAGAGACCTAGAGGAGGAGAAACTAGCCTAGGGGACAAATAAGGCAAACAGAGAAAAGAAACTGAAAACCAAAGAACAACAATAACTCCAAGTCAATCAGAAGGAATTAATTAAAGTTTGATTAGTTCAAGTTAAACCTCCAAGTTTCTGAAATCTTCAAGTTAAGCTTTGAGCAAATAACAAAACCAAATGGTTATTTTATTTTGAAAAGCTTTTTAAAACTCGGGACAAACAGGACGTTACAAGTCCCCACATTAATCCTATGAGATAAAAGCTAGAAATTACCACATTAACTGGAGAAAAGAAAAAAGACTAGAAATTCCCACATTAATCGTAAAAAGGAGAAAATCAGGGTAGTAAAATCTTCCTTACCAAGTTCATCTACGGTTTAGATTTATATGTATTAACAAACGTGTTCGACATGGAAACTGGAAAAAAAAATCATGGCATGTGTGCATGCACAAAGCCTGATCCAATTACAACTCTAGAATCCGGATGTGACTTCTTAACTTGGCTCCCTCCACCATGGTGTACTACACTAGGAACTAATTGGAGGCTCTCGTAGAAGCCCTCCCGTTAATCCTATGAGATAAAAATCTAGAAATTACCACATTAATTGGAGAAAAAAAAGACTAGAAGTTTCCACATTAACTGTAAAAAGGAGAAAATCAGGGTAGTTCAATCTTCCTTACCGAGTTCATCTACGGTTTATATTTATATGTATTAACAAACGTGTCCGACATGGAAACTGAAAAAAAAATCATGGCATGCGTGCATGCACAAAGCCTAATCCAATTACAACCCTAGAGTCTGGATGTGACTTCTTAACTTGGCTCTCTCCATGGTGTACTGCACTAGAAAAATAATACATTGGCACCCATCTCTCACACACATGTTTCTACCTCCTTTTCCCAGCATATTTTTTACTAATTGGAGGCCCCTTTAGGAGCTTCCACCTTAATCCTAGGTGGAAAATATCTCTATACTAATTACTCCTCTAGGAGCTCTCACTTTAATCCTAGGTAGAAAAAACTAGAATTCTCATATTAATCTGAGAAAACAATAGCTAGAAATTCTCACACTAATCAAAGAAAAAAAAATCCCATCCATGCATCTTGTGGCCTAAGGCTCTGTTCTAGCTATATACGAGTCTCATACCGTCATATGTTCTATTGTTCCACGATCAAATTGTACAAAGCAGTTAACTTGGAAACATTCAAAGGAAAATAAATGTTCTGGCATGCCTGTGTTCGAATAGGAGACGTGGAGCCAAATTGCTTTCGTACATGGATATACATGAAAATATTTTCCTCTTTTAATGAATATATCTCCCTCTTTTTTTCTTCTCTGTCATAACTTCCCCAGCCAATATATATAGTTGCTCACACAGAGACAAAAACAATGGTGGCTCTATTAGAAGCTCCTACAATAGTTCTATGAGAGAAAATGTCAAAAAAATATAGCTTTCAAATTCTCTTTCAGTTCTGATTCATGTAGCTTTAAATTTTATATTTAGGATAAAAATTACAAAAATATAGACTATAGTAATGTTAAAAAAATATTTCTACAAAATATTATGTAATATTGAAATAAAATGAAGAATGCATTTTAAAATTACTAACTGTGCAGTTGCTGGGTTGATGACTAGTATCTATACTAATTGGAGGCTCTCCTAGAAGCTTCCAAGTTAATTCTAAGATGTAAAAAGAATAAAAATTCTCACATTAATTAGAGAAAAATAAAAATGCTAGAAATTCCTACATTAATCAGAGAAAAAAAAGAAAAGATCTCCATCATCCAATATGTCTTACGGATATAACATACAGCTTAGACTTATCTACTAGATATCATATCATGGAAATAAAGAGTTCAATTGGAACTACAAAACATGCCAATGCGCTATGTCTTATCTTGGGTGTCCAGTATCCGTGTCGTACACACATCAGTGTTGGTGTCCAAGCTTGAAGATCAAGAAGCAACTACTAACAAAGTCCAGGCTACATGCTTAGATAAACACGTTTACGGCCAGCTTGATCAGGTGATTATAGATAATCAATTTGGAAGTTAGAACGCACGATGCAAATAATAGCAATTTGAAAAGGAGTCCAAGTAGACTTAACCCCAAGAAACCGAGGGACGTTGGACGTGTATGCAACAAACAAACTGTTCGGGCGCCTTACAACTATCAACTATGAAATAGACAAGAAGACGGCGTTGCTGATTAGAACATGCACCGTCTCAGCAAGCAATAAAAGGCCAGCCAATTAATTGTGCATCGGGAGGCAGAGCAGTATAGAAGAAAAAAAATACAGGCATAAGCATTAGGATGCCATAGAGCTCGATAACGCACAAAATAGAACAAGAAATGGTATAGCTGAGGAGCTCTCTCATGCATATGCTATAAATTAGTTAGAGAGAGCCAAGAGAAAAGGCTAGAAATCACCAAATTAATCATAGAAAAGAAAAAAAGAGTTGCAACCCCGACAGACGTTAGTAATCACCGTTCATCGCCACTCGCCAAGAATCGAAATCTAGGTGGGGCTGGTATATTTTTGAACCGGCCAAAAAAATTTCGTCGGGATTTTACCGAAATCTTGGCCGGTAAAGAAATTTAAATTCAAATTTTGTTTAAAAATCTAGGCCGAGATTTCTGGTTATCGCCGGTAACCTCTGGTCTTTTTTCTCTGTCGGTAACCAAAACCCTGATTGCAAGAGACATGTGAATAGATCATGGTATGTATGGACCGTTCAGGTGAAGAGTCTATTTTTTAAATTGCATGGGTTGATGACTAGTACTAGCTAACCACCGTACGACTTGATTAATTAGTTCATGGGACTCGTCGAACAGGATGCAACTCACACATATATTGCTGGGAACATATCCTGTGCACATGCCCACATCTGTGGACATGTACACATGACTGATCCTGGCCATCCATTTCGTAACGTTCGGTTGAGATGGACTCACCCCTCCCACTTGATGCAGTTTGCGAAAAGCCCCCCGCCCGAAACCTTTCCTCTCATTTCTAATCCCCTTATTCGGCGTCATCCTCTGCTGCTCCCCAGCACAACTCGCCGCGCCGCGCCGCCATCTAGGGTTCGGGCGCCGAGTCCCCTTGCGCCGCCCCCTACGTCATCCGCCGCGCCGCCAGCCGGCGCCAATCCCCTACGCCGCCTCCTGCGCCTCCGCACCCGCACGCGCATCCCCCTACGCCTCCGCCACACATCTCCCCTGCGCCGCCAAGCCCCCGAGCCCTTGCCCCGGCGCCGCTCTGCCCCGACGCCACCCTGCCCCGACGCCGCCCTGCCCCAGCGCCTCTCCTGCGTCGGCCCTCTGCACCGCCACCCGCCGTCGATCCCCTGCACACCCTGCGCTGCCTCCCCTCCCCTCCCCAGCTCAGCGCCCGCTGGAGAATGATTGAGCTCCAAGTTGTGTAGGATGGTGAGTGACATTTGAAGAACTGGAGAAGACCGAGGCTAACAAGAGAAGAGAAGAATTGATGGATGTAGCTGGTAGATTCATTTTTAGTTCTTTTGCTTATCAAGGGAATGTGGACCCTGGTGTTCTTTTTGGGTCGAAAGAGTTCATAAGCAAGCAGATTTATGATACTGAAAGACATCTCCGTTGTTGAATGTATTCCTTTCTCCCAATCGGCAGAAGTTGTAGATTCCGCTGCTTGAGGATAGATGTAGGAAGCCATGTGTAGCATAGATACCTGAAGAACATATCTTTTTGTAATTGATTCCGTGTTCTTCGTTTCAATTTCCATTTCATTATAATCTTGTAAGCTTATTACAGTTGAGGTGTAAGAAATTGCCTATCAGTGAATGTAAATCAGAACTCATTCTTTGTGTATGGTCTGTTTGAATGGAAATCAATGCAATGAGTTTTAGATGATGTATGTGTGTATGACTAGGAGGCAAGCACTGATTGTTCATAAAACAACAGATTCTAGAGTACACATACATATTGAACCTGAGCATTTCGGGTCGAAATGCTGGGATCCCGGATCGAGTTGAGATCTGCGCGGAGGACCGACGCCTTGCTGACTGGAAGACTGCAAAGTTCCAGAAGAACATCACTAAGAGGGGTTCTGTGCCTGACACTACTGTGAAGAAGGGGAATGACTATCCTGTCGGACCTGTGGTGCTTGGATTCTTCATCTTTGTGGTCATTGGATCATGTATGCCTTCCAACCTTATCTAACTATTGAATGTTTGATCTATTTTGCTACCACTTGTACTGTGTTCCATTAGAAACACTGAATCTTTTTCTGTTTGATCATGTATACCTACATAACATATTGTTTGCCTTTTTTGCTTTCAAAACATAATGCCTATGATTTCTATCACTTACGCTTTTAATGTTCATATTTCATAAACACTCTTTGTTCATTTATGTCACTTGTAAACACACTGAAAATATTTTGTTCTCTTGAGTCCTGTTTCTTGAGTTGATACCTGGTAGTGGTTAAGATGCACTAAATAGTATTATGTTTGACATTGATCTAGCCTATTACATAGTGATTGTTGTTTCCCTTGAAAGTACTCCTTCTGTACGTTTTATGGCTAATTTAATGGGTTAGTTTCTTGACTGGTCATTAAATTTGGAATTTTGGGCCTTTGTAACATTCTAGCAATCTTTTAATTGACTTGTTTTTCAAAATATCATAGGGATTTTTATTGATTAACCGACTCTGTGAGGCAATTGTTATTTGTTGGCAGTGATTACTGACAAAGGAACAACATAGTTAAGATTGTGCAGGATACAACCAACAAATCGAACACTGCACAGTGCACACATATGACATGATCTACTGAATCTCCGTTCCATACTTCTGCCATTCCCATGCTTATCCATATGAAATTTACAGTTCATTTACTATCTCTCTGCATTTGTCAACAACATGAATTGTCTTCTTGGTATTGTTATTGTCCACTTCCTTGGTTCAGTTCAGTTATACGAAATGCTTTGAGAAACTGACAAAAAGCAATCTAACAAAAAATAATTCAATCATACAGAATTCCACAGTTTCAATCATACAAAATTCTCAGATTTAATCATACAAAATTGATTCAATCATACAGTAATTTTGAATGCATGCACCATGACAGCTTGAATTCAAAGTCAAAATTTACAATTCAAATATCAAACCGACACAACTATTGTCAACTACAAAATTCTATACTATGTTTTCTTTTGCAGGTTTGATCAAATACATTCCAATTCAGAGAGCACTACGAGCTCGGCAAGGCTATGGCAAGGCTATTGTCCTTGCTTGTTTCTTCTCTTCCTCCCCTACAATCTTCTTCCAGAACCAATGACCTTGCTGAAGTCGAAATCGATGTCGCCGCCCTCCGCGCCGCCAAGATCGTTGTTGCCCTCGGATTTGGCGCGTCCGGCTCCTCGTCGTGGTCCTCATCGGCTGCGAGGGCATCCAAGGCACTGAAAGAGCTCACGGCGCCGCCGCCCTTCATCTTCTTCTTCTTGCCGGTGAAGACGACGTTGATCTGCTCCTCCTCCTCATCTCCGCGCGGTGGAGGGGGCTCATAGTTGTTGTCGTCGGGCACGGCGGCCTTGCCGCCCTTCTTGGGCTTCTCCTTCTTGCCGGTGAAGACGACGTTGACCTGCTCCTCCTCCTCATCTCCGTGTCGATGGAGGAGTCGCAGAGGCGGCGGCGGCACGGCGATCTTGTGATCCATGGCGTGCCACGGCTCCCTAGCCCTAGCTGCTGTTTGGGGGAGATTGAACGGGAGTCGGGAGGACTTGCGATGGGGGAGTTGAGTTGGGATGGGGGAGGGAGGGGCGGATTGGATTGGTGATAAAAGTGGCAGGGGGTTTTTCGCAAAAGCACCGTAAGTGGGAAGGTGGCTGCGATCTGGCTCGCCGATTTCAGAATGAACGGCTGGGATGGCCTATGTGCATGTGTGCACAAAATCACTCATGTACGTGCAGGAGATATGCTGCCTATATTGCTAACCTATTATTAGTCTGTCCATCATTTCAGACTCGGTTGGGCGATTACAATTTTATCCCTCACGGGTTTTGTGCTGTATCAGGACAAGTATAACTCAATCTAACTAATCTGATCCGTTTAATCAAAAACGTTGGACGGCTCGTATCGGTTCGAAGGTATTGTAAAAGAGCCCATAAATTAAGGTTTTCGGACATGCATGGTTTCGTATAAGGTATTGAATCTCTGCATGCATGCGTGCTAGTAGTAGTACTAGTATAGTTTGTTTGAGCGAATATAAGGTTGGTAGGTAGCTGCTCTATAGACAGCACCAATTCACGTACACCAGCTCAACTAACTATCTCTATCTAAATGTCTCTCTTGACAAAATGACACAGACAACAGACGGACAAATATGGACAACTGATCAAAGCTGAATGCATGGCTACTAATCACTATAAATACCATCGTGCTGATCAGGCGAACCAATTCAAGCTAGCAGCTACCTGAAAGTCGCGTGTTGAGCTAATTAAGCATGAGCACGAGCATGGCAGCCAGTGCCCTCGGCCTCGCCTCGTTGGCCGTCCTTGTCCTCCTCCTGGCGCTCGCCGCCCCCTCGCTGGCCGGCGACCCCGACATGCTCCAGGACATCTGCGTCGCCGATTACAAATCCCTCCAGGGCCGTAAGTAGCGACACGATTCTGATCTGATCGCGCCATCATTAATTCTCTCAATTAACTAATTGCCTTCTTTTTTACTTGTTCATCGACACTGTCTCTGATAAACACATTTGACGATTACTTTTTTTATTATATGTTAGCAAAATTTGATAAAACTATAATGCTTTGAAAGTTTTTTCCAGATCAATTTACTAATATCACTTCCATATGAAACATCGAAATATAGTTTTTGTAAATATTAGTGGTCAAAGTTATAAGAGTTCGTCTATACCAATTCTAAAATGACGTCTGTTTTTTTTTTACAATGGAAAACCCGGCTTTTATATAAAGCAAATCAAAGATCCTTACAGAAGAGACCAAGTTTTAACACGCTGGGGACACCAGCTCACTGAACAGGAACAAAGTAACCAGGACACCAACCAAAACTAGCTATTACCGACAAGGATTAAGACATATCTGAAGAGCAAAAGATTTTAGCCCAGTCTTCAAATGCCGCCAAGAAGCAATCCAGCTTACTTCGATCAACCCCCTTGATGAGGACACGCCAATGTTGTAAACAAGACAGAAATTTGAAAATCACTTCCATAAGTTGGTTAGAAAAATTCTTCTCAATCGCCATTATATTCCTAAATTTCCAGAGGTTCCATGCCAATGCTGCAAAACTAAACAAAACAACAGTACAATTATTAGCCCCCTTCCTCTCTATCCAATTAAGTTGGAAATCATCTAATGATCTTGGTATGCGCTCCCAACTTAGCACCTCTTTCACACAAAACTAAGCAAATTTTGCGAAAACACAAGTGAACAAAATATGATCAATACTTTCTTTGGTACCACAAAGAATACAATTCACATCTCCTTTCCACCCCTTTTTTTTAAGTTGATCCATTGTCTGAACTCTGTCGTGATAGCATTGCCACATGAAAATTTTGACTTTTAAAGGTATCTTGCTTTTCCACAAAATTTGCAATTAAGACTTGTGTGTGATTAGTGATCACAATTCACCCCCCTCCCCCAAAAAAAAAACCACAAACCCTAGCCCTAGACCAAATCGAGCCTTCTGCACCGACCCACCTTCCGAGCGGCCTCTACGTCAGTTCCCCACCTCTAGGTGCCGCCTCGGCCGTTCCATTGCCTTGCATTCGGTGCCGGCAAGGGCTGGGAATCGTACGGTGGCGTCTAACGTGGCTTCCGAGTCGGGGGTTTGGTCGGCCGAGGTGAGATTTGTGCTCCTCCTGATGGATGGATGGATAGATATTATGGTCACGATGCTTTGATTCGCTATCTCCGCGTGATCGCCTTCCCTGCTCTTGTCTGTGTGCTGGCTGTGCTGTGAATAACTTAAAACAGCTCAGTTTTCTCAAAACACCAAACAACCTTGTCCATATCCCCATTAAGATCAACATCCAAAATATAAATTTTCAAAATTTTGCATTGAGAATGTTGGAAATCTCTCAAGATTTCACACTCTCTTGTATTTTCTCTCTCTCTCAAGAGACAAATACACATACTCGTTACTGGAGGTAGGAGAAGAACACAAAACTCAATTCTGTTATTCAACTCTCTCCACGGGTTACAAACTTACCATACTCAAATACATGCAAACGGTCAGCTAAGCCAGCTGATTCTCACGCCACTCCTGAACTCACGCATGCACACTAGCATGCGGCAACTACTTGCTGTCATGCATCTACATGCAGCTTGTGACTCGGTCATGCATGCCCAACTACCACAAGAGCATCAAACCATCCACGGATCCGATCCTAGCAACCAACCGGGCGGCCGATCCGAGAGACGCACGCACCTTCAAGCCACATGCAACTAAATGCATGCCAAAACAAAATACAAAGATACTAATGACAAGATTAATTCTAACAGAGAATTCTCAAACGACGAATTCTCAAACGACGTCTATTTGAGAACCGAGTAACTCCTTCATGGAATATCATGCTCGCTTATTAATTTGCATGGATGCTGGCAGCATTGCGGCTGAACGGGTTCCCGTGCAAGAGGCCGGAGAACGTGACGGTGAACGACTTCTTCTTCGACGGGCTGACGACGGAGAACACCACCAGAAGCGCAGCGGGGTCGCCGGCGAACACCACCAGAAGCGCCGCGGGGTCGTCGGTGGTGGTGACGACGGCGGCGCACGTGGACAATCTCCCGGGGCTCAACACCATGGGCGTGTCCATGGCGCGGATCGACTACGCGCCGGGGGGCCTGAACCCGCCGCACACCCACCCGCGCGCTACCGAGATCGTCTTCGTGCTCGAGGGCTCCCTCGACGTCGGCTTCGTCACCACGGCTAACAGGCTCTTCGCCCGCACCGTCCGCAAGGGCGAGGTGTTCGTCTTCCCCCGCGGCCTCCTTCACTTCCAGAAGAACAGCTGCGCCAACTCAGCCGCTGTCGCCATCGCGGCGTTCAGCAGCCAGACGCAGGCCACGCTGTCCGTCGCCGACGCGCTCTTCGGCGCCACGCCGCCACTGCAGGCCGACGTGCTGGCCCGGGCGTTCCAGATCGACAGCGGCCTCATCGACTCCATCAAGTCCAAGTTCCCACCGAATTAAGTAGCAGATGCATGCATCCATGCACTCTACTACATTGTTACTCCGACCTCCGTTGGTACCTTCGTTTGTGTTTTGCTCCGTCTCGTCTTAAGTTGGTGTGATCACGCATCAACTATTTCATTGTTGTTGCTCCTACGTACTTCGATCGTGCATCAACTACTCGTGATATGTTTGATGTCTTAATTACACATGCAGTAAACAACATATAAGCTTATCGATTATATGTTTTGTCCTTAACAATGTGAATACGCGATATCTATCTGTTACTGACACTAAGACAACAACGAACGGTCAACAGTCCATGGTGGACTCGGCTCACCCAACAGTGAACGGGGTGCGGGTGTGCTGGCGTGGTAGCTGACGCGGCAGCCACGCGGGTAGGGGTGAAAACGGATCGGATACGGACGGATAATGGCTCTGCCATATTTGTTTTCATTTTTTTTTCCGGATCCGGATGCGAATATGAATACGGATATGAATAATATCGAATACGAATCGAAACGAATACGGTAGCGGATATTTTTAGGAACATGAAAACCCCTTAAATTGTGTGCCGTAAATTAACGAAAACATATAACTAGTTTATTTGATGCAAACATTCATGAATTGTTTATATTTTCAGTAACCACACATAATATTGGCACTAGCAAGCTGTATTAACTAGTCCATCACAAACATAACACTTAGTTTACCATATTTAGCTCAAAAGTCTTTACCATATTTAGCTCAAAAGTCATAACTCGCAAAGTCAAAAGTCATCACGCATTCACACTTAGTTCATCACATACATATATAAAACTTAGTTCATACTAACATTGATCAGCCGATGGTTAATCTATACATTAAATGACTGTAATATCCCAAGTATGTTACCCAAAATAAAATTAATAAAATTATTATTTTATTGGATTTTATGAGATTTAAAAGAGTTTTCTTGGTTAAAAAGAAAAATAATAAAATAAAGTCAATTATTTAATTTCCTAGTTTTTAATGTCAAAAATAAAATTTATTGAGTTTTCTGGGATTTTATTGAATTTAAAGTGAAAAGGAAATTCTAATTAATTTCTTGAATTTTCTAGATTTTAAAAGGTTTTTCCTATTTTTCAGAAATTAAAAATAATTTATGCTAAAAATTAAAACTAAATTTAAGTTGGAATTAATTTTATTAAGTTCAAAATAATATAAGGAATTTCTGTGATTTTTTCTAGAATTCTTTAACTCTATTTGTTATTTTCTAAAAGGCTACTTGATTTGTTACAATTAAAATCACCTTTTCTCTTATGGGTCAAATCCTGATATCCTGACATCATCTTATCCGGATAATCCAGATTCAGATCAGATCCGCCGGATAGCATGGCTACCGTATTTGTTTCCGTTTCGACAAAAAATCCAATTCGCTTCCAATCCAAAATTATCCGAGAAAATCCGATCCGAGATAATCCGAATCCGTTTCGTCCGGACGATCGGAAACTATCCGATCCGTTTTCCCTACACGCTGGCGCCGATAGGGACCCTAGGGCTGATGTGGCACGACATGGCGATGATGTGGTGAGCCACGCCGCCCGATGGTCGGCGGCGCTCGGCGATGGCCTCGCCGGCGCTACGCGCCGGCGGCGAGGCGCGAGGCGGGTGCAAAAGCGATCGTAGCGACTCATCAATCTTATGCTTACCAAAGATGTGGCGGCGCGCGAAGGTCGTTGCAGACGAGATTTGGCGGCGGTTTTGGGTCGACGGCGAAGAAGACGCTATGGGTTCTTCGGTGAAGCGGGTGCGCGCACCGGGTAGGCGATGAAGCGGCGACACCGTAGAAGTGGTTGGGTCGCCGAGGGATGCTTGACGGCGCTGGAGAAGACGAAGAACGGAGCTTCGGTGATCGCTGGAGAAACTGGAATTACGGGCGCTAGAGGAGAGTAGAGGCTAGGGGGTTTGGGGCGTTGAGCTCAGCGACGAAGGGTGCACCCGGGGCTCCCTTAAATAGGGTCCGGGTGGGGTTGAATCGCCGTAGGGCACAAGAAGTTCGCGTCGGGTCCGAGGCGGAATCAACGGGATTCAGAGCTGGAGATGGAAGGGAGAGGCCGTGACGGGCGCGGATTGACGCTACGTTTTAAATGCGCGCGAAATCTCTGGAGATGCGACCGGATTCGACCGATTTTGGAAAGCTCCAAAATGCGCTAATGGTGGACGCGACGAGCTGAACGCGTGGAGAAGGAAAGAAGGAGACGACACTGTAGCGTGGCCCCCTCATGTCGGTGGCAGCAAAGAAAGGAAAGGAGCGGGTGGTGTTCGGGCCGTTTGATTTAGATCGAACGGTCAAGAGCGCAGGGGAGAGAGCGGGCTGAACGGGCCATCCACACGGGAAGGGAATCGAGTGAGGAGGATTCACCCAAGCAATCGCTTGGGGAATTTAGTTTGATTTGGCAATTGAAATATTCCAGTTAATTCAAATTGGCTTTAGAAAATAGCAAATAAAATCCAAAAAATTATGAGAAAATTCACATAAATTCTCTAAGACATTTTGGATTTAAATAAAATATTTCCAACTTATATTTGGTAATAGATTTCACAATTAATTTATTTTGGCTTTGAAATAAATAGGTAAAACCTTTTAAAATTTCAGAAAATTCCACAAAAATAATTAAATTTTATTTTCAACTAGAATTTGAAATTTGGGCTATTACAAACCTACCCCCTTAAACGGAATCTCAATTTTAGATTCAGACTTGGTTAGCAAAAAGGTATGGATACTCGGCTCTCAAATCTTCTTCACACTCCGAGGTGGCTTCTTTTTCTGAATGATTACTCCAATGGACCTTACATGAACGGATGACTTTACTTCGAGTGATACGTTCTGCCACATCGAGGATCTTGTTTGGTTTCTCCACATATGTGAGATCTTCTTGAAGATCGATGCTTTCAAGCGGTGTTTCTTCTATTAGCACTCTAAGACATTTCTTCAATTGTGACACATGGAAGACGTCGTGAACTGCAGACAAGGATGCTAGCAGTTCTAACTGATAAGCAACTTCACCTCTTCTTGCTAAAATCTTATAAGGTCCAACGAATTTGGGTGCAAGTTTTCCTTTTGTCCGGAATCTTCTTACTCCTCTTAGTGGAGTAACTCTAAGATAGACAAAATCTCCTATCTCAAAGGACAAATCTCTCTGACGATTATCGGCAGAACTCTTTTGTTGGGACTGAGCCACTTTCATGCGTTCTCTTATCGCCTTTACCTTACTCTCCACTTCTTTTACCATTTCAGGTCCAAAGAATTGACGTTCTCCCACTTGATCCCAAAGAAGAGTTCTACACTTCCTACTGTACAATGCTTCAAATGGAGACATCTGCAAGCTGGCTTGGTAGTTGTTGTTGTATGAAAATTCTGCATATGGTAAATTCTGATCCCAACTCTTACCATAGTCTATAGCACAGGCTCGAAGTATGTCTTCTAGAATTTGATTCACACACTTTGTCTGGCCATCTATTTGGGGATGATACGTTGTGCTGAAGTTGAGTCTGGTTCCCAAAGCTTTATGTAGACTTTTCCAAAACCTAGAGGTGAACTGGGACCTCTGTCGGACACTATCTTCTTAGGTACTCCATGTTGACAAACAATCCTGACCATATACAATTCTGCTCACTTACTTCTCTGGTAGGTGGTCTTGACTCGGATAAAGTGAGCCACTTTAGTCAACCAGTCAATTATCACCCAAATAGAGTCATATCTTGATTGGGTCCTAGGAAGTCCAGTGATGAAATCCATACCAATTTTCTCCCATTTCCATTCAGGAATTGGTAATGGTTGTAACAAACCAGCGGGTCTTTAATATTCTGCCTTAACTCGCTGGCATACATCACAGCGTGCAACAAACTCAGCGATTTCCTGCTTCATGCTGACCCACCAATATTTTTCCTTCAGATCCTAGTACATCTTGGTACTTCCGGGGTGGTTTCATGTGCTTTCTTCAGAATCGACTGTTTTGTTTCCTGATAATTAGGTACACAGATGCGGTTTTTAAACCACACTGTTCCTTGCTCATCTTCAGAAATCCTGGGGCTTTGCCTCTTCTCATGTTCTTCTTGATTTCTTTGATGTCCTCATCTTCGTTTTGCTTTTCCCTGATCTGACTATGAATGGTTAGTTGAACTTCTAGAGTGTTTACACAGCCCTAGCTGACAATCTCCAAGTTCAAGTGCTTCAATTCTTCATACAATTCTAGCTAATTCTTCTGTACCAACATGGTGTTGCAAAACGCCTTTCTGCTCAGGGCATCTGCTACTACATTTGCTTTGCCCGGGTGATAATGAATTCCTAGGTCGTAATCCTTTATCAGTTCCAACAATCTCCTTTGTTGGAGATTAAGCTCTGACTGGGTGAAGATATACTTCAGACTCTTATGATTAGTGAAAATCTCACAGCGGTTACCAATGAGATAATACCGCCAGATTTTCAAAGCATGCACAATTGCTGCTAACTCTAGATCATGAGTCAGATAATTTCCTTCATGCGGTCTCAGCTAATGAGATGCATAGGCTACGACTTTTCCTTCCTACATCAGCACACATCTGAGACCCTGTCGAGATGCGTCACAGAAAATCTCGAAGTCTTTATGGATATCTGGTAAGACTAGCACAGGTGCGGAAACTAGCCTCTTCTTTAACTCTTGGAAACTTTTCTCACAGTCCTCTGTCCATTCAAATTTTTTCTCCTTCTTCAGAAGTTGAGTCATGGGTCTACCGGTCTTGGAGAAACCTTTAATGAATCTACAGTAATATCTAGCTAAACCGAGAAAACTTCTCACTTCCGTGACAGATTTGGGTTGCTTCCAATCCATTACAGCTTCGACCTTGGCGGGGTCTACTGCAACTCCTCCTGCTGACATAATATGTCGAAGGAAATCAACTTGACTTAGCCAAAATTCGCTCTTGCTGAATTTGGCACAAAGCTGGTGCTCTCTGAGCTTTTCCAAAATTATCCTGAGGTGCTTCTCATGCTCTTCCTCAACTTTTGAGTAGATGAGAATGGCATCGATGAAAACAACCACAAACTTATCCAAGAATTCCATGAACACTTTGTTCATCACATTCATGAAATAAGCAGGGGCGTTTGTCAAACCGAAAGACATTACTGTAAACTCATATAGTCCATATCTAGTGGTGAAAGCAGTCTTTGGAATATCTTCTAGTCTGATCTTCAGTTGGTGATAGCTGGATCTTAAATCAATCTTCGAGAAGACGCTCGCTCCTTTCAATTGATCAAACAGATCATCAATCCTGGGTAATGGATACTTGTTCTTGATCGTCACCTCACTGAGCGATTTGTAGTCCACACACATTCTCATACTATTGTCTTTCTTCTTGACAAATAGTACTGGAGCTCCCCAAGGCGACGAACTTGGTTGAATATATCCTTTGCTCTGCAACTCTTCGATTTGCTTCTTCAGTTCTGCTAACTCATTGGCTGGCATTCTGTAGGATCGCTTCGAAATTGGAGTGGTCCCTGGGACTAAGTCAATTAAGAACGTTATGTCCCTATCCAGTGGCATGCCGGGTAAATCCTCAGGAAAGACATCTGGGTACTCTTGTACCACTGGTATATCTTCAAGCTTTACTTCCTTCAAGCTGATCAGGATGGAACTTCCTCTGTTAGAAGTCTTGGGTCTGAATTCTACTGAAATCCCTTGCTCGTTGGTGAGGGTGATAGACCCACAGTCTATCTGCCGTTGATTCTTGGTAAGCCAGTCCATTCCGAGGATCACATCCAAACCTTGAGAGTGCAAGACTATCAAGTCTGCCAAGAAAGATACTCCGTATATTTTCAGGGTAAGGTTAGGGCCTAGAGAACTGGTCCTCATTTCCAAGCCCGGAGAATGAATTATTATAGGGTTAACTAGGGGAGAGATAGGTAACCCATATTTCCCCACAAACTTATTCGAAACGAAAGAATGTGAAGCTCTGGAATCAAACAAGACTGATGCTAGTATCGAATTAACGAAGAACGTACCAAGAACGACATCTGGTGCTGCCTGGGCTTCCTCTGCCGTGACGTGGTTCACATGCCCCTTCATGTACTGGACCGTCGGCTTTGGGGTGCCGCCGGAGGTTGGAGCTCCTGAAATTGGCCTGGCTGGGACCACGGCCTGCTGCTTCTTCGGGCATTTATTGGCATAATGCCCTGTCTCGTTGCTGTTGAAGCCTGTTACTTCTACAGCTGAGGAAGTTGTCTTCTGCTGAAATTGGCCTCCGGATGCACTGCTGCGGAAGCCGGAAGTGTTGGGGCGCTGGGCTGGTGCTGGGGCTCGAGATGAGGAAGACTGAAATCTCCCACATTGAGGTGGCTGAGGTTGAGTGAAGCGGGGCTTGGGGAGACCTCCAGAGTTGAATTTCTGTCCGGCCATCCTTCGCTTGCGGTTCTCCATCTCTTGATGTCTACCTTCCTGGCGGATAGCTTTGTTCACTAATTGCTGAAAGTCAATGAAGTCTTGGGAGATCAGACGAACGGAGAGTTCATCATTTAATCCTTCTAGGAATCGCTCTTGTCTATCTTCATCCTTGGCCACGTCTTCTGGTGCATAGCGAGTAAGTTGATTAAACTTATGCAAATGCTCGCTCACCGAGCGGTTACCCTAGCGAAGCGAGCAGAACTCCTTCTTCATGGTTATCATGCCTGAAGGAATATGTGTACGGCGGAAAGCCTGCACAAACTCATCCCAAGTGATTGCTTGAGCGTTGGCCTGTGAGACACTGAAGTTGTCCCACCATTCAGAAGCAGATCCATTCAGCTGATGAGAGGCGAACAGAACCCTCTCGCGATCCGTGCACTGAGCGATGTCCAGCTTCTTTCCAATGGCACGAAGCCAATCATCTGCGTCCATAGGTTCCGTGCTGCTAGAGAAAGTTGGCAGATGCATCCTCATGAACTCTGACATAGTTGCTCTTGGCGGGGGTGGAGGTGGGGCATGAGTCGCTACGACTTGCGTATTCTGGGTGTTGTTGAGGGATTGTGCCAGTAAGTCGATCAGATGAGTCTGATTGGCCATCGTCTGGAGCCAGTCTGGTCCTTCTACCAGTGGTGGTGGTGGTTGCTGAAATGGGTTCTCCTGGTAGTTAGCATTCTCGTTTCCCTGGCCCCTGGCGCTGCCACTACCGGTGCGAGTAGTCACCATCTGCTGGATCCTCCAAAGACTTAGAAGGGAGAAAGCTCTAAAGGGGATATATCTAAAATAGCCCAAGAACCAAACAAACACAAGGCAAAGAATAAAATTTCAAAATAGTTCTTTTATTTTATTAATTGATTATGGCTACCACAAAGGGTATTTGTAGCTCATAATTCGCGTCTATTGAACGAACTAATGATAACCTCTAAGGGGTAACTGGGGTGTAGTCTGGCTCGCTAGAACTAGCCTCGCCTGCCTTGTAGCGAGCCAGCTCCTCTTCTGCGGCCTCTAACCTCTGCTGGGTGGCACGCAGCTCATCCAATGTGTGCTAGTAGGCATGGTCCACAGCCTTTGTCAATTCTACCTGATGAGTCAGCTCCGGAAAGTCTTCATCTCTGGCCGAGCGAAAGGTACTCCCGAGCTGGGTGGGGATGTGCATTGGGTAGTAATGGAATCCGGTGCCATCGACGTGATGATTGTAGATGTGGCGAAGTCGACGAACGGCTTCCCTGGCTGTGTCCTAGACGCCTTCTGGGAAGGTGGCACATTGCATCGGAGCGTCGAAGATGTGAAACTCCGTGTTCGGCTGCATGTTGGAGTAGAGTATTACTTCTACCCTCCAACGATCTTGATCTCCCACCACATACTTGTATCCTTGGTACGTGGGCCTCTCCTGAAAATACAGATGTTGCATCATCTTACACAGTGCTGCAGCCTAGTGTCCAGCGAAGATCCTGTGAGAAATGGCATTCGGTACTTCAGTCATCTACAATTTTTGAGAGAGATGAGTTAGTAACCATTTTTAAAGAGAAGGGTTGAGAAAGAACTCTGGAAAGAACAAAATATTTTTAGTTTTCAAAATTAAGTCCTTAAGGGTTTTATCCATTCTAGGCTACGACCTACAGTCGATATGGCTCTGATACCACTCTTGTTGAACCCGGAAACGAAGGATTCCGAATTCTCTATGTTTCATACACCAGTCCAGGATAGCTAGTACACACAGTCGAACAAAAGTGACATCACAATCATATCACACATTTATTTAACATAAATCAGAGTTTATTACAAAATGGGGCCTGAGGCCAAAAACAAAGTCTAACTTAGAGTTGCTTTGCTCAGCATGTCCATGACCGTGGACACGGCTATTCGAATAGTTTTCTACTCTACAGAGCGTGCACAGCTTTACCCACAAGTGATAATCATCTTATAATATCAGACATGACACGCTTCCAAAGGCGTGCGACTAAGTGATTATCATGAGGCCTTTACAATGTTCTACCTTAAAGTTTTCATGCCCGCTAAGGTTTCGCTTCCACTGGGTTAACTGCCCTCCGGAAGCCCCCTCTTGCACCAAGTGGGACTACTGTCTAACGGACACCCACACAACAATATGGCACAAATAACATTTAAGATATTACAAATTATTGAGCCAAATCTGTCCCATTCCAGACATGCGGTGGTACGGTGGGGCGTATCAAAATAAGATCAAAGACCGGTCCTTAGCTGACTTGGACGACTTCCAAAATAACCCCTGGGCCTCAACCCTACCCAGATTAAGCCAGTGTATAAACCTACACCCACCAACTATCCATTTCGCCTAAGTCCAAACCAATTTTTGATTTTATTTTTCAAGTAAAATCCTTTTATAAGCTTTCTATGGTAAAACAATACCATAGACTCAATTTAAATCAAGTTTGAGTAATTTGGCTAAAACTTCCCAACCACAAAATTCTGATCTAAGCATTGGCTAAGCATATAATTATTTTCAAATTTTATTTTGACTATGGTGACAAGGGAATGATAATTCAATAATCAAAACTGGCTATACAAAGGAATTGGAATAACTAAGAATTTAAACAGGAATTTAAAATAGCTGAATAAAATTAGGCATGCAATAATAATTTAAAAAAGAATTAAATAAATTTAAAATAGTGGGATCAACATGATTAATGGTATAGCTTGCCTTGCTCGAAGTCCTGATACTAGTCCTAGATCAGTTGATAGCTCACACAGGAAACAGTCATGAAATAACATCCATTTATTCGATTTAACTAAAAAGATCTCGAGTAACAAATAATAATAATAACAGACCTTATGGTCAATGTTTTCTTAACTTGCCACGTAGGGCTAAAGAAACAAATAAACTCTTGCAGCCGAACGAAACTCTTGAAATGGCCAATCAACATGCCCACAGGCAATCGAGTGGAGAACGCATCCTAATCCGCAAAACCTTCATAGTCCTCCTTCTGGAAGAACTCCTGAGCAGCTTGATATTCTTCAACTCATCAACAAAAGTGTAAAGCTGTGAGTACATAAAGCACTCAGCAAGCCGTAAGGAAATGTATGCAGATAGTATTCATGCAAGGCTTGACAAAGGTTAGCTGTATGGTTCTTTTGTAGAAAGCAGCATCTACAATAAATACAATACATAGATTGAAATGCGTAGTTGAAAACAATAATAAATAATTAAACAATTTCCTTGAAACAACCAGTGAATTTCCCCTTCACTTCCCAACCAAACAAAAGATAAGTGAATCCCCAATTCATCAATCGATACAAACCACCAAATGAATTTCCTGTTCACCAAACAAACATTATATTCATCAAGTGAACTTCTCATTCACACTCTGACACATTTTATAAGAAACTCTACCTCCCGTGTGAAATCCCCGAGTACGTTCATAATCACGGACATGGTAATTCGAATAGTTTTACACTCTGCAAAGGTTGTGCAACTTGACCCACAAGAGATTAATCAACTCAAAGAGTCTGACCACACTTCCTTGGGTGTGCGACTTAAGTGATCATCACAAGACTTTTACAAAGCTCCTTCTTAACCCAATTCTGCCCGCTAAGGTTTCAACACTGAATGTCTTTTCGACCAGATAGAGCCCCCCTCTTGCGCCACCGTGAATATACGTTTCTCATAACTCACGCTTTCCACGACAGAACCAAAATTAAGACATTCCTAATTAGTTAGCCAGGTCCGTCCCATACCGGCCATGTGGTTATACGGTTAAGGCCCAGTTCAATGGTGCACAAGATTAAGTCCTTGACAAGTTATTTAGGCGAGTCTACCACAACCCAAACCGTGCTAAACCCACACCCACAATCTTATCCACCATCCACTCGCCTGAGCGAAAACCATTTTGTTTAACCAAGACCAATGACACACCCTATCATGGTACACAAATTTTAACAAGAGTGGCTCACCACCATGATTCCATATTTTATTAAGTCAAGATTAATCATTATGACACAGGTGATGATGAACCCATCGTAACTAAGCTGAACTGAGCATCTATACGATACCCATATTGGTGATACAAATATGTCCAACTAAAACTATCCATGCTATGGTGATAAAGGATTCATGGCATTCAAATAATCAATGGAGGCATAAAGACAACATGTAATAGTTAATCCCAAAACAATTTGTATAAAGATAGTATGCAATTGTATAAAACAATATATTTTTGGAATCATAGGTTCAATATGATCAAAGGACTACTGCTTGCCTTGGAATGAATCTTGAGATTGATTTTGATCTTGGTGTACTCCTCCTTGCTCAAAACATCCCGAAGTATCAACGTCTATTCACAAACAAACAAATAAACCAAATAAATAAATAATAGAGAGAAAATAAACTCCAAAAATTAAATAAAAATCTCAGATAAATATATCTTGCATTTAGATGAATTTAGAAATTTTAATGGACTCAATCGGAGTTCGGATGCAAAAGATATGGGCTTTGGAAGATTGAAATCACATAAAATACTGAAAATCAGTATTTATGAATTTACTGAATTATTCTTCTGAAGGAAAAGGGAAATATGACGTCAGCTGATGTCAGCAAGTAATTTCGGCTGCAAAGAATAAAGGAAAATTGGATTTATTAGGTGGGACCCACTGGAAGTGGCTGGGTGTATGGTGGTTCGGTTTCATGGACCTTTTGTATCAGGTGGAGTTTGGTGTGCCATTTGGATGCTGACAAGGTGACACACAAGCAACAATTGTTGAGGTGGCATTGACGTGGAAGGGGAGGTGGCAAGCCACATCAGCAGAGGAAGGAAAGCATAGAGAGTGGCCAAGCAGCCATGGCCGGCGACAAGGTAGCAGAGGTGAGGGCAACCCGCGGAGAGAAACGGAACCCTACTAGCATAGGGAAGCTATTGGAGGTGGCGGCATGGCAAGAGCGGTGACGGCGGCGAGGTAGAGTTGACTGGCAATGGAGAAGAAGCTTGGTGGCGTCATCTCGGTGGTGAAGAGAGAGGGCAAAGAGAGAGAGAGAGAGATCAGATGAGAATAGTGGTGTGCACGAGATGACGCGCTCAGGGGCAAAGGAGCTCACCTAACAATGAGATCGTAACAAGATGGCCGTGGGTGGTTTTTCGAACGAAGACAACAACGGCGAAGGATTGGTCCTGGGGAAAAGATGGTGCGAGCACGACGTTGCCCACGCTAATGCGAACCCAAAGCCGGCGGAAGCTCGGACGGAGATGCACTGTAGGTGAAGAGATCCGGTGATGAACAAGCTTCGGTGGCCAGTGGTTCTTGGCAAAATCCGGCGTGGAGGAACCGAAATTGGGGAAACCAATTTAGGGTTTGAAGGGAGGAACTCTGGGCGCAGCTTATGACGCTAGGAGCAAGGTTTATAAAGGCCCGGAGATGGGAGAGTTCGCAAGGGAGCCAACGACTGTGCGTTCGGTTGAAGGACTCGGGAGTCCTTGACGGCCACGGGATGAAGACGATGGCAAAGGCAAGGGGGGTCCACTGGGCAGAGACAAAGAAAAAAAAGAAAGGGCAGCACTCGATTGGCTAGGCTTATGCGACGAAAAGGAAAACGGCCGGCTTACGAAATGGCTACAGCCAAGGAAACAGAAGGTGAGTCGCACAGAACTCGGGCCGAAAGCGAAAAGGAATTGGCCGGGTCAAGAAGATCCGACCCGAAACATGATTTGAGATTTTAATAGATTTTCTTTTTTAGAAAATAGCAGAAACTCCAAATAACAAATAGAAAGTAGCAAATGCACTCAGAAAAATTCTAGAAAAATCTAGAAAATGTATCCAAGCACAAAGAATCCAAATAAAATAATTTTGATAATAGTTGATGTTGAGATTATTCATATTAAATTGTTTTTGAATTCTGAAAATTCCAATTAAGCTTTAACTTTAGCACAAAAATTCAAATGATTATTTTTCTTTTTAAAACTTCAAAACATACCAATTTTTTGGGATGGTACATTAATGAATCGTTAAACTCATGGGTCTCACTAGCAGAGATAGAGAGCGAGATGAGCGACAAGTCTTGTGCATGAGGAAGATAAGCTCGCAGGATGGCGCTCATGTGAAAAAGGCTCGGTGTAGTTCAGAAATGGGTAGATGGAACCAAGGCGATGCGAGGGGAAGTGAAAGTGGCCGGAGAGATGGATGGAGTCGGCAACGTGATGGTGAGTGGTGGTGGGGACTCTCGGGCGAGACATGGCCTTCGCGCTAGGGGCGTATCCAAGGTGGCTTTGGGGCTCAAATCGGCTTAGGGTTTTGTCTCAAAGGTTTTGGGTGTGGCTTTGGGCCCTAGGGTTGCCTGAGGCGAGCCGGTGGTGGCTTCCCACGGTGGCGCCATAGGCCTCACTGACGAATTCAGTGCAAACATTCTACATTACTCAAATTAATTGATGCTTAAGCTCCAGTAGCCCACCACGATCACGAGGAAGCTGAGAACGAGGTTTGAGAGGGGCTGAGATGGCTCGACGGCAATGATCAGTGGTGGCGACGACAAGCTTGACGATGACGGATCTCCCTGATGGAAATCAACTGAAATAAAGTGCATGCATGGCCTCAGGAGGGGTCATAGATGGAGAAAACATCATCGGTGAGGTTAAGGGCTCACCGGAGAGATGTTGTCGTCGACAATTGTGGTAGAGACAGGGGGCTCACAGTGGCAGCTCCATGTGGGTGAGGATGGCTGAAATGAGTGGTGCGAGAAGATCCAGTGAGGTGAGGAGATGCTCAAACTAGGCACAAAGTTGACAGGGACTCACCAAGCTTGGAGATCTTCTACCGCGACCTCAGCACTGGAAATGAGGAAGAAGATTCAATTGCAACGCTACACTGTAATCGAAGAGCAGAGAAGTGAGGGGAAGATTGAGTGAGAAAAATGGCACAAGATGATGTGCACGTCGAGGGTTTAGGGCACCGGGACACGGTTTTGTTTTGACAGAGTCGTCTTGGCCCGCCGGGACGATGGGGTGCTCTAGGTGAGTGAGTGGATGAAACTTACCGAGGAGGGGAGGAATGGAAATGGCAAGGTAAGTGAAGTGTTTTGACACGCTCGGGAGAGCTTCAAGTAGCGAGAAGGGAGGCGAGAATGACGACGAGATCAAGGTGGCCTGCTCGGTTTCTCACAGCTTTCTCTCCGTCTGGGCGGGAAAAATAGCCATCAATGGGGTGGGTGAGGTAGGCAGAGCCTGGTAGAGGTGATGGGGCTGGTCAGAGGTCGAAACGATGTGCGGACGGTGAAACTCGTGGGTGTACGAGTAGAGTTCATGATGATAGCTAGCAAGGGGATTATGAGGTGCAAAAGCTCTGACGTGTGGGTCCCGTGACTTCAAAGAGAGGAGAGATAAACAAATCAGGATTTTGGGTTTAAGTGGCTTAGGGTTTTGCTGATTTTTTGTACTAAGCAAACAAGGTTCGAATTTTTTGAAAATTTTTGTGAGGGCTCCTGACTTAGTATAGTGTCTTATGTATATTTTTCATAACTTTATCTCGTTAATGAATTTCTCAAAAATTCTTGCAATTTTCTGTTTTCATTAAATGCATTATTGCTTTAGATGAATTTTCTCAAAAGGTGCTCAATAAATTTTTCCCTAAGCAAATATTCCTAAAATTATTTTCTCACCTATTTTTATTATATTTTCCCTAAAATTATTACAAGTTCATGTTTGTATCTATTTACTTTATACTAAGAGTTCAATCAAGCATATATAATTTTTCCTTAAGGAACAATACCCAAAAATTACTTTCTCATTTATTTTCACTATATCTCCCCGAAATGGAAATTTTGGGATGTTACAGTGTTTCATGAAGTTTATCACAATAGTGTCACATTAACAAGCTTCAGTTAAAGTTTATCACTACTACATTTTATTTGGCATGTTACACTAATTACCCATGGTTCATATAACCCTAATAAGTTTTGATCAATCCCCTAAGTAAGTGGGCCCTAGATGCATTTGATTTACCTAGCTAGCAAAACGCTTCTGTCTAAGTTAATCGCTATCGTAGTATTTAACTTTTTATAATTACTATTTCTCAATGTCTAGGTCTTATGTGTTAATGACATATCATCATTCGTTACTAATACAATTTTGTTGTGGTCAATTGCTCACCGGCATCCCTAAATTAAGGCTATATTTTAATAGTGCCCTAACAAAATTTGGAATTCTTAAAATTAATTGTCCATGACCCCATGGCAATTTTTAACTATCATATAACACTATTTAATTTAATTGATACTAAATTAAGTGGGACCTAGCCATTATTGAAACATTAGCCAGGTTATTAATTTTAACTTGAGCCCTAATTAATGTTCCATCTTTTTAAATTAATTCTACGTGCAAACTATTGACAATTAGTTAATTCCTAATTGCCTAGATTAATTACTTAATTTAATTGCCTAGATTAATTACTTAATTTAACCTCTATTGAACTTAGTTATAAATGTGTTGGCTAATTGAATTGCCTAGTAATTTATATTTAATTAATCCCTATTTGACTTGATTAAAATGTCTTTCCTAATTACATTTGCCCTCTCATTAAATGTCATTGATATTTGTAATATCTATTAACTAACTAGCCTACTAATTAACTTTTGATTAAATATCTAATGATGTGGGACCCACTGTTAGATAAATAATCTTAAAACACTAATTGACACCTAATTACTTACAGGTGGGCCAATTGTCATCCACTCTTACTCAACCACAGAGAGAGAGTACGGAGAGAGGGCAGAGGGCAATCAGAGGAAACAAAACAGGGGAGGCGGCCCCAGATTCGACCGATTTTGGAAAGCTCGAAAATGCGCTAATGGTGGACGCGACGAGCTGAACGCGTGGAGAAGGAAAGAAGGAGACGACACTGTAGCGTGGCCCCCTGATGTCGGTGGCAGCAAAGAAAGGAAAGGAGCGGGTGGTGTTCGGGCCGTTTGATTTAGATCGAACGGTCAAGAGCGCAGGGGAGAGAGCGGGCTGAACGGGCCATCCACACGGGAAGGGAATCGAGCTGAGGAGGGATTCAGCCCAAGCACTGTTTGGGAATTTAGTTTGATTTAGCAATTAAAATATTCCAGTTAATTCAAATTGGCTTTAGAAAATAGCAAATAAAATCCAAAAAATTATGAGAAAATTCACATAAATTCTCTAAGACATTTTGGATTTAAATAAAATATTTCCAACTTATATTTGGTAATAGATTTCACAATTAATTTATTTTGGCTTTGAAATAAATAGGTAAAAGCTTTTAAAATTTCAGAAAATTCCACAAAAATAATTAAATTTTATTTTCAACTAGAATTTGAAATTTGGGCTATTACAAACCTACCCCCTTAAACGGAATCTCGACCCCGAGATTCAAACTTGGTTAGCAAAAAGGTATGGATACTCGGCTCTCAAATCTTCTTCACACTCCGAGGTGGCTTCTTTTTCTGAATGATTACTCCAATGGACCTTGCATGAACGGATGACTTTACTTCGAGTGATACGTTCTGCCACATCGAGGATCTTGTTTGGTTTCTCCACATATGTGAGATCTTCTTGAAGATCGATGCTTTCAAGCGGTGTTTCTTCTATTAGCACTCTAATACATTTCTTCAATTGTGACACATGGAAGACGTCGTGAACCGCAGACAAGGATGCTAGCAGTTCTAACTGATAAGCAACTTCACCTCTTCTTGCTAAAATATTATAAGGTCCAACGAATCTGGGTGCAAGTTTTCCTTTTGTCCGGAATCTTCTTACTCCTCTTAGTGGAGTAACTCTAAGATAGACAAAATCTCCTATCTCAAAGGACAAATCTCTCTGACGATTATCGGCATAACTCTTTTGTTGGGACTGAGCCACTTTCATGCGTTCTCTTATCGCCTTTACCTTACTCTCCACTTCTTTTATCATTTCAGGTCCAAAGAATTGACGTTCTCCCACTTGATCCCAAAGAAGAGTTCTACACTTCCTACTGTACAATGCTTCAAATGGAGACATCTGCAAGCTGGCTTGTAGTTGTTGTTGTATGAAAATTCTGCATATGGTAAATTCTGATCCCAACTCTTACCATAGTCTATAGCACAGGCTCGAAGTATGTCTTCTAGAATTTGATTCACACACTCTGTCTGGCCATCTATTTGGGGATGATACGTTGTGCTGAAGTTGAGTCTGGTTCCCAAAGCTTTATGCAGACTTTTCCAAAACCTAGAGGTGAACTGGGACCTCTGTCGGACACTATCTTCTTAGGTTCTCCATGTTGACAAACAATCCAGACCATATACAATTCTGCTAACTTACTACTCTGGTAGGTGGTCTTGACTCGGATAAAGTGAGCCACTTTAGTCAACCAGTCAATTATCACCCAAATAGAGTCATATCCTGATTGGGTCCTAGGAAGTCCAGTGATGAAATCCATACCAATTTTCTCCCATTTCCATTCAGGAATTGGTAATGGTTGTAACAAACCAGCGGATCTTTAATATTCTGCCTTAACTTGCTGGCATACATCACAGCGTGCAACAAACTCAGCGATTTCCTGCTTCATGCTGACCCACCAATATTTTTCCTTCAGATCCTAGTACATCTTGGTACTTCCGGGGTGGATAGAGTAGGGCGATTCATGTGCTTTCTTCAAAATCGACTGTTTTGTTTCCTGATAATTAGGTACACAGATGCGGTTTTTAAACCACACTGTTCCTTGCTCATCTTCAGAAATCCTGGGGCTTTGCCTCTTCTCATGTTCTTCTTGATTTCTTTGATGTCCTCATCTTCGTTTTGTTTTTCCCTGATCTGACTATGAATGGTTAGTTGAACTTCTAGAGTGTTTACACAGCCCTAGCTGACAATCTCCAAGTTCAAGTGCTTCAATTCTTCATACAATTCTAGCTAATTCTTCTGTACCAACATGGTGTTGCAAAACGCCTTTCTGCTCAGGGCATCTGCTACTACATTTGCTTTGCCCGGGTGATAATGAATTCCTAGGTCGTAATCCTTTATCAGTTCCAACCATCTCCTTTGTTGGAGATTAAGCTCTGATTGGGTGAAGATATACTTCAGACTCTTATGATTAGTGAAAATCTCACAGCGGTTACCAATGAGATAATACCGCCAGATTTTCAAAGCATGCACAATTGCTGCTAACTCTAGATCATGAGTCAGATAATTTCCTTCATGCGGTCTCAGCTAATGAGATGCATAGGCTACGACCTTTCCTTCCTACATCAGCACACATCTGAGACCCTGTCGAGATGCGTCACAGAAAATCTCGAAGTCTTTATGGATATCTGGTAAGACTAGCACAGGTGCGGAAACTAGCTTCTTCTTTAACTCTTGGAAACTTTTCTCACAGTCCTCTGTCCATTCAAATTTTTTCTCCTTCTTCAGAAGTTGAGTCATGGGTCTACCGGTCTTGGAGAAACCTTTAATGAATCTGCGGTAATATCTAGCTAAACCGAGAAAACTTCTCACTTCCGTGACAGATTTGGGTTGCTTCCAATCCATTACAGCTTCGACCTTGGCGGGGTCTACTGCAACTCCTCCTGCTGACATAATATGTCGAAGGAAATCAACTTGACTTAGCCAAAATTCATTCTTGCTAAATTTGGCACAAAGCTGGTGCTCTCTGAGCTTTTCCAAAATTATCCTGAGGTGCTTCTCATGCTCTTCCTCAACTTTTGAGTAGATGAGAAAGGCATCGATGAAAACAACCACAAACTTATCCAAGAATTCCATGAACACTTTGTTCATCACATTCATGAAATAAGCAGGGGCGTTTGTCAAACCGAAAGACATTACTGTAAACTCGTATATTCCATATCTAGTGGTGAAAGCAGTCTTTGGAATATCTTATGGTCTGATCTTCAGTTGGTGATAGCTGGATCTTAAATCAATCTTCGAGAAGACGCTCGCTCCTTTCAATTGATCAAATAGATCATCAATCCTGGGTAACGGATACTTGTTCTTGATCGTCACCTCACTGAGCGATTTGTAGTCCACACACATTCTCATACTATTGTCTTTCTTCTTGACAAATAGTACTGGAGCTCCCCAAGGCGACGAACTTGGTTGAATATATCCTTTGCTCTACAACTCTTCGATTTGCTTCTTCAGTTCTGCTAACTCATTGGCTGGCATTCTGTAGGGTCGCTTCGAAATTGGAGTGGTCCCTGGGACTAAGTCAATTAAGAACGTTATGTCCCTATCCAGTGGCATGCCGGGTAAATCCTCAGGAAAGACATCTGGGTACTCTTGTACCACTGGTATATCTTCAAGCTTTACTTCCTTCAAGCTGATCAGGATAGAACTTCCTCTGTTAGAAGTCTTGGGTCTGAATTCTACTGAAATCCCTTGCTCATTGGTGAGGGTGATAGACCCACAGTCTATCTGCCCTTGATTCTTGGTAAGCCAGTCCATTCCAAGGATCACATCCAAACCTTGAGAGTGCAAGACTATCAAGTCTGCCAAGAAAGATACTCTGGATATTTTCAGGGTATGGTTTGGGCCTAGAGAACTGGTCCTCATTTCCATGCCCGGAGAATGAATTATTATAGGGTTAACTAGGGGAGAGATAGGTAACCCATATTTCCCCCACAAACTTATTCGAAACGAAAGAATGTGAAGCTCTGGAATCAAACAAGACTGATGCTAGTATCGAATTAACGAAGAACGTACCAAGAACGACATTTGGTGCTGCCTGGGCTTCCTCTGCCGTGACGTGGTTCACATGCCCTTCATGTACTGGACCGTCGGCTTTGGGGTGCCGCCGGAGGTTGGAGCTCCTGAAATTGGCCTGGCTGGGACCACGGCCTGCTGCTTCTTCGGGCATTTATTGGCATAATGCTCTGTCTCGTTGCAGTTGAAGCATGTTACTTCTACAGCTAAGGAAGTTGTCTTCTGCTGAAATTGGCCTCTGGATGAACTGCTGCGGAAGCCGGAAGTGTTGGGGCGTTGGGCTGGTGCTGGGGCTCGAGATGAGGAAGACTGAAATCTCCCACATTGAGGTGGCTGAGGTTGAGTGAAGCGGGGCTTGGGGAGACCTCCAGAGTTGAATTTCTGTCCGGCCATCCTTCGCTTGCGGTTCTCCATCTCTTGATGTCTACCTTCCTGGCGGATAGCTTTGTTCACTAATTGCTGAAAGTCAATGAAGTCTTGGGAGATCAGACGAACGGAGAGTTCATCATTTAATCCTTCTAGGAATCGCTCTTGTCTATCTTCATCCTTGGCCACGTCTTCTGGTGCATAGCGAGTAAGTTGATTAAACTTATGCAAATGCTCGCTCACCGAGCAGTTACCCTAGCGAAGCGAGCAGAACTCCTTCTTCATGGTTATCATGCCTGAAGGAATATGTGTACGGCGGAAAGCCTGCACAAACTCATCCCAAGTGATTGCTTGAGCGTTGGCCTGCGAGACACTGAAGTTGTCCCACCATTCAGAAGCAGGTCCATTCAGCTGATGAGAGGCGAACAGAACCCTCTCGCGATCCGTGCACTGAGCGATGTCCAGCTTCTTTCCAATGGCACGAAGCCAATCATCTGCGTCCATAGGTTCCGTGCTGCTAGAGAAAGTTGGCAGATGCATCCTCATGAACTCTGACATAGTTGCTCTTGGCGGGGGTGGAGGTGGGGCATGAGTCGCTGCGACTTGCGTATTCTGGGTGTTGTTGAGGGATTGTGCCAGTAAGTCGATCAGATGAGTCTGATTGGCCATCATCTGGCGCCAGTCTGGTCCTTTTGCCAGTGGTGGTGGTGGTTGCTGAAATGGGTTCTCCTGGTAGTCAGCATTCTCGTTTCCTCAGCCTGGCGCTGCCACTACCGGTGCGAGTAGTCACCATCTGCTGGATCCTCCAAAGACTTAGAAGGGAGAAAGCTCTAAAGGGGATATATCTAAAATAGCCCAAGAACCAAACAAACACAAGGCAAAGAATAAAATTTCAAAATAGTTCTTTTATTTTATTAATTGATTATGGCTACCACAAAGGGTATTTGTAGCTCATAATTAGCGTCTATTGAACTAACTAATGATAACCTCTAAGGGTAATCGGGTGTAGTCGGCTCGCTAGAACTAGCCTCGCCGCCTTTGTAGCGAGCCACCTCTTCTGCCCTCTAACCTCTCATTGGTGGCACGCACTCATCCAACGGTGCTAGTAGGCATGGTCCACAGCCTTTGTCAATTCTACCTGATGAGTCAGCTCCGGAAAGTCTTCATCTCTGGCCGAGCGAAAGGTACTCCCGAGCTGGGTGGGGATGTGCATTGGGTAGTAATGGAATCCGGTGCCATCAAGTGATGATTGTAGATGTGGCGAAGTCGATTTAACGGCTTTCTGGTCAGGTCCTAGATGCCTTCGATGGTGGCACATTGCATCGAGCGTCGAAGATGTGAAACTCCGTGTTAATTTGCATGTTGGAGTAGAGTATTACTTCTACCCTCCAACGATCTTGATCTCCCACCACATACTTGTATCCTTGGTACGTGGGCCTCTCCTGAAAATACAGATGTTGCATCATCTTCCACAAGGTCAAAACCTAGTGTCCAAATGAAGATCCTGTGAGAAATGGCATTCAGTACTTCAGTCATCTACAATTTTTGAGAGAGATGAGTTAGTAACCATTTTTAAAGAGAAGGGTTGAGAAAGAACTCTGGAAAGAACAAAATATTTTTAGTTTTCAAAAATAAGTCCTTAAGGGTTTTATCCATTCTAGGCTACGACCTACAATCGATATGGCTCTGATACCACTCTTGTTGAACCCGGAAACGAAGGATTCCGAATTCTCTATGTTTCATACACCAGTCCAGGATAGCTAGTGCACACAGTCGAACAAAAGTGACATCACAATCATATCACACATTTATTTAACATAAATCAGAGTTTATTACAAAATGGGGCCTGAGGCCAAATAAAATAACACAGCAGAAAGCAAAATAGTAGGTGAACTGCACGATGTGCCACAGGCAATCGTCTGGGGGCGTAGGCCTAGCCGTCAAGATCCTCACCGTCCTGATAAAACTCCTCACCTGAATAAATATTATTCAGCAAGAGTGAGCACAACTTTTGTGCTCGCAAGTTACACCAATAAAGAATTATGATGCATGCATAAGTAAACAAGTGAGGCTATTAGGATCTAGTTTGCATAAAGCAACATTTTCAGTTTAAATATTCATAATAATTTCTAAGGCCATTTTTAATCTATAACTAAAATCAGATTTTTAAATTGACAGTTTTATGGTGGATAACCTCCATGAATGAATGATGAAGGATACCCTCCTATCACATGGCTCATCGCCCAATTTTTACCACAAGGATTTACCATCCTCAAATCATTTGCTAAAATAATTTTTAAAACCAAAAACAAAGTCTAACTTAGAGTTGCTTTGCTCAGCATGTCCATGACCGTGGACACGGCTATTCGAATAGTTTTCTACTCTGCAGAGCGTGCACAGCTTTACCCACAAGTGATAATCATCTTATAATATCAGACATGACACGCTTCCGAAGGCGTGCGACTAAGTGATTATCATGAGGCCTTTACAATGTTCTACCTTAAAGTTTTCATGCCCACTAAGGTTTCGCTTCCACTGGGTTAACTGCCCTCCGGAAGCCCCCTCTTGCACCAAGTGGGACTACTGTCTAACCGACACCCACACAACAATATGGCACAAATAACATTTAAGATATTACAAATTATTGAGCCAAATCTGTCCCATTCCAGACATGCGGTGGTACGGTGGGGCGTATCAAAATAAGATCAAAGACCGGTCCTTAGCTGACTTGGACGACTTCCAAAATAACCCCTGGGCCTCAACCCTACCCAGATTAAGCCCGTGTATAAACCTACACCCACCAACTATCCATTTCGCCTAAGTCCAAACCAATTTTTGATTTTATTTTTCAAGTAAAATCCTTTTATAAGCTTTCTATGGTAAAACAATACTATAGACTCAATTTAAATCAAGTTTGAGTAATTTGGCTAAAACTTCCCAACCACAAAATTCTGATCTAAGCATTGGCTAAGCATATAATTATTTTTAAATTTTATTTTGACTATGGTGACAAGGGAATGATAATTCAATAATCAAAATTGGCTATACAAAGGAATTGGAATAACTAAGAATTTAAACAGGAATTTAAAATAGCTGAATAAAATTATGCATGCAATAATAATTTAAAAAAGAATTAAATAAATTTAAAATAGTGGGATCAACATGATTAATGGTATAGCTTGCCTTGCTCGAAGTCCTGATACTAGTCCTAGATCAGTTGATAGCTCACACAGGAAACAGTCATGAAATAACATCCATTTATTCGATTTAACTAAAAAGATCTCAGAGTAACAAATAATAATAATAACAGGACCTTATGGTCAATGTTTTCTTAACTTGCCACGTAGGGCTAAAGAAACAAATAAACTCTTGCAGCCGAACGAAACTCTTGAAATGGCCAATCAACATGCCCACAGGCAATCGAGTGGAGAACGCATCCTAATCCGCAAAACCTTCATAGTCCTCCTTCTGGAAGAACTCATGAGCAGCTTGATATTCTTCAACTCATCAACAAAAGTGTAAAGCTGTGAGTACATAAAGCACTCAGCAAGCCATAAGGAAATGTATGCAGATAGTATTCATGCAAGGCTTGACAAAGGTTAGCTGTATGGTTCTTTTGTAGAAAGCAGCATCTACAATAAATACAATACATAGATTGAAATGCGTAGTTGAAAACAATAATAAATAATTAAACAATTTCCTTGAAACAACCAGTGAATTTCCCCTTCACTTCCCAACCAAACAAAAGATAAGTGAATCCCCAATTCATCAATCGATACAAACCACCAAATGAATTTCCTGTTCACCAAACAAACATTATATTCATCAAGTGAACTTCTCATTCACACTCTGACACATTTTATAAGAAACTCTACCTCCCGTGTGAAATCCCCGAGCACGTTCATAATCACGGACATGGTAATTCGAATAGTTTTACACTCTGCAGAGGTTGTGCAACTTGACCCACAAGAGATTAATCAACTCAAAGAGTCTGACCACACTTCCTTAGGTGTGCGACTTAAGTGATCATCACAAGGCTTTTACAAAGCTCCTTCTTAACCCAATTCTGCCCGCTAAGGTTTCAACACTGAATGTCTTTTCGACCAGATAGAGCCCCCCTCTTGCGCCACCGTGAATATACGTTTCTCATAACTCATGCTTTCCACGACAGAACCAAAATTAAGACATTCCTAATTACTTAGCCAGGTCCGTCCCATACCGGCCATGTGGTTGTACGGTTAAGGCCCAGTTCAATGGCGCACAAGATTAAGTCCTTGACAAGTTATTTAGGCGAGTCTACCACAACCCAAACCGTGCTAAACCCACACCCACAATCTTATCCGCCATCCACTCGCCTGAGCGAAAACCATTTTGTTTAACCAAGACCAATGACACACCCTATCATGGTACACAAATTTTAACAAGAGTGGCTCACCACCATGATTCCATATTTTATTAAGTCAAGATTAATCATTATGACACAGTGATGATGAACCCATCGTGAATAAGTAAAATTTGAGAAAGCATCTATACGATACCCATATTGGTGATACAAATATGTCCAACTAAAACTATCCATGCTATGGTGATAAAGGATTCATGGCATTCAAATAATCAATGGAGGCATAAAGACAACAGGTAATAGCTAATCCCAAAACAATTTGTATAAAGATAGTATGCAATTGTATAAAACAATATATTTTTGGAATCATAGGTTCAATATGATCAAAGGACTACTGCTTGCCTTGGAATGAATCTTGAGATTGATTTTGATCTTGGTGTACTCCTCCTTGCTCAAAACTTCCCGAAGTATCAACGTCTATTCACAAACAAACAAATAAACCAAATAAATAAATAATAGAGAGAAAATAAACTCCAAAAATTAAATAAAAATCTCAGATAAATATATCTTGCATTTAGATGAATTTAGAAATTTTAATGGACTCAATCGGAGTTCGGATGCAAAAGATATGGGCTTTGGAAGATTGAAATCACATAAAATACTGAAAATCAGTATTTATGAATTTACTGAATTATTCTTCTGAAGGAAAAGGGAAATATGACGTCAGCTGATGTCAGTAAGTAATTTCGGCTGCAAAGAATAAAGGAAAATTGGATTTATTAGGTGGGACCCACTGGAAGTGGCTGGGTGTATGGTGGTTCGGTTTCATGGACCTTTTGTATCAGGTGGAGTTTGGTGTGCCATTTGGATGCTGACAAGGTGACACACAAGCAACAATTGTTGAGGTGGCATTGACGTGGAAGGGGAGGTGGCAAGCCACGTCAGCGGAGGAAGGAAAGCATAGAGAGTGGCCAGGCAGCCATGGCCGGCGACAAGGTAGCAGAGGTGAGGGCAACCCGCGTAGAGAAACGGAACCCTACTAGCATAGGGAAGCTACTGGAGGTGGCGGCATGGCAAGAGCGGCGACGGCGGCGAGGTAGAGTTGACTGGCAATGGAGAAGAAGCTTGGCGGCGTCATCTCGGTGGTGAAGAGAGAGGGCAAAGAGAGAGAGAGATCAGATGAGAATAGCGGTGTGCACGAGATGACGCGCTCAGGGGCAAAGGAGCTCACCGGAACAGTAGATCAGAACAAGATGGGCGGCGGCTGGTTTTTCGAACGAAGACAACAATGGCGAAGGATTGGTCCTGGGGAAAAGATGGTGCGAGCACGACGTAGCCCACGCTAATGCGAACCCAAAGCCGATGGAAGCTCAGACGGAGATGCACTGTTGGTGAAGAGATCCGGTGATGAACAAGCTTCGGTGGCCAGTGGTTCTTGGCAAAATCCGGCGTGGAGGAACCGAAATTGGGGAAACCAATTTAGGGTTTGAAGGGAGGAACTCTGGGCACAGCTTATGACGCTAGGAGCAAGGTTTATAAAGGCCCGGAGATGGGAGAGTTCGCAAGGGAACCAACGACTGTGCGTTCGGTTGAAGGACTTGGGAGTCCTTGACGGCCACGGGATGAAGACGATGGCAAAGGCAAGGGGGTCCACTGGGCAGAGACGAAGAAAAAAAAGAAAGGGCAGCACTCGAATGGCTAGGCTTGCGCACGGGAAAAGGAAAACGGCCAAGCTTACGAAATGGAGCTACAGCGCAAAGGAACAGAAGGTGAGTCAGCACAGAACTGGCCGAAAGCGAAAGGAATTGGGCTGGGTCAAGAAGATCCGACCCGAAACATGATTTGAGATTTTAATAGATTTTCTTTTTTAGAAAATAGCAGAAACTCCAAATAACAAATAGAAAGTAGCAAATGCACTCAGAAAAATTCTAGAAAAATCTAGAAAATATATCCAAGCACAAAGAATCCAAATAAAATAATTTTGATAATAGTTGATGTTGAGATTATTCATATTAAATTGTTTTTGAATTCTAAAATTCCAATTAAGCTTTAACTTTAGCGAAAAAATTCAAATGATTATTTTTCTTTTTAAAACTTCAAAACATACCAAATTTTTGGGATGGTACATTAATGAATCGTTAAACTCATGGGTCTCACTGGCAGAGATAGAGAGCGAGATGAGTAGCAAGTCTTGTGACATGAGGAAGATAAGCTCGCCAATGGCGGCTTCATGTGAAAAGGCTCGGTGCGGCATTCGAAATGGGTAGATGGAACCAAGGCGATGCGAGGGGAAGTGAAAATTGCCGGAGAGATGGATGGAGTCGGCGACGTGATGGTGAGTGGTGGTGGGGACTCTCGGGTGAGACATGGCCTTCGCGCTAGGGGCGTATCCAAGGTGGCTTTGGGGCTCAAATCGGCTTAGGGTTTTGTCTCAAAGGTTTTGGGTGTGGCTCTGGGCCCTAGGGTTGCCTGAGGCGAGCCGGTGGTGGCTTCCCACGATGGCGCCATAGGCCTCACTGACGAATTCAGTGCAAACATTCTACATTACTCAAATTAATTGATGCTTAAGCTCCAGTAGCCCACCACGATCACGAGGAAGCTGAGAACGAGGTTAGAGAGGGGCTGAGATGGCTCGACGGCAATGATCAGTGGTGGCGACGACAAGCTCGACGATGACGGATCTCCCTGATGGAAATCAACTGAAATAAAGTGCATGCATGGCCTCAGGAGGGGTCATAGATGGAGAAAACAGCATCGGTGAGGTTAAGGGCTCACGGAGAGATGTTGTCGCCGACAATTGTGGTGGAGACAGGGGCTCACAAAGGCAGCTCCATGTGGGTGAGGATGGCTGAAATGAGTGGTGCGAGAAGATCCAGTGAGGTGAGGAGATGCTCAAACTAGGCACAAAGTTGACAGGGACTCACCAAGCTTGGAGATCTTCTACTACGCGACCTCGCTACTGAAATGAGGAAGAAGATTCAATTGCAACGCTACACTGCAATCGAAGAGCAGAGAAGTGAGGGGAAGATTGAGTGAGAAAAATGGCACAAGATGATGTGCACGTCGAGGGTTTAGGGCACCGGGACACGGTTTTGTTTTGACAGAGTGCGTGCGCCGGCGCTCGGGACGATGGGGTGCTCTAGGTGAGTGAGTGGATGAAACTTACCGAGGAGGGGAGGAATGGAAATGGCAAGGTAAGTGAAGTGTTTTGACACGCTCGGGAGAGCTTCAAGTAGCGAGAAGGGAGGCGAGAATGACGACGAGATCAAGGTGGCCTGCTCGGTTTCTCACGGCTTTCTCTCCGTCTAGGCGGGAAAAATAGCCATCAATGGGGTGGGTGAGGTAGGCAGAGCCTGGTAGAGGTGATGGGGCTGGTTAGAGGTCGAAACGATGCGCGGACGGTGAAACTCGTGGGTGTACGAGTAGAGTCTGCATCAGCGTGCGCTAGCAAGGGGGATTGCGAGGTGCAAGAAAGCTCCTGACGTGTGGGTCCCGCACTTTAGTGAGAGGAGAGATAAACAAATCAGGATTTTGGGTTTAAGTGGCTTAGGGTTTTGCTGATTTTTTGCACTAAGCAAACAAGGTTCGAATTTTTTGAAAATTTTTGTGAGGGCTCCTGACTTAGTATAGTGTCTTATGTAAATTTTTCATAACTTTATCTCGTTAATGAATTTCTCAAAAATTCTTGCAATTTTCTGTTTTCATGAAATGCATTATTGCTTTAGATGAATTTTCTCAAAAGGTGCTCAATAAATTTTTCCCTAAGCAAATATTCCTAAAATTATTTTCTCACCTATTTTTATTATATTTTCCCTAAAATTATTACAAGTTCATGTTTGTATCTATTTACTTTATACTAAGAGTTCAATCAAGCATATATAATTTTTCCTTAAGGAACAATACCCAAAAATTACTTTCTCATTTATTTTCACTATATCTCCCCGAAATGGAAATTTTGGGATGTTACAGTGTTTCATGAAGTTTATCACAATAGTGTCACATTAACTAGCTTCAGTTAAAGTTTATCACTACTACATTTTATTTGGCATGTTACACTAATTACCCATGGTTCATATAACCCTAATAAGTTTTGATCAATCCCCTAAGTAAGTGGGCCCTAGATGCATTTGATTTACCTAGCTAGCAAAACACTTATGTCTAAGTTAATCGCTATCGTAGTATTTAACCTTTTATCATTACTATTTCTCAATGTCTAGGTCTTATGTGTTAATGACATATCATCATTCATTACTAATACAATTTTGTTGTGGTCAATTGCTCACCTGGGCATCCCTAAATTAAGGCTATATTTTAATAGTGCCCGGAACAAAATTTGGAATTCTTAAAAATTAATTGTCCATGACCCCATGGCAATTTTTTAACTATCATATAACACTATTTAATTTAATTGATACTAAATTAAGTGGGACCTAGCCATTATTGAAACATTAGCCAGGTTATTAATTTTAACTTGAGCCCTAATTAATGTTCCATCTTTTTTAAATTAATTCTACGTGCAAACTATTGACAATTAGTTAATTCCTAATTGCCTAGATTAATTACTTAATTTAATTGCCTAGATTAATTACTTAATTTAATCTCTATTGAACTTAGTTATAAATGTGTTGGCTAATTGAATTGCCTAGTAATTTATATTTAATTAATCCCTATTTGACTTGATTAAAATGTCTTTCCTAATTACATTTGCCCTCTCATTAAATGTCATTGATATTTGTAATATCTATTAACTAACTAGCCTACTAATTAACTTTTGATTAAATATCTAATGATGTGGGACCCACTGTTAGATAAATAATCTTAAAACACTAATTGACACCTAATTACTTACAGGTGGGCCAATTGTCATCCACTCTTACTCAACCACAGAGAGGGAGTACAGAGAGAGGGCAGAGGGCAATCAGAGGAAACAAAACAGGGGAGGCGGCCCCGGCGACGGTGGGGGTCACGGCGCCGGCAAGGGAGTCGATGGCAGCGGTGAGTGAGGCCAAAAACGGAACCGGGGAGGGAGTATGCATCCAGTGGGTGGTGGTGGCATGGTCGGAGACGCTCGTTGGGGTGAGGCGGCGGCGTACGACGGTCGGGCATGAGGAAGAAAGAGTGGCGGTGGCGCACAGGTGGGAGAGGGGAGGACTTTGGGTGAACACGAGCACCAGGAGAGTGAGGGGAACCATTGGTGTGGGCGGTGGGGGAGGGAGGAGAGCCGGGACGGGCTATCAACGTGAGCCCATGACGGTGTGACGAGCTCATCACGGGGGGCATAGTTGGGCGAGCGACAACCCAAATCAATGGTTGCAGAAGGAATAGGGAGGCGATGCGATGCTTTAGGAGGGAGGAACCGGGTCGAGGCTAACCAGAGGTGTCATGTCAACACCGCCAACGGTTTTGGCCAACATCGGGGAAGATGCTGGCTCCGGCGACTTCTTGTGAGTGATAAGGGAAACCAATTGACAACAAGTTGAGAGTATGCTCATGATCACTATGTGACATGAGTAAATTGGGGAGGGGCTCACAGTGTCGGACGAAATAGCGTGTGGAGGCGATGGCCACAGACGGGGAAGATGACGATGGCGCGGCCATTCCAGGCGATTCTGAGCGAGGGAGAGGAGAAGAAGATGACCGTGAGAAGGAGGGGACCAAGGCGATCACAGAGGACACGACGGTGGTGACCGGGGCTCACCAGGCGGTGACGTAGCTCGATGAGGTGCGGATGCTAAATCGGGGAGCTCACCCTTTCTTGATCTCTAATGCGTGACCAGGAAGAAAGAGGCGAGGAGTAAGAAGTGGGGGCAAGGGTGCGACTCGCGGGAGCTTAAGTAATAGGGAGGCAAGCGCGAGTTCTCGTGTGAAGATCGGCGAGCGGTGTGCGCAAGGCATTGTTGTGCGTAGTGACGCGAGCATAGTGGCGACGACGTGATGTGCCAAGTTGTCGGCGCTGTAGCAGCGGCATGGCAAGCGGCGTGGCTCCAGTGACGGCGACAAGACGGAAGCGATGGGAGTTGGTGCAAGTGGTGGCGTTGGTTGTCAGGCGCAGTCGAGAGAATAGAGGAAGAAGAGGAAACTAGAGGCTAGCAGGTGGGGCGAGGAGGAAAAAGGAGAAAAGAAAGGAAAAAGAAGAAAAAGAAAAAGAAAATGGAGGTGGCCGGACTGGTGGAGTTTCGACCCACGTTGATTCTGATGTTTTTATTTTCCTTATCCTTAAATTCAGTTTCAGTTCAAGTTTTGGTTCAGCGATTTAAATTCAGATTTAAGTTTTAATTTGCTTCCAAGTTTGACCGGCAGAATTTAGGTTTGAATTTTAGTCAATGGTTTATTAGGATTCCAACCTTGACAACATTCCAAATAAAATCCAGAGAAATTCAAATGCTAAAAAGGATGCATGAAAAGTTTTAAAAATTCCACATTTTTCTGAATTTGAAACGCAAGCAGATTTTTTGGATGTTACTGACCGCCCTCTAGCCGGTCAGACTGTCCACTGGTCTGACCGCCAACCAATGGCCGGTCAGACTGTCCACTGGTCTGACCGCCAACCAATGGCCGGTCAGACCGCCTGGGACATAGGGAAATTATTCAGGTCCCAGACTTGCACCCTCTCTGGAATTTTCAAACTCTATCTAGTTTCAGCTCGAAACTCTAATTCCAATTAGAGCACACGTATTTTTGGCCGATTTTCAAAATTCACATTTTTCACCTTTGTTGCCGATCAAACCACCGTAGGTGGCCATCCTGACTGTTGTGCCCCCAGTCGGTCAGACCGCCGTCAATGGCAGTCAGACCGTCTCAGCTTGACATAATGTGAAACTTTTCCGAAAACAAGGATTTTTCCAAACAACTCGATGCTATTGCCAATTATTCAGCGCACATAGATTAGGATCACAGTGATCTCCACAATTAATTAGTTCATGGGACTCGTCGAACAGGATGCAGCTCTCACACACACATATATATATGAATCTCTGCATGCATGCGTGGTAGTACTACTTTTTTTTTTGAGCGAATACAAGGTAGGTACTAGGTTGGTAGGTAACCAGCTGCTCTATAGATAGCACCAATTCACGTACACCACCTCAACGAACTATCTCTATCTATGTCTCCCTTGACAAAATGACACAGAGAACAGACGGACAAATATTGACAACTGATCGAAGCTGCATGTATGCCTACTAATCACTATAAATACCATCGTGCTGATCAGAAGAACCAATTCAAGCTAGTTAGCTGAAAGTCCCGTGTTGAGCAAATTAAGCATGAGCACGAGCATGGCAGACAGTGCCCTCGGCCTCGCCTCCTTGGCCGTCCTTGTCCTCGTCCTGGTGCTCACCTCCTTGGCCGTCCTTGTCCTCCTCCTGGCGCTCACCGCCCCCTCACTGGTCGGTGACATTTGTGTCACCGATTACAAATCCCTCCAGGGCCGTAAGTAGCGACACGATTCTGATCTCATCACGCCATCATTAATTCTCTCAATTAATTAATTATCTTTTTTTAGTTATCATTTTGGACATCGACACGGCCTGTAATAAACACGTCTGACGATTACTTTTTTAATTATATGTTAGCAAAATTTAATAAAACTATAATGGTATGAATGTTTTTTTTTCCAGATCAATTTACTAATATCACTTCCATATGAAAAATCTAAATATAGTTTTGTAAATATCATTGGTCAAAGTTTTAAGAGTAACTCCCTAATGGAATATATATCATGCTTGCTTATTAATTTGCATGGATGCACGCAAAGATTCTTGGCCAGCGGGTTCCGTGCAAGAGGCCGAAGAACGTGGCGGTGAACGACAACTTCTTCGACGGGCTAGCGATGGCGAGCACCACCAGAAGCGCCGCGGGGTCATCGGTGGTGGTGGCAGTGGACGTGGACAAGCTCCCGGGGCTCAACACCCTGGGCGTGTCCATGGTGCGGATCGACTACGTGCCGAGGGGGCTGAACCCGCCGCACACCCACCCGCGTGCTACCGAGATCGTCTTCATGCTCGAGGGCTCCCTCGACGTCGACTTCGTCACCACGGCCAACAGGCTCTTCACCCACACCGTCCACAAGGGTGAGGTGTTCGTCTTTCCCCGTGGCCTCCTCCACTTCCAAAAGAACAACTGCGCCAACTCGGCCACCGTCGCCATCTATTAGAAATTAATCTAGACTTACCAAGTAATAGGGCGTTAGGATTCTCATGCAATCAGCATCAGATCAAATTAGTTTGTTTCCTTTGTTAGGTTTTCTATGTTTAGATTTGGCTTGGTTAGTAGGTTGATTAGATAGTCTTCAAAAGGATGTGTAATCAGATGTGTTTGAAATGAAGCAAAAAAAAACTGCCGTGCACCTTGCAGTACAGCACCAAAATAATCCATCATGTATCGCTACTTGCATTGCGTATGTGCTCTGGTATGTGCGTGTGTGTCAGATAGCCGCAGGGACTGAAAGTTCAGATGGCCGTAGCGCGCGTGCCAACGCCACGCATCATCACCGTGGCTTGCCGCCAAACACACTGATTTCGCTAAAACCAGATCAAGCACATACATGCGGTTTCTGGAGCGTTTTACCTTAGCTAGTAGTTGCCGCTGCTGATCACAAAGCCACAGCATGCCATTCTCGATCAACGTCTGACAGCTGTTCTCGTCAAGCTATTCGATGCTGATGATATTGCTTCGTAGCCGTGGGATGTAGTACACCCCGGTCAGCGTGTGATGCTCCTTGGTGTGGCACGTGAACAACACAGTCCACGCCCACATATTTCGACGACGGAGTTGTCATCAAACTTCACGGTCCCCTTTACGCTGATGTCCAGCTGGAAGAAGGCAGCCTTGCACCCGAACATTTGATAGGACGTACTCGTGTCCAGGTACCAGGCGCCGTTGTGCTTGTCCTCCTCCCGACCAAGGTGCACTTGCACTTGCACCTTGTCTAGTGCAACGCCAGTGGGTGCGTCGCGTGTGACCTCCGTCAGCGTGCACACCTGGGCCATCAACAGCGTGGACTCATTGTCCTGAGCCTAAGTGAGATGTGTCTACTCCTTGCGCTCTAGTCGTGGCTTGTGTCATTTCCAAGAGAAGTGTCCAAGGTTCCCACAATTGAAACACTTGAACCTGGACTTGTCGTGGCCAACGCCGGACCCAACACCTTGCCGTTGCAGGCTGCACATTGCCTGCCTTGCTTGCTGCGGCCACGCCATTGCTTGTTGTCGTTCCTGCCACCGTCCGAAGAGGAGTCACCCAGCTCCCGCTTCTTCAAGCGCGCTAGCCACTCCTCCGCAGTGAGGAGAAGACGTCCACTGGCTTCGCGGCCACCATCATTGGCAGCCTCGTCCACATCGAACCTCTCCTCCGCAGACTTGAGCTGGCCCACCAGCTCTTCCACAAACAGGGTCCCCAGGTCGATCAGCTCCTCGATGGAGATCGCCACCTGTGTGAACTTCGGAGGAATGACGTGGAGGAACTTCTTGATTACTTTGACGTCCTCCAAAGTTTCGCTGAGTGTGTGCATGCTGTTGATGAGACCGGTTAACCACATGGCGAAATCGTCCACCGGCTCGGTTGCTCTTTATGCGAATCCCATCGAATTCCTTTAGCAGGGACTGTGACTTCGCCTCCCGAACACGTTCCGCACCCATATGCATGGTTTTTTATAGCATCCCAGGCCTGTTTGGCGCTGTCCTTCACCGCCAATGTCGCCAGCATCTCCGGCGGCAACCCCTGGATTATGGCCGCCAACGCCGCCCTATCAATCCGGTACTCGACATTTCCTGAATTGATCACCTCCCAGACTCCCTGAGCCTGCATGTTGACCCTCATCAAGAGAGTCTACTCGATGTAGTTCGTGCATGTCAGGGTAGGGTAGCGCACTGCTACCGACGCCTCCCTGATCTCACTACTACAAAAAGGCTAATACTGGACGCCTCATCACATACGGTTGACCAAAACCATTTGTATTACATTCAATCACAGACGGTTTTGGTTTAGAGACTGTCTGTGTTACTGGCTGCGCTAAAAACTATCTGTGAAGAGGTAATATCACAGACAGTTCATAACTAAAACCATCTGTGAAGTATCACAAACGGTTATTGTTAATAACCGTCTGTGATAATTCTACATATCACAAATGGTTTTTAACAAACAACCGTCTATGAAACGTCACAGACGGTTCTTAACAATAACCGTCTGTGATATTACTACATATCACAAATGGTTTTTTGTTATAATCGTCTGTGATAATATCGCTATAACTCCCAGTTGAAGCCCGATGATTTTCTTCGTCGCCGATGCGTCTCTTCGTCGCATCAGTGCCGCTTCGGCTCCCCGATGCGTCTCTTCGTCTCACGCTCCAAATTTATTTCATATTTTATAAAAAAAGATCATCCGCCATCGAAGATGATCATCTCCACATATAACTCTACTACTTATAAAAAAAACAAAAATGGCTGCCTCTTCTGTTTCCTTGTCGCCGGCGTTGATGGCCTACCTCGCTGTACTGTACAAGCACCTCTCTCGTTGTACGTTGGCGGGTGATGCGGAAGAACACTGTTTGTCTTCACTCCTCTGTCCGAGAATTTGCTAGAGCAAGTGACGGCCACCTTCCGCCATCTTGACATCCTCCTCCGCCGCGTCTTCCGGGTGATCTCCCACTTTCGGCGAGTTTACCGCGTCATCGACGTGGTCCTCCACAACGACGTTGCGCGTCTCCAGGAGGCTTGCCGTCACTTGGACTACTTAATCGAGGTAGCAAGCGACCGGGTCGACTAGGCTGAGACCCCTCAAGCAAGGGAAGAGAGCCTATGGGCTCACTTCTTGTTCAACGATCGAGGGTCTTGGAGACACTTTCGAGCAGCCACGTCGTGGTGGACACATTTCGGGCTTTGTTCAATCACGAACCATCCGACGCCGCCGCCTATGAAGTATTGAAGACGGAGATAGCAGCCTACCACCGCCACTAGAAAAACTTTGTTTATTTATAGGTTTCTACTTTTTTTTAATCTTTTTGTAAGCAACGACTGGCCACGCTGTTTGGCCATATGAAAATTCCAAAATGAAAAAAAAATCTAGTCTAGAGGTGAAGTTACTATATTAATTATATGTTGAATTATTAATTACCCTCTATATATATATATACATATATATATGTATGTATGTATGTATGTATGTATGTATGTATAGTTAAAGCAAATTTTCAGCAGTATTTAAATGACAAAATTGACATATAAACTTGTAATTTCTTCAAGTCATGTAAGTGTATATGCAAGATAATATACTTGAGAAAAAACCATTTCACATACGGTTCCATTATGGAACCGTCTGTGACATGGGAGATATCAGGGACGGTTCTATTATGGAACCGTCTGTGATAATTATCACGGTCGATTTCATAATAGAACCGTCTATGATAAGTCTCTTTATTAGTAGGAGCCCGGCCTCTAGAGTTTGTGCCCGCCCTAACTCGTCACTCCCCAGCGCCGCTAGGGTTTGCGCCCGCCCTAACTCGTCACTCCCCAACATAGTTACTCTCGTCCGTGACACCGCCACCCAATCCACTGCGCTGCCACCTGCACCTACTGCCTGCCCGCGTCCATGGCTTGGTTCTCCTGCTCGACCTCCTGCGCTCGGGCCGTGGCCCCCCGGCTTTGCTTTCCCCATCCTCCCTCTATTCTCCTCTAGATCTGTTAGCTTAATGTCTTTTGTTGAGTTTGATTTTCATGCTTAAGCCTTAAGTTGTGTCCTGATGTTTGCTTGATTAATGCAAGGTGAAGGAAATGGATGAGGGTTGTGCTAGTGGTGGGGTTGCCACCGTGGTTGCGGAGGGCTACTACTGAGGTATCACCCCACCTTTCTCCCTCTTTGTCTCTACCCCCCTTGCTCTGTGATAAAAATGGCTAGTGCTCTGTGATGGATCTTTGAGGGCTACTCTTTGGTGTGGTGGGTTTGGACACCCTTGGTCTTCTTTGTCTTCTTTGTTGAACCGCTCAATGATGTTAATAGTCTTATCTGAAATTGAATTGATAATTAGTTCATATTAATAGTCCCTTGCTCGTGATGTAAACTGGGGCTATTGGTGTATGTGCATTCTGTGCATCTTGCTTAGTTCATCTTTGTGGGTTGATTGACAAAAATGAATGGGGCAAAATGGTGGGTTTTGTTAATGCTCTCTGATGGGTACTGAGGGTTATTGATGCCGGTTCTTTGTGCTTGGTTAGCTTACATAGGATCGATGTGGTTCGGATGGGGCTTGGTTGCAATTAACTTTTCATATTTTTGTCCCAGGTCAAGATCTCCTCCCTTGCGTCCCAGGTATGTATATGTCCTACCATTCTATTCCTGATCTCTTCTCTATAAAAATCTCCCAGCAGTGGCTTCTTGTGCCTTTAAAACTGGCTTCATATATATATCGTTTGTAGTCCCCAGCCCTTTTGGTGGGTCGTGAGGAGGATGAGACAGCTGCCACGGGCAACCTCTCATCGAGCCTGCAAGTTCAAGAAGTACGGCTGCAAGAGAAAGCACGTGGACATACAATTACCTGGATGTTATCAATAAGTAATTGGACTTGACATCAAGGAATGGTTGGTTGTTGTTACATGAAGTCACATCCTAGTCGGATAGAAGTGGCTTTATGTATCAGCGACCAACCATTCCTTGATGTCAACTCCAATTACCTATCGACGACATTCAGGGTAATTGTATGTCCACGTGCTTTCTCTTGCAGCCTTACTTCTTGAATTTGCAGGGGCTCGATGAGAGGTTGCCCATGGCAGCTGTGTCATCCTCCCTCACGACCCCTTGAAAGTGGCTGGAGACTACAAATGATATATATAAAAAGCCGGTTTTAAAGGCACAAGTAGCCATTGCTTGGAGGTTTTATATACATATCACAGACGATTCTATAGATAGTTATCACATATGGTTCTAAACACGAACCGTTTGTGATAGACATTTATCATAGATGGTTCTAGTACAAACTGTCTGTGATAGTCATATATCACAGACGATTCTGAGTTAATAACTGTCTGTGATATCATGCATCACAGACGGTTCCAAAACCATCTGTGATGACCTCATGTCATCACTGACCCATAAACTCAGATGGCTCGGAAGCGCCTGCGTAATGGCGTTTTGAACCGTCTGTGAAGACATTTTCTATAGTAGTGTCTGGTGCACCACCACGTTCTGGCCTTCGTTGCCGGTGCCGCTGTGGCCACTGCCATCTGCAGGGGCTCGTGGTGTGGTGGGGGACTCTGATCCCGTGCTCCCAGACAACATTGCAGGATCTGATAATCACCACTCTAATAATACCAATTGTTAGCACCAGGTGAACACAACGCGAGAACAAAGACCACAATTCAAGCAAACACTTTTGGAAAACACCATAGGATTTTTTTTTTGGTGCCGCACGAACTCTACCTTGCAGCTTTTCTTTCTTATTTAAACACAAAAGGAAAAGACACTGATTACATTCACCGTAGGAAGGAAACCACAAGGAAGGAAAGCTGAATTTTTTATAAAAATAATCTATTTTTTATTCAGAATTACAGAAATAATACCGCTTAATTTTTTTACAGAAATAATCTCATGTCGCCGTACGGTTGGGCGACTCAGTCAAGTCGCCCAACCGCCGTGTGACAAATCTCCAAGTCGCTCAACGGAATGGCGATTTAATGGTTCGAGGCATAGTCGCCTAACGGAATGGTTACTTGTATGTAGTCGCCATACGGTGGAGCGACCAGGTCCGAAGCTGCACCACACCCTATTCGCCCAACCGTATGGCGACTTGGGTTGCTTATAAAAATTCGCGCGCAGCCGAACAGTCGCCATTCCAGCAAGCGAACGAGCCAAGAAGTAGAAGAAAGAAAAGAATGAGAGGAGAATGAGAGGGAAAAAGAGGAGGGGAAGAAGAGGAGGAAAAAAAGTTGTTTGCTTCGCATCGACAACTAGAACGGTGAGTTTGTAGTATTATTTTGTACAAGTGTATTGTTGAAACCATGGTAGGTTAGCAAGCAACATCATGTGTAGTGACATATTATTAGCAAATATTTAGAGATAGCATGATTAATTAGTAACCATGGTAGGTTAGCGAGCAACATCGTGTGTAATGACATATTGTTAGCAAATGTTTAGAGATAGCATGATTAATACAATTAGTTCGTATGAAGGAAAAATGAGTCGGTGAAAATAAATTTAGTTGTACTATTCCGCGTGCTGTGCTAATTGCGTACGGGCTAGATGAATGATAACATGTTACTTTTCTATTATATAAACATGTCGATAACCCGTGCATTCGCAGATGCTAGTTTATAGAATGTTAAATATATGTATTTTTTTGTACAATAAAGAATTGATAACATTTACTTCATAGTTTTGGTTGGATTAAGGAATCATAGATACATGGTTCCAAACACGTAGGATTCTCAAACATGTGAAATTTTGTTTTTTTCCTGAAAGCTTCACCCATTATAAATATGCATAGTAACAATGATGTATTAAATATTTCGCAATCCATAGCAGCCGGTATAGGCGTTAACGTAATATAGCCTTTTGTAGGAAAATTTATGTCTTTACCATGTGGGTTTCATGAAATTGTATATGTATTACCACTGTGTTCGAGCAAAGTGTTTAGGTGCCACTAAGAACATATCAAATATGATTTATTTGCCATTGGAATATAATTTAAATTCTTAATTAATATGAATGCTTTTAATTTCTTAATTTGCAGGTATGGCTCAAGACCACAGTGGTTGATTGGCATTTGATCTGCTTTGGACGGTTGGTCAACGTCTTGACATCGCGAGCCTTCGTGTGCCGCATCCGGTTCACGGAGAAGACGCGGCTGACTTGGGGGTGGTTCGTATGCGGACACCCCGACAGGCTGACTTGGGGGTGGTTCGTATGCGGACACCTCTCTCGCTGTACGTTGGCGGGTGATGCGGAAGAACACTGTTTGTCTTCACTCCTCTGTCCGAGAATTTGCTAGAGCAAGTGACGGCCACCTTCCGCCATCTTGACATCCTCCTCCGCCGCGGTCTAGTCAAGGATGATAGGGAGGTCCAGGCCAGTCCAGAGCGGTCACGACGGCTCCCGTTCGACCGGTCGCTCCTGACTTCCCTGGTGGACTGGTGGCGGCCTGAGACGCACACCTTCCACCTCCCTTTCAGGGAGATGGCCCCTACTCTGCAAGATGTCGCGGTGCTACTCGGCCTGCCTATCGTGGGAGCTCCTGCATTCCCACCGGACGCGGCTATGGACTGGCGCGATGCCCTGCTGGGCATGTTTCAGGGGTTTCTTGTGGCGGAGGCCGCGCCTCCGTGCTGACTTCTCGGGCGGCAATGCATGGCCCTCCCCTCACGGTGGCTTTCGCGATTAAGCACGTATCCTACCTATTTTCCATGTTTAGCGATGCAATGAGGCCTTGCCATATAACAGGCTTACTAATTATTTGTTTCTACGTAGGTCGAGCGAATGGTCCCACAGCCCACCGCTGACCAGGTGTCGCGGCACCTCGAGGTGTACCTACTGTGGCTTTTCAGCTGGGTACTGTTTACCAACAGCCATGGTGACTCCGTCGACGCCCGCCTCGTGGGGTACACAAGGGCCATCACCGACAACGAGGAGCTAGAGATCAGTTGGGGATCAATTGCCGCGATGTACCGTGGCATGTGCGATGTGTGCTGTAGGACGAAGCCCGCATCTATCCTCACAGGCTGGCCCCTACTGCTGCAGCTGTGGTCATTCGAGCGCTTCTCTCTTGGACGGCCCATGCTGGTAGACTCTAGTCCGTACAGCGTGGACATGTAACATGGGGACGCGGTGGACCGACCGACCGTAGGGTCCCTTTGGTGCCGTAGACGAGTACGTACTTCCATATATCTTTACTTCAGTCATATTACAGGTAATCCTTTGTAACCACTGTTCTGGCTCACAGGCATAGTATGCACACATGCAGGTCACACGTGTGTATGAGCACTTTGTGGAGCAGCTGGACCTTCTCACCGCTGACGACATGGGCTGGGAGCCGCACTCCGATCAAGAGATAGAGGCCCGTGCTCATGAGGCTCTTCAATGTCTTTGGCGCGACCGACATCTTGGCGAACGCAGAAGAAGCTCGTCTTCGATGTGTTCGTCGAGGACTACGCGGTGCATAGGGTGATGCACCAGTTCAGCCTCCGCCAGGTTGTTCCAGTTCCCATCGGGACGAGGGTGCCTGACTCGACCCATGCGTGAGTTACATACATCACATGTTCATGTATGTTTTGCTACTTATTACGGTGGCTTCTAATTGCAGCGATACATTTCGCAGGTATAGTAGGAGGGGTGGCACCAGGATGCAGTGGCCAGCCAAGATGGAGCCGTGGGTGGCGCAGTGGCGAATGCCCACGAGGATCTGCGTCTTGGGAGGATGACCCGTCTGACCCGGTCGTCTGATGAGTACCTTCGCTGGTACACCCATGAACCGCACGGTGGTGTATGTCGTCGACCCTCCCCGCTTCGTGTGCCAAGATCGACTCGTACCACATACGCCGCTTCAAGACGGAACTTGCACCTCACGCGTGCGTAAAATCATGTTTTAAAATGCCCGAGCACGATTACGAATTATAGGTTTGATGCTTTCATGTACATCTTGCAGACAGACGATCGATCTGGGCGAGATCGGCATTGATCTTGAAGGTCACGTCACGATGAGCTAGTGCAGTTTGTTCATCGGGCCTGCAGTGCGGCGAGGCAATGCGTGGACCTGACGTCGTGTAGGACGGTCCAGGAGGTGGCCTCATCGGCGCATACGTCGAGGCTGCCACATCCTACAACCCAGTCAGCAGGCTCAGGAGGGCACGTCCGTGCCACTGCGCCTAACGCCTTCTGGTGGAGGTCGGGGTGGGCACGTGGGTACGCACCGCCACCGCCACCGGCGCAGTTCCAGGACACCTACCAGAGAGCGCCAGGGCAGTATGTTTTCATCCCCGACCAGTTTGGACAGTACGATGGGTTTGACCTCTCATGCATCGCCCTCAATGAAGGTACGTTTCCTCTCTTCAGGTTTGTGATCATCGATATATTGTAGAGATTAACATTATTTGCCGTGCAGGTTTTTCGGTCCAGCCAGCACCTGAGTTCTCCCCGCTTGAGGACGTGGAGCAATGCCAGCGGAAGCACCGGGAGGTCGAGGACAACCGAGCTGCACCGTCGAGGTTCTTTCTGGGTCGCAGCTTAGTGGGCCCCCCGTGATCACGCAGCAACAGGTGGAGTCGACCCCCTTGGGAGCATGGATCAGCAGGGCTCCTGAGTGCCTTTCCCTGTTTGGGCCCTAGCCTAGGCACCCCGCGCTTCGAAAGCCCAAGCGAGGGCATATTGGTGGGCGCGGACCGGGTGTGGGACGTGGCGACGACCGAGGAGGTGTTGCGGGTGGCCAGTAGGGGGTTTACATATTCTGTGTTTACGTATTGTATTTCGTAGGTACTATGACATGGTTGTCTATGTATTCCCTCTACCATTGTTGTATAACTTGTATTATGTGTTGACGTATTCTCCTTCATAATTACTATGACATGGTTGTCTATGCATTCCCTCTACCATTGTTCTATTACTTATTCATATATTAGTTTCGAATAGTTCGTGACCTAGTTGCTGAAGCGTTCGACGACGTGTCGCTCAACTGTTGGGCCTGCAAGTCGTCCAACGGTTCAGCGTCGTCCAATGGTTCAGCGACTAGTCCACGAGTCATCCAATGGTGCAGTGATAAATCAGTCATGTCAGAGCCCACAAGATTGAAAGTGCATTATGGTGTTGGTACAGTTCGTGAAGGTCCGTACGGTGTTGACCTAAGTGATTTCTGGCAAGTCACTTTGGTACACCCGAACCTGGAGAATGCTCGAATCAGAGATGTCCTACACTGGCTCACCAGAAGCTCGGGGTTGAGATTCCCTTTAAGGGGAGTAGGTTTGTAACATCCCAAATTTTTAGGAGTTTTTGAAAAAATTTCAAAATAAAAATAACCACTCGATTTTGTTGAATTGCTTCAGCTTAACTTGAAGATTTTAGAAATTTGGAGATTTAATATGAATTAATCCAACTTCAATTAATCCGGGTTTGGTTTATTTTGGAGTTTGCTGAAGTTCTCGGGTGTTTCGAGAATCCTCTTTTGTTTGATCGCTCTATTCTCTTCTGGGCCCAGCCCTCCTTCCTTGGGGTTTAGATCTCTCTCTCTTGGGTTAGACCACCTCTTGGTCATGACCTTCCTTGATCTCCCCTTGGGCCTCTTGTTTGGACTTTCCTTTAGTCCAGACCTCCCTTTGGGGCTTAGACCTCCTTACTGGTCTAAGACTTTCTTCTCTGTCTTAAACCTCCTTTCCCTGTTCGTCTTTGTGTTCTCCTAGGCTCGAGAGACCTCCGTTCTTGATTCGGACCTCCCTCCCATTCCGCACCACCTGAGGTGCTCCAAGCTCGGGTTTGTGTTTCAAACATCCTTGACTCCCAAAATTCAATTCGGGTTGAATCTCCACTACTACAGAAAAGACCTTCACATACGGTTCAAAAACCTCATCACAGACGGTTTTGTGAGCCGTCTGAGTTTATGGGTCAGTAATGACATGATCATCACAGACGGTTTTTCGAACCATCTGTGAAAAAGCTATCACAGACGGTTCTGAACAAGAACCGTATGTGATAATTACTTATCACAGACGGTTCTTGTTCAGAACCATCTGTGATAGTCTATTTTCACAGATGATTCTGAACAAGAACCATCTGTGATAAGTAATTATCACAGACGGTTCTTATTCAGAGCCGTCTGTGATAATTTTTTCTATTGCAAAAAAAAATCAAACCAATCAATTGTTAGACAGTAGTTTCCATATGCAACATCTAGCAAGACAACTAAAATCCAATTAAAATTATGATGGCAAACACATTACAGGAAAGGGAAACCAAAAGGTTTCACAATGTCTCCTCTGAATGGGAAAAAAGAATAAAGTTACAAAGTTAAACTAGCTAGAAACCATCTATGCCTCCAAGCTCCTGAAGAACTCATCGGCTTCTTGGATTAGTCTTGTGAGCTCCTCTCTATACCTCACCAACATATCACAAGATCTTGCATGTCGTCGAGATCGACTCAAGCTCGTCGGCAAGGAGAGACGACTGAAAACCTCCAGTGGCGCTCCGACCTTAGGTAACACAAAATTTAAGATAATTTTCATTACAACAAATAGCCAACAAATTATGTATGTTATGGGGATGTACACGTACCTTCTGGCAGTCTACCTCCTGCAGCAGACAAGGAGCTCCTCCGCATGACCGCATCCCTCCTCATCGTCGTCGTCGACTGTGTCTCCTCGCTGAACAGTGACGGGAAATCGAGGGTGGTCGCCAGAGCTTGGTGTGGGGAGGGGAGAGGGAGAGACTGATGGAAAACAAGACTGGGGTGGCTATAATATATAAGGACAGCGCCAAAACATTTTGCCTCACGCGCGCGCGTTCAAAATTTTTCGTACTCCCGCACTGCAAATCACAAACGGTTTCATACAAAAACCGTCTGTGACGACATATCACAGACGGTTCTTAATATGAACCGTTTGTGATAAGTATCTTATCATAGATGGTTTGTATTAAAAACCATCTGTGACTTGGAATTTCCTTACACTCTGATTTTACCATGGCTTGAAGATTTTACCATGGCATGGAATCTCCAACACTCTGATTTACCATGGCATGGAATCACTAACACTCTAATTTTACCATGGCATGGAATCACTAACACTCCGATTTTACCATGGCTTGGAATCACTAACACTCCGATTTTACCATGGCTTGGAATCACTAACACTCTGATTTTACCATGGCATGGAATCACTAACACTCCGATTTTACCATGGATTTTACCATGGCTTGAAATACCTAACACTCTAATTTTACCATGGCTTGGAATCGCTAACTCTCTGATTTTACAATGGCTTGAAATCACTAGCACTCTGATTTCAAGTCATGGTAAAATCAGAGTGTTAGTTATTCAAGCCATGGTAAAATTAGAGTGTTAGTGATTCAAGCCATGGTAAATCAAAATACTTCTCCAGATTGTTTTTATCTGAACCTTCCGTGATGAGGGCGGAAGTCACGCAGCGGTTCATGTTGAAAACCGTTTGTGAAGTATCACGAGCGGTTACGAACAAGAACCGTCTATGATATTTAGTTGTATCACAGACGGTTCTTGTTCAGAACCATCTGTGATACTTCACTGACGATTTCAACACGAACCGTCTGTGATGAGGATGGAAAGTCACAGATGGTTCGTGTTGAAAACCGTCCATGAAGTATCCTGAGCGGTTCTAAACAAGAACCGTCTGCGATACTACTAAATATCACATACGGTTTTTGTTCAGAACCGTCTGTGATACTTCACAGATGGTTTTTAACACGAACCGTCTGTGATATTACTTCTTCCGAGCGGTTTTAGTGCGACCAATAACACGGATGGTGCGCTAAATCAAAACCGTCGCGTGATTGTATTATCTGAGCGGTTTTGGTCAGCAAATGCGTGATGGCGTCAATATTAGCCTTTTTGTAGTAGTGCTCTCCCTTACGGTTTTCTCCTCGCTTAGCTTTCTTTCCTCCCTGTGTTCATTTGGACCTCCTCGTGTCCATTTGGACATTCTCGTGTCCATTTGGACCTCCTTATGTTCACTTGGACCTCCCTCTTGTCCTTCTGGATGTCCCTCATGTCCATTTGGACCTCCCGCTCAGTCCGAATCCTTTTTTAGCCATTCGATCGAGCTTGGTCGGCCCGATCTGATGAAGCTCCCGCTCCATCGCGCCTTTTCTCGTTGTCTCAGGACCTCCTCCTTGTTAGATCTTGACCATCAGGACCTCCCCCTTGTTAGATCTTGACCGTCAGGACCTCCCCCTTGTTAGATCTTGACCGTCAGGACCTCCCCCTTGTTAGATCTTGACCGTCAGGACCTCCCCTTAATTGATCTTGACCGTGAGGACCTCCTTTGGATCTTCTTCTTTGATCTCCTTCATTTCGTTTAGACCTCCTCTTGAGTCCAGACCTCCCCTTTCGGTCCGCGTAGCTCCACGCCCTCCTCCCTTGAGGATTGTCAGATTTATTTTGGACGGTTCGATTGAGATGCAGCACTCGGCCGGTCCGAACGCTCGTTTCACTCTGGACCACCCGATCAAAATCAGACGACCCCGCTTTGTTGCGTATTTTCCCCTTGTCCTCCGGACCTCCTGGTCTTTTTGCAAAGATCACCTTTGCGGGCATGACCTCCCTTGAGGTCAAGACCTCTCCTTTGCGGTCACGACCTCCCTTTGGGTCATGACCTCCCCGTGGTCTTTTTGCAAAGACGACCCTTTTTGTCTTTTTGCAAAGACCACCCTCTTGGTCAAAGACCACCCCCTGGTGGTCAGGACCTCTCCCTTGGGTCGCAACCTTCCTTTTTGTCACGATACCCCTCCCCGTGGTCTTTTTGCAAAGACCACCCTGCTGGTCCTTTTTGCAAAGACCACCTTTTTTGGGTCACGACCTCCTTCGAGGCCTAGACCTCCCCTTTTGGCCACAACCTCCCTCCTGGTCGCAATTTCCCTTTTTATTAGGACCTCCCTTAACCTCTCTAAACCTCCCTTTTTCTTGTGTGGACCTCCCCTTGTATCTTTTGTCTGGACTTTCCTTTTAGTCTAGACCCTCCTTCTCTGTTTAGACCTCTTTGTTGGTTTAGACCTCCCCTTTAGGTTTAGACCTCTCTGTTGGTTTAGACCTCCTCGCTGGTTTAGACATCTTTGTTGGTTTAGACCTCCCCTTTAGGATTAGACCTCCCTATTGGTGTAGACCTCCCTTCTGATTTAAGACCACCCCTTCGGTTTAGACTTTCTCTTTGGTCAGGACTTCTTCGTCCTCAAGATCTCCTCAAGACCTCCTTGCCCTCAGGACCTCGTGGCCTTTTTGCAAAGACCACCCTCGTGATCAGGACCTCCCTTGATTGGTCATGAGCTCCCTCTTAGTCTGGACCTCCTCTTTTGGATCTCCACCGTTGGACCTCCTCCTTTGGATCTCTTCTGTTGGACCTGCCCCTTGTTCTCAGGACCTCTCTTGGTCTTTTTGTAGAGACCACCTCCCCCTTAGGTCACGACCTCCCTTTGGTCATGACAACCAGGACCTCCTTTGACTCCTCCAGACCTCCTTTGATTTCCTCAGGACCTCCTCCTGGTTCTGACCAGTCCCATCTGACAACCTTGTCAGTACCTTACTCACCTTTTTCCTATTTTTGTCGCATCATAGCTGTCACCTCCTTTGTACCCTTTTTGACTCAGTAGTCACCTCTTTTACCCGCTCCTTTCATTCCTTTACCTGCTCCAGTCCTTTTCCGTACCTGTTAGCAGTGTACCTTTGCCATGCTACCTTGAATCTGGTCACTCCATCTAGGTGGTGTTCTTTTTCTCCTTCCTCTACAAATAGAACACCCGAGCCACCCATTTCCTCTTTGCTCTTTGCTCTTCACTCAAACTCTCTCCTTTTGATCTCTCTCGGATTCTGGTGAGCTCTCGGTGCTCTTTTGGTCCAGACCTCCTTGGGATTGGACCTCCCCTATCGCTTGGACCTCCTCTCAGTGGACCTCTTTTCCTTTGATTCTAGTTAAGTTCTTCTCAGTTTTTACTTGGAGTTGCTTTATTCATTTGCTTTCTTTGCAAACGAGTAGATTCCGGTTTCGCTGAGGAGTTCGTGGAACCTGCTACTTTCTCAGAAGCTCATCAACTCATCGCCGAAGGCAAGTCACAGACCTTAGATCATATTGAACCTAGCATTTCAAAAGTATATTGTTTTACCTTATCTTGTATGGCTATTTGTATAAAATGGTTTGGGCAGTAGCTATTTCCTACTTGATAGTATGCCTCCTTGAATGTTTGTACTTGACATGTTGACATGTTCCCCTTGGACACCTTAGAATGGGTATTCTTAGTTGGTCTTGTATTGATATTACCAACCTGGGAGCGTATTTATGCTTAGCCTTGCTTTAGTTGCGTTGGTCTCAAGAATCATGAATCAAATGTTAATAACTTGACTAATTGAACTATGGAATTGTGGTGGGATGCTACTGTTGTGCAGCTGAGGTGGGATGCCTCAGTTGTGTCAATCGTGGTGCGATGCCACTACTATAAAATTTGTTGTGCCAGGACCAGGGTGGTCTCTTGGCCGGGTAAAACCCAAAATGTTTTCACTCGGGCGAGTGATCGTGCAGTAAAGGGGGTGCTATACACACATTGGGATGAGGTTGTCTCGCTTGAGTGGTTTAAGGACTTAACTTTGTGTTCCTTTGCTCCGGGTCTTCTGTGCAACCACAAGACCATTTTATGGGGATGGTCTGGGCCAAATAATTAGCAATGGTTTGGTTTGGTTCTGTTGTGGTGGTGCGTGCTGATTCGCATGGCGCAAGTGGGGGCTACTGGGATGGTGGAACCTTAGCGGGCAGAACTAAGCCAGGTCAGAGCTTTGTAAAGGCCTTGTCACGCTCTCTAGACTGCTCTCCTTCGGAAGTGAGCAAGGGTACTAACGGGAACCCGACCTGCTAGAGAGGTCGTGGATTGTGGGTAAAGTTGTACACCTCTGCAGAGTGAAAAATCTATTCGAATAGCCAAGTCCTTGGTTATGGACACTACCTGGAACAAGTGCATGAAGGGTAGCTTTCTCAGAATGTGGTCTTGGGAGCTCCAGAGTTGGTGCTCTGGGGTGATCGTGGGAGCTCTGGAGTTGATGCTCTAGAGAGGTCGTGGGAGAGGTCCTGGTCGTGGGTACGACCAGGCCTTCCACGAGTGGTCTTGGGAGTGAGTTGGTGCTCACGACCTCCTTTGAAAACAAAATGTACTTATGTATTACTCTTTTAACTTGAGCTTTGCAATCTATTTATGATATTCCTTTGTCAAATATTGCTTTCTACAAACTAACCCTCTGACTCTCCTTTGTCAAGCCTTGCATAACTATTATTTGCATACTTGTTCCCTACAGCTTGCTGAGTACATTCAAAGTACTCATGGCTTGTACCCTCTGCTTGATCAGCAGAGGAGGGAGATCTAGGGAGCTCTTTTGAAGACCTTGCGTACTAGGGGACGTCCTCCACTCGATTGCTTGTGGGCATGTCGAATGGCCTGTGAAGTGTTTTTGTTCATTGCGGTTTATCATTGGATGTTAGCCCTCGTGGCATCCTGTAAACAAGCTTGACCATAAGGTCTTTGTTAATAATATTAATTTATGCCTTCATCTTTGAGTTTGTTGTTTGGATGTGATGTCACCACTTGTTAAGTGCATGCGGTGGCTTACGGATCGAGGACTAGCTCAGCGTCTTGTGAGCGCTAGGACCCGGGTGGTCTTGGTGGATCTCCGGGTGGACCTTCGAGTCCTCCTAGTAGGTCCTAGAGGCCCTCCGGGTGGTCCTAGGAGACCTCTTGGGTAGTCTTGGAGGACCTCTCAGACCTCCAGGTGATTCTGTCGAACCTCCTGAGTGGTCCTGGGAGACCCCTCCAGGTCCTCTCGGGTCAGGTCCTTACAGAGCAGTACACCGTGTATGTGAGCAAGCTGGGTGTTCTTGGCGTGTGCACGCAAGGAGACCCAAGGATGAGACTCACTGGATTGTCTCGAAGGTGGAGGCGCACTCCTGCTTGCTCAGTAGTGTTTTGCTGAGGCATCGTAACCTGACGTCCACCTTCATAGCCAATGTGATGTACGGAGAGATAGTGAAGAGAAGATGGGCTTGGAGGCCAAGCACATCATGGTGGCTATCGAGCAGAAATTCAAGTACATGATTAGCTACGTGAAGGCATGGTGTGCTAAGCAGAAGGCTTTGGAAAGGAGGTTTGGTTCTTTCAAGGCGTCTTACGACAATCTTCCTCGTATGCTCGATTCTTTGCAAGGCGAGGAACCGGGCACATACATTCTTTGTAAGGACCAGACCATCAAAAGACCGCCACTAGGTTTTATGGTATTGCAGATGACCTTCTTAGCATTCATTCCCTACATCAATGCATTCAGACACATGTTTCCCATGATCTTAGTGGATGGGACGTTTCTAACTGGGAAATACAAGGGCATGATCTGGCGACAATTGGCGTTGATGGCAACAATCGGTTCGCCCTTAGCCATCGCTTTAAATCGAAAGTGGGAATTTCGACAGCTGGTTGTGGTTCCTTCAACATCTGAAGGTGGGAGTAGTTGGGGCACGTCCTGATATCTGCATAATCCATGATCGCCACCCTGGGATGCTGAAGGTCATCCAACAACTTCAGTAAGACCCCGATGAGCCGTTCCCCTGGCCAGACCTGATGAACAGATGGTGCATTCGCCATCTGGAGGCCAACTTCTTCAAACAGTTTAGGTAGCAATCGTTGATGAAGATGTTCAAGAGGCTTGCTATCTTGAAACCGATGGCGTAAATTTGATAAGTTGTGGCAGATGTTGGACGAGCACACCAAGAAGCATGTCGTCGAGAGAAACAAGCGTCCCCTCATTCCTAGGCGGCATAGCGGCGCCTCACCTTGTGGGGCTCGACCCTCCACATTTGTGGCGGAGGACCTCCAGGGACATCGGGTGTTTCTCTCATTGGATTGAGGCCGAGCCATTGGAGAAGTGGTCCTTACTACACGACACGGACGGTGCAAGGTATGACATAATGACCACTAACCTTGTAGAGGTGTACAACTGTGTTATTAGGGGCCTCTGTTCTCAGCCTCTTGTCGCCATCGTCAAAGGTGTTCTGCATGGTACAATCGGATATTTCAGGGAAAGGCATGCAAATGTGGCACTTCATGCAGCCAACCCATAGACATCGTACTACTCGAAGATTACGGCATACATGCAGGCCAAGATCGAGAAGGCTCAATCGCACACGGTCTTCGTAATGGGCAATACGGAGCATCGATTCGACGTGATCCTCTGAGATAGAGCCGGATTCGAGATGGCTCGGTCTCTTGTTACCCATGAGGTATGCCTTGGAGACCATGTGAATGAACCTAGCTGCACATGCAACAAGCTAAAGCTCCTTCACAAGCCATGCACTCGGCTGGGCATGCGTTATCGAGGTTCTTGAACTACTCGGTGACTATCCCGACCGACATCGGGACATGAGCAGCTATCAACAGCCGGTAAGGACCAGTTACAGTGTGTTCCCCTACTATTTCTCTTTCAAAGTACGCACTAACAACCTCTCCCGTCTACCTGTAGTCTCCGGATCTGCTATGTGGCTACCGCAAGTGGATTAACCATGAGATCCACCCACATGACCGGTGGTCTCTCGACTTGACGAGTGCCTTGACCAAAAAGACGCGATATGCGGGAGGAAGCGATCTTAGCGGCGAAACTGTGGCGCATACATCGAGGCATAAGCTCATCTCAAGGCGTACAAGCGTGGGGCGTGGGGCTCGCGAGTCTTGAGAAAGAGGGAATGCGGCCAAGCCCAAAGAGGCGGCGAGGAGTTCAACGCCGAGCTAGCAAGGAAGGAAAATGGCCTCGATCCATGTAGTAGGTCGAGACCATTACATACAAGTCCCGTCGAAGGTCGAATCTATTTCCATTCAAAAAGGCGCATATGTATCGTAGGAGTACTTGGTTTCTTTGCATCGTGTATGATGCTATTTGTTATCTGCGTAACCAAACCCTATCTTGTTGTGTTATTCCCAACTTAGTTATAAAGTCTAATTTAATTAGCAACATCAAATCTCCTCGTCTTTTTGCATTTGATTCTTCTCTATTATTTTCAGCATCATTATAAAGATATCCAACAACATGTATCACTTCTGGGCAAGGTCTAAAAATATTGTTTGTGAAGGATATATGTAACACCCTGGTTTTCTGAGCTATTTGAAATTTTCAAAAATAAAAAGAACCATTTTTTTTTATGAGAGTTCAAAGCTTAACTTGAGATTTTCAGAATTTGGATGTTTAAAATGACTAAATCCAACTTCAAATCCTAAAGCTTGGTATATTTGGTGTTGTTCGAGCTCTGGAGTAGTCTCTCCCTTTCTCTGTTAGTTCTGTTCTCCTCTTAGCCCAGCTCTTTCTATCCAGACCTCCTTGAGTTTGGACCTGTCCTCGTGTCCAGACTTCCTTTGTGGCCAGACCTCCCTCTTGTTCGGCCATCTCCTTGAGTCTGGATCTCTTTGTGTCTAGAACTCTCCTGTGTGTCTAGATCTCCCTTGTATCTAGACTTCCCTTGTGTCTAAACCTCCTCTTTGTTGGTTTGAATCTCTTCAGACCTCTTTGTTGGTTTGAATCTCTTCAGACCGCTTTGTTGGTTTGAATCTCTTTTTGGAGTTAAGCCTTCTTTTGATCTAAACCACTTCCTCTGTTTAGACCTCCTTGTGGTCTAGACCTCCTTCTCCGTTTGAATCTTCTCTTGGTTTTGACCTCTCCTTTGGGTCACAACCACCCCCGAGGTGTTCTAAGCTTAGGTTTGCGTTTCAAATGCCCTTTGAAGTTCAAAATTCAAATTCGGATTGAGTTGCCCCTTCGTTTCAACCTCCTCATGTTCATTTGAATTTCCTCATGCTCATTTGGACCTCTTCGTGTCCATTTGAATCTCTTTTGGACCTTTCCTGTGTCCCTTCGGACCTCCCTGTGTTCTTTTGGACCTCCCCGGGTCCGTTAGGACCTCCTTGGCCCTTCATCTTGGTCGTCAGGACCTCTCTCAGGTTCATCCTGACCGCCAAGATCTCCTTTGAGTCCATCTTAACCGTTGAGACCTCCTTGTGTTGGTCTTAACCGTCAAGATCTCCTTTGGCTCCATCTTGACCGTTGAGACCTCCCATCTGTTGGTCTTGACCGTCGAGATCTCCTTTGGTTTCATCTTGACCGTTGAGACCTCCCCTGTGTTGGTCTTGACCATCGAGATATCCTTTGGTTCCATCTTGACCGTTGAGACCTCCCTTGTGTTGGTCGGTTACTCCATCTTGACCGTTGAGACCTCCCCTGTGTTGGTCTTAACCGTCAAGATCTCCTTTGGCTCTATCTTGACTGTTGAGACCTCCCCTGTGTTGGTCTTAACCGTCAAGATCTCCTTTGGCTCCATCTTGATTGTTGAGACCTCCCCTGTGTTGGTCTTGACCATCAAGATCTCCTTTGGCTCCATCTTGACCGTTGAGACCTCCCTTGTGGTGGTACTGCTCCTGTAGGGGTCAGCTCGTTGCCTTCCTATCCTTGGGTTCCGGATCCACTTGCGGCGGCATGGCGAGTCTGAACCATCTGATGAAGCTCCATGGGTTAGATAAGGTAGAAAGCACAAGATGAGTTAAGAACTAATCTAGGGGGTAGGTTAAACCCAACAAACACAGCTCAAGAAACTCAATTGCAATACCTTTATTATTAGGGTTTTAGTATGGCTTGCAACAATGCCTAAGGGCTTTGCGGCTCATACACACACACAAGAAATAAGACGAACCTAAGCACACAAACTACCACCTAAAGGGCGACTCGAAAAGAAACTGGCTAAGCCTGACAAACTAAGACTCTAGCGATCTCAGTCGCTAAGGTAGCCTCCACAACCACGATGATGCTCCCGCCGGCTGTAGACTTGCAAGTGGTGGCATCTTGTGGCCGATCTTGATGCCACAGGGGTGGCGCGGTGCAGTGGTTCTTCCGGCTCCACGGCCTCTGCTGGCTCCTCTGGGACCTCCTCGGGATCTTCCTCGGGATCTTCTTCAGGGTCCTCTTCTGGTTCTTCTGGCTCTTCAGGATCTTCTTATTCTTGTCCCTCCTCCTGGTCGTGCTGACCGTAGAGGGCTTCTTCCAGCATGGCGATCCTCTCTTGACTCCTTGCGGTCTCGTGAGGCACCTCCATTCGGTGGCGGCCTTCCAACAACTTCTCTTGGCGGCTGCGGGTGGGCGAGTGCACCAGCTGTGGCATCGTCTTCTCCATCCGTAGATGGGTAGCATCTTTGGTCGATCCTGGCGGCAACTTCGGGGATAGTAGCGGAAGGCGATGATCTGCGGCTCTCGGCGTAGATGTGGCAAATCCGAGGATGGCGGCGTGGCGACTCTTGAATTCCTTGTGCGAAGGTGATCCTTCGATGGAGATGTTCAGCGGTGGTGGCTTTAGTGCTCTTCCTAGCGTGGTGTCGGACGGTGAATCCTCCACGATCTCAGCCGTTTACCACCCATTCGTTGCCACGATACATGGGACGGTCAAAGCCTCTAAGTACTTGCAACAGCTTCCACAGCTCTGCGGCACGTCCGCCTTTGCGCTCACCGTAGGTATGAAGCATCTGTAAAGACAGGCAAGAGGGTGGGAACCAAGTTAAAACAGCGGGGAGAGAAAAAGATTACAGCAATAGATGAGTCGAGAGAGACATGAAGGGAGTTAAGCAGGTCATTTAATCTTGCAAGTTAATTTTTCTTTAGAAAATAATTTGGACTCTCTAAGACGACCGATCTAAGGGTAAGACCTACAGTCAGTATGGCTCTGATACCACCTCTGTCGGGACCCAAAATATGCAATTCTGGACCCTCTGTGTATAATGCACTAGTCCAGGATCACGCTAGTGCACACAGTGTCAACACAGGTGAGTATCGATCCACACAAGCGATTAATAACATAACGAGTAGTTTGATAACAAATAGTTGTTTTGACCTTATGGTCGAGTTTACAATTATTAAGCCACGCGAGAACTAGCAAGAAACAAAATAGCGGCGAGCGAAGAAACTTGGCGGAATCCCATCAATTCACCATAGGCAATGGCGGGATCAAGACCCTACGATCAAGCACCTTGATGAACTCCTCCTCGGCGGCGATGACTCCTCCTCTTCTATTGCATGTTTTACAACAAGCATGAGTACACACCGTACTACTAAGTCATACCACAAAAATGCAATTATAGATGCGGGCTTATTCCAAAGGATTGGCTTACGTGGTTCTTTTCTTGAAATCTGACATTTGCAATTTAAATACAAGCAATAGATTGAAGGCATAATTTCAAAACAAATAGATAATAATAATTTGACAATTTTAGTTCACAAAGACACATAGCCTAAGCAAGTTATTCACATAGCCATATGACTTAGGTCACACAGCTCTCTTCCCAAGGTTTTATGAAAATCTACCCCTCGTGTGAAATCACGAGCATGTCCATGACCATGGACGCGGCTATTCGAATAGATTGATTAACACTCTGCAGAGTTTGTACACTTTACCCACACGATACAACTAGTGTAGCTAGCACTAGCCGTAACAAAACAGTTCAGAAACTTCATCTTAACATTGACACTCCTAGTGTGCTTACAAACCGTCAGACAACCCCACATAGGAAGTCAGTCCGACACACACCATTGGACAGGGACACGGCGAACCGCCCCGTGATGTGACTACCTGGTAGCACACCTCCACCCATGCACACAGCCTAACCTACTACCTGAGTAATCAATGTCAAGACTCCATAACTTACTAAGTTAGGCCCGTCTCATACCAGGCATGTGGTTGTACGAGAGGCTCAGTTCAATGGCGCACAAAGTTAAGTCCTTAATTGACCAAGGCAAGACTTGCAACTAAACTACAAATCCCTATGCACACACGTTATTAAGCCCACGCACATAGCTCCACCAAAATATCACACAGTCCACTTGCCTTCGTCTAAATCCTTTCCCACCCTGTTGGTTAAGTGCAACATATGCCATCAATGAGTAATAGCACATAGAGCACACAGTTTCTATCACATAGTTCCATAGTCACTTAGTCAAGTTTATATTTGCAACTACATGAGATGGTGACTCGTAGCAAGGCTAAGCAAACTAATCGCATCTAACCAACCCATGTTGGTAATACAATAGCACCAACTAAGTAAACCAAATTAGGGTGACAAAAGATTATGGCATACAATTAGACAAGGAGGTCATAACAGATTGGACATTAACTAATCCCAAAAGCATTGAAATAAATAATTAAAGTAAATGCAATACTTTGAATCAAAGTAATTTATTAGAAAACTGGGATTCAACATGATCAAAGGTATAACTTGCCTTGGAAAATGTCTTGGTATTGATCTTGCTCTTGAGGTTCTCCCTCTTCTTCAAATCTTCACGAAGTATCGACGTCTACTACATAAGCGAAACAAACAAACAAACAAAATAAATAAAAATAGAGGAAAAAATCCAAAAATTAAATAAAAATCTCAGATAGATAGATCTTGAATTTAGATGAATTTAGAAATTTGAATGGGCTTAATCGGAGTTCGGATGCAAAAGATATGAGCTTGGGAAGTTGGACATCTAAAGAAAACCCTAAAACTGATTATTCCGAATTTCGAATTATTTCTTAAAAGAAAAATCAGATTATTAGCGCAACAATGACATCAGCGCTCGGAATTAAAAATTAAAAAATTCTTGACATGTGGGGCCCACGTCGGTGACTTAACTCCTGATAGACCAAGTCCATGAGCCGATTGGATCTGGAATCGGGTGAGGTGTACTTGGTCTCTTGTTGGACTCCAGCGCTACCACACAAGCAGGGGGCGAGGTGGGGCGGCGTGGCGGCCGCGTGGGCGGCGGGGCGGCGGCGCATGGGAACCAAGGTCCCAAATAACTGCGGCGATGGGTGGTACCACGAGTAGAGGAATCACGGGGTCACGATGGTGTGCTCACGGGTGCGGAGGTAGCGAGGCGACCGTGGTAGGTCAAAGTGGCGGCGGTGCGCGGGCGGCGGCGGCGGCGAAGAAGGATCCTCGGCCAAGATGAGGCGGCCGAGATCGCGGGCGTTGCGGCGATCCGATGATGGCCTTCAACGGCGGCGAGAACCCTGGAGGCGGCAGCGGGGCGATGAGGTCTTCTCGGCGTGGCGAAAAAGAAGGTGGTGCTAGGGCTCGGCGATGAAATCTGGCGGTGCGGCGCGGGGTGAGAAAGCGAAGGACCTCGGGGCCTTAAATAGCCCGAGGCGTCGTGCGTGGCGGCTCCCAAAAGCGGAAGGCGGCGACGGAGATGGAGTCTAGCTCGGACACGGGGACGAGTCCCGGGCGGAGACGACGAACAGCGACGGCGGTCCCACCGATCAGCGAGACACGAGCGCGGGCCCTCACGTCAGCGGAACCTAGTGGGCGTCTTGGCGTCGCGAGCGAGTGGGCGGCTCTCGTGCGAAGATGGGCCGCACGCGGGCCTTGCGCATGGGAGAGAGGAGTTGGGCCGAAGAGATTCGGCCCGATTACTATTTGGGGATATTAAATAGATTTTCTATTTTAGAAAATACCAGAAATTCCAAAAGGCAATAGAAAATAGCAAATGAACCTGGAAAAATTCTAGAAAAATCTAGAAAATATATCCAAGCACATAGAATCCAAATAAAATAGTTTTGACCATTGTTCATGTTGACTTTAATCATATTAAATTATTTTGATGTACAAAATCCATGTTTAAGCTTATAAATTAAATTCAAATAAAATCCAAATGGTGAATTTTCTCCTACTAACTATTTACAAGATTTTTAAAGCTCAGAAAATTGGGATGTTACAAACATTCACGAGATAATCATATCCTTTGTGAAATAGTATGGCCCTTAACATGGCGATCTCCATCGGCATGCTTCACGTCCTCAGACCACCATGCTTGAAGTCTCCAACGCATTCATCTACTAGCGATTACTCCTAAGAGCTAGTAATGAATTACATAGGATATTATCAAGCATCACATGTCGGTACGCAGACCGTTATACAATAATATATAGCTCGATGGCTATGTCACAACATGACACGCAGGTCATGAAAATCCATACATGCATCACATACACAATGGGCCATACTATTCACATCAATCCCTGCAAAAACAAGTTACGCATAGAATCCAATTCTATCAGGCGACATGAACACACACTACCTATAGCAGCGATCGATTAGCGACCGGCGGGGTTCAAAGGCGGCGCCCTCGGCAGTCGAGGCGCGTAGCGCTCAAAAATTTTTCGAGACATGAATCTTATTCACGTTTAGAGCTTTGGAAATCATCGGATTAATCATATTAACCCTATTCTGAACCAATCTGATTACTGCCTTGATACGACCATATAATGCGGCATATTACGATGGCGAAATTCTGACCGGTAGGAGTGTCATGCAAAGTAGTCGAAAACAAGTCGAGTGAATCATCTGATGCTCTTAATTTATACCTCCTTGTATACCCATCTACTACCACTGAAAACTAATCGATCTAATCGACCAGGGCCTAGGTTACCAAACCCGACCAGTAATAGATCCAATCTACTACTACCACATATCAAGTATGTGTGACCGATCCAGATCAAAAACTACGCAGGATGGCTCTGATACCACTGAAGGGATATGGGTAGGCTACAAAAGCAACAATTCAAAACTTCTCGCATAAACCGGAAGCCAAGCAAGAAGATGATCACGGTCGTTACCACTAGGCGCGTGAAGCGACAAAAGAAGCGTCGAGCGGCTGGTCGACGAAGAGCACGTCGATGTACTAGTCGTAGTCGATCGTCCAACGTCAAGCACGTTGATGCAGTGGTTGTAGTCGATCGTCTAGCGTCCTCGCGAGTCGATCGTCTCCTCTAGCACCTCTGCAGTTCCTTGCGAAGATCGCGGATCGTCCTCAAGCGCAACAACGTAGAAGCGCCTCTATGGTATCCACACGTCCAGGGAAGGAACAACCATACGCCAGTGTGCTAGAACCAAGTCGCACGACAAGGCTCTCAAGAAGATGGCGGCTAGGGTTTGGAGAGCAACTCCGTCCACTCGTCTAACGCCCATATGACCTCATGCATCTCCTTTTATAGTGCGAATTCGGATCCTATCCGAACACGCTTCTGAATCGTATCCGTCTTGGTTTGTTCCAACCCGTTAAGTGTGTGACCCGTTAGGTTCATGCGTAGTTCGGTTGTGACTCGCAAACCCTTTCCGACCACGAGTCGTAGCGGTTCCTAGCAGGACATAATGATTCCCGAATACATACAAATTATATCGAACGAACCTTAATGCAATATGATCTACGACCAGGTCCTCATCACTTACAACCAGGTCCTATCTCTATATGACCAGTTCATATTTGGTCACGACCAACTCGTAACTCCTTACGACTTGATTTCGACCACTCTGTGATTACGTTCGACCAGTCTACGACTTGCTTGTATCTCCATACGACCAGTCCGTAACTAGTCGAACTAAGCGACCTACTCGTGTATTCTCCCTTTGCCTCACGATATCTGGTTGAACTCCAAGTGAGATGTTGTGTCATCCATGGACTGTTCAATACTTTCTCGATCGAGTATCGGATAACCTTATGTGGTCGAACTCTTTGACCACCAGTGGCATCGCCATGCACTTTCTTTATCCGACCACTTTGAGGAGCCCAGAGATATCTCTCCTGTTATGTTAGGAGGGGCAAATCCCATATCCGACCAGTCACATCCCTCTGCATGTTTTATAGCATACCCGAAAGCTACCTTTATAACTACCCAGTTACGAGTAGCGTTTGGCAACCCCTAAGAGTGCTATTACACATGTAGGAAACCATTCTAATCTTAGGTCTAAGGATTATACATCACCATTGCTTGAGACCAACTAATGACACATAGAATCATAACAATCTCAATAGTGTCTCAAGGTGGGTCTTATCCAACATCATGTTCTCTAACATGTGTCCACATTATCGATTCGATATCTCTATATCTATATTTGGTGAAACATGGTCATCAATCAATACATGTCTTTGATCGTAGAGTCACTAGTGTTCAGACCGGTGACTTTCGACCGAGGATATCTTTTAGAGCGACATCATCATAAGTTAAAGAGCTTCACCAACAAGTCACATACTTGTTAATCTTCATAGCGATGATTCATTCAAGGAACAAGATAACATATTATCAAATATTGTGAACATAATGAAATATAATCATCTCTATGATTGCCTCTAGGGCATATTTCCAACAGCCAGCAGAGGGAGGACGCTGACATGGGGAGGAGGCCGCGCTTCGAGGCCGCGGCTGCGTCGTCGAGGTCGGGCGGCGGCATCGAGGTCAGAGGCAGCGGCGACGGCGGGGCTTACGGGGAGGTGAACGGGCGAACCCTAGAGGAGGCAAAGGAGGCTTGAGAGCGGCGGGCTCGGCCTTTGGGAGATGAATGGGCAGCAGGGGAGATGAATGGGCAAGCCTAGGGTTATGAGGGCCTATCACGACGGTTCTATTATGGAACCGTGCAGTGGCAATCACCTGCGGTTCTATTCTGAACCATCGTGATCGTTCCATATCATAAATGGTTTTCTAAAAAGAACCGTCGGTGATAGTTCCTGAGCGGTCTTTATTGACAACCGTCGTAGTACCGAAGATTACCACATACGGTTTTTAATAGAACCGTATGTGATAGTTTACATCGGTCTTTGTTAGAACCATCGTGATCTTGGTGATTATCATAGACGGTTCTCAACAAAGATTGTCTGTGAACTATCAAAGACGATTCTATTAGAAAACCATCTATGATAGGTGCCTATCACAGACAGTTCGTAATAACCACCGTTTGTGATAGGCTGGTACCTAGCCCCGATAGACCCAACACAGACGGTTCCAAAGGAACCGTCTGTGATGAGGCGTCTTCTATAGCTTGTTTTGTAGTAGTGTGGACAGCCCAGTAGCAGCCCCCATCACCCCCTCCTTTGGACACCGCAGTGGCCGCAACTATAGTTGCCCAAGAGGAGAAGATCGCCATGGAGCAGATTCAGGCAGAAGTTTCTACATACTTCTCTGATTCGATCTAGTGCACACATTGCACTTAGATCTTTTTATAGTTACTTGCAGTTTGTAGTTGTGATAGAACATTGAATTATTTTTATAATGGTTGTAAGCTTTAGGAGTGTAACAGCCTCAGTTTTAATGAACAGTAATAAAATGCTTTTCATAGCATTTCTGGTCATTTTTTAAAAAAACATGAGCATCTTGTTACAATTTTAAAACTTCCATTTCAACCCAAATCTGAGACTTGTTTTGAAGCTTCAAAAGAAAATGCAAGTCAATGCTTGTATTGAGACCGGGGAAGTATTTTTATCAAACACTAGATAAATTATCTTGAATAAAAATAACTTTTGTCAAATTTTTAGAGATTATTTTGACCTTATGAAAAATCTCTATTCTCTATTTAAACCACTTCGGTCAAAGTATTTAATTAAGTATTTTAAATTATGAACAGTGGTTTTCAAAATTTATTTGGGATCTATATCATCCCAGTAGCTTCTTTGAAAAATTTCGTATTTTTATAAATTTATTTGGTATTTTTAAACCTCCGGTCAAACTTTTGAAGTTTGGTTTTAGTTCTAGTCAACTTTAGACCCAATCCTAGTCTCTTGGCACTATAGCGACTCGAACCATATTGGTTTAGTCCAACCTTGTCTGTTTGGGCTGGCTCAGTCACATTAGAGCTCAGCCCCAACCTCTGGTGAACGCGAGCCGTCCGATTTCTAAATGAACGAACCAGATGCGTTGGGACGTTCGGACCATCCGAACCATCCACACAATCTCCACCGTTGATTTCCAAATGAACCATCCAGATCCATTGGGCCGTTCGAATCATTTGAACGCGCCACATGATCCACACCGTCCATTTTCAATCAGACGCACCATCTTAATTAGTTCAAACTTAAGCGCACCCACCTATGGATTTTTAGATTTAAACTCAGCGGATCGGATCAAATGTGATGTTGGACCATCGAGCGCACCTTACAATATGGCCCGTTAAATCATCGGACCATCCACATTTTATCGAGCCATGCTATTTTCAAATGGAAAAGCCCAACGCGCGCGCGAGCCATTGGATTCAAAATCAACAACCAGGATCAATTGGGTTGTTCGGACTGTCCGAACGCGCCTTGATTTTGAGCCATTGGATCTAGATCGAACCATCCACGTTGATTGGGCCGTTCGGACCGTCCGAACAGCCCTTTGATCTCAACCCTTGAATCTAGATCCAACTGTGCCATCCTTTAGGGTTTAAAACTCAAAAGCGTGCAATTTTGCATGGCCGTTAGATTTCGATCGTACAGTCAAGATGAGTTGGGCCGTTCGGACCATCCGAACGTCCCACTCAATCTGAGCCATTCGTTTGCGATCGGGCCGTCCGTATGGAAAGTGATGTTCGAAACATCCAAACATCCAAATCAATCGGGACCGTTCATTTTTTTATCGGACCATCCTCATTTGTTTGAGCTCACTGTTTTGTATCTTCACTGAGACTGACAGTGGGGCCCGTATGTTAGTGACTCAACTTCATCTTCTCCGTGTCTTTGTGCCAGCTCCGAGCTCATCGATGTTGAGGTGGCGTTGCGTCGCATTTTTGCAGCATGCAACCGCCACTTGGCACTAGTTTGCTGCCATTTTTGGACACGCATGAGTTTCCTCGCTCTCTCTGGTGAAAGCACTATAAACATCGTTCATGTCCTCCTCGGCCAACTTGATGCGCCGCTCATTTTTGTCCTCATCAATAAGGAATATCCTTTGTTCTTGTACCCTTGTTCAACTATTTTCATGCCTTAATCATCTTACTAATGGGTAACCTTGGCATTGTTTGTAGCCTTAGAAACCCGGAGCTGTCTTTTGAGCAGCGAGACGCATATGAATGCCGGCCAGTTGGTTAATCTCATTCTTGGTAAGTTCTTGGCAAATCTCTTCGTGTCACATTGTGTCATAGGATCTAGGGAGCAAAACCCCTCTACTAATTTCATTTTAGATTCAATGGGTTTGTTGAATTTGGAAATCTTTCTTTTCCGGCCGTAATCACCCCCTTTCATCTCCAACTCCAGCGGGTGAGCCATTTCTTAATTCCTTCCGTTTTGTGCTTCTTAGGAACCTTAATGACCTAACCCGATCATCCACTTTTCGTTCCTTGCTCAGGTCATCTTATCACCGTGGGCTTCTTATTGCCGCTTTCGGTCTCTCTTGTCGCCGGCGAGTTTTAGTGCTTCCGTAGTCACTTTCTCAACTCAGGTAGACTCCTACTAAACCCTAATAGCATAAGCAAAAGTCTTTTTGCTTATTGTGCATGCCAATCGGCATAATCACTTTTGCCGTATTTGTGCACCGTCACTGCTCTATTGTCGGACAAGCCTGACAGCACTGTAGGAAAGCCTTTAGCTGTTAATCTTTGCCAACTAGTACTAATGACTAGTTAAACCGGTTATTTCTTTGCTAAAAATAGTTTTAAACTTTAGTATTTTGTTAGTTATATCACTTGCACATCATTACTTTTGATCATGCATCTTTTCAGCATTTTGGTATCTGTTGTGTTTCTGGATGTTCATTTGCCATTTTCTATTAGGTTCGACTTAAGCTGAAGCGAGTGATTTTGTTCTTTGAACAACTTTGAGTGAACAAGTGCTTTATTATCAAGGCAAGCATCCTCTTCAACCATGTTGATCCCAGTTTTGATACTTAGGTGTTTTAAAAATGCAGTGATAACTGTTTGCATGCTACTTTTGAAGTATCAGTACTTTGTCAACTAGTTAGTTACATCCCAATCTTTGTATCTTACCATTAATCAAATTCATACACTTACGCTTAAGATATAAATCTAGTGCTTGTGTTTTGGTCTTTAGATTATTGCTTAGCCATGCAAGTCGATATACGTTAGTGGTTTGACAAGCTTATCTTGTCGGACACAGGAAACAACTTTTGATTTCTATTTTGGTTTCTTTGTTCAGTTTGGTTAAAACTGAAAGTTAAGTTAAGTTTGTTTAATAAAAGTTTGGTTTATATCTGGACAAGTGTTTGCTAGTGATGGTGCCTTCGTGCCTGAAACTTGGGTTTGTGGTAGTCTTGTCGGATCGTTAAGGACTGAACTATGACCTGTCAATTCAAGTACCTTACGTACTTCCACACGTGGTGTATGGTATTGCTTGGCCAAGTAAGGAGATGAGGTTCTTGAGTTGAGGCTGGTGGAGTGAGGACATTTGCAAAGTTTGTGTGTTCGTAGGGCACCAATTTCAATTCTATATGTGCGGGTGAGCACAATTTTTATTTTCAGTTCATTGAATCGGCATTCCTGACACAACATGTGTGCCCCGGTTAGCAAGTTCTATCAGTAGCTTGTACTAAGCGAGATTAGTCGCACATGGGTGATTCAACTCAATAATATCAACTTGCTGTAAAATATCGAGTCTTGGTTTACCTGGCCGGCACACCTTAGGAAGTGTGCTATTATCCGGAGGCTTACGAGCTAACCAAGTCATGTGGGTAAAGATGTACACCCCTGTAGGGTTAAAACTATTCGAATAGCCATGTCCACGGTTACGGACAACACTGGTTTTGATGGACAACTCAGTATAGACTTTGAAATAATTTGTTTCAAGGGTTTACTGGTTTCGGCATGAAGGGTATTCATGCATGTTAATTGGTCAAAGTGGACAGCCACTTTGATTTTGTTCTTATTTGTGCTCAAATTCTCTTTTACTTCCTGTTTTAGTTCAAACTTGTTTATAAAAATTGCCTTCACTGAAAAATTGTAAGTGTAGAGTGAAACTAATTGCTTTATGCAAAACTAATGCCACTACAACCTTCTTGTTGTCAGCCTTAAGCATGTACAGATTCTAATCCTTTGAATAGGTTCTACGAAACACCTTCTTTTAGTAGTTTTGTGTAAGTCTTGCGTGTACCTTTTGTACTCAGGTGCTTTAACCACTTGTTGTAGGTGAGGATAGTTATGTGTACGAACTACCCGTTTGCGCCGACCAGGGCGACGCTAACGAGTGAAGCTATTTCGATCCTCGACTCAGTTGCTTGAGGGTGTTGGGCAAACTAGTTGGAACTTTTGCTGTTTATATTCTTGTTTCCACTGCTAAAACTTACATTGAATCTTTCTTTGGTCGGTTGTTCTGTTGAACCGAACCAAGCTGGTAAAGTTTTGTTATGTTATATGTATGTTGCATGCCTTGTATGACATGGTACAATGTGTTTTAGGATATATGTACAATAGTCTTTGATCTTGAGAACTATTCTAAGACATATATCCAGGAACCTGGCATTGGGTTCATTCCTTGTTAACAATTATACTTTCGGGTTTATCCAATACCTAGGGTCCTCAAAGCACTAGTATCAGAGCCATACTGACTGTAGGTTAGAAATAGCATGGTCGTTAGCATTAGTAAGTCTTCTGTGAAATTATTTTGATAACAAAATATTTTCTACCTGTTTAAGTATGATATCTTTTATTTCTTATCTATCTTACTGTCCTTTCTTACCCCAACTTTCAGTTGGATTTACAAACTATATGCTCACTTACCTTGCCCTTCTTGTCTTTAGATGAATTGTCAGTATCTTGTTAAAGAGACCCAAGCTGAAGATGTGGACGGATACCCGGCGCTACTCAGAGATAAGTTGTGCAAGGCCAATTTCACATATCAACCCCAATACTCCATCTACCGACGCGACAGAGGGCTGGGGATGGAAGAGTATCTGGTAGTGGCTAACATCATTGCCAGGCACATGACGGGGAGCATCCCATATGGCTTTCGGGCGCGTGGCACCTCTGAGGCCACGGCATTGTAGGAAGTAGCTCGTATAGCCATGAGTCATCTTCGTCATGACCTGGAGGAGTTGGCTCAACCGCCATATGAATATTTTCCGATGTGAGCTCGTGGCATGGAGGTGAACACCTTTGCCGAGATTCCGCATGGGGAGGACCCTCACATATGACCACTAGCAAGATTGGTTCGCATCATGGACAAAATGCGTTGTTGCACGATGCATGAGTTATGGGAGACATGGCGTCGTCTCGTCGTGGCTCAGGAGCGTCTATAACCCATATGCAACATGGGGCTTGTAGACCGACACGTGCTTTATGGATAAAATGAGGTTTCTCCATATGCTGCTGCAACCTCAGCTTTTCGTCTTCCAGAAGTGAGGGGATGGGTACCTGAGTATGGACAAAGACGTCAAGCCCGCATGTCTGTAGGTTTCTCTCGCGCTAAAATGCCAGACCTGGTAGGAGTCCATTTCATTGATGTAGGATCCCCTCTACAACTCGTCAACCCGGATAACCCTAAAGATACGGGATCGCCTAATTACTATTGGTTAGACCAGTTTCTGGAGGGATTTAACCGTAATCCTTAGGTTTGTAGCATGAGTAAGCTCCTTTGTCGGACCTAGATTCAGCGAAGCATGTATCCTTAAAATTTATGTAATAGACTAGTAGTTGTTGAACTCTTGCTGTTTTCTTTGAAAACTTGTTGTTTCGGGCAGTAGCCATGTTGTCTTTGAACATATATGGATATAACTGTGCCAAAGCTTACCGTTTGCTGTTAATGGATCTTGTGTTCTTTGGTGTTGATTTTGGTGCATTTCATATCATCATGCATGTTAAGTTTAGCACTTTCCCTTGCCGTCCAAAAACTTTGTTTGTGCTTGTTTGAGTGTACTCTTGTTGTGTTGCTAACAGTTGTATGGCAACAGAATGACAGTACCTACTACTCGCTCACGAGCACAACAAGAAGAGGGATCCTCACCCCCTAGATCCCACTTTGCTTCAGTCCATAATCTTTACCTTAGGGAGACCAGCAGAGCCTTCTAGTCGCCCTAGTCGGCCAGGGTAGTCGGCATGAGGCGGCTTCCTCCACCGCCCACCATGGTGAGGTGCTCCTGCAGATAGGCGCAATAGAATGGATCGAGATCGTATCCTAGAGCAAATTAGCGTGTAACACTACTTGGACCCGTACCAACTAGAGAGGTAGGAGGTCACCGCACTCAAGGAGGGCTCGGCTGAATTCAGCGGACTAACCCATTGGCGTTCTCGGCACGAGGACCCAATGGAAGTAGAGGACGGCTTAGGAATATTGAGAAGAAGATGTTGATTGCTCAATGTTTGAAAAGAGAGAAGGTTTTATTTGCGAGCTATCAGTTGGATGGCGCAGCTAGTGCCCGATGGGACAATTTCCACGCCATCCAACCTGCCGGACATGTCCCGACTTGGGACGAGTTCAAGGAAGCTTTTCGTGAAGCTCACATTCCAAAAGGAGTTGTCATGATCAAGCAGCAAGAGTTTCTCGCCCTTAAGCAAGGGCGAAAGACTCTGACAGAGTATCTTCATGAATTCAACTTCCTTGCCCGATATGTGCCTAATGACGTTTCGACAAACCTTCGTCGCCAAAACCGATTCATGAATGGCTTGACTGAGGAGCTGCAGATGTCATTAGCAGTTCATGACTTCAGAAATTTTCAGCATCTCGTCAATAAAGCCATCATATCTGAGAGCAAGGCCAAGGCTTGGGATGAGGCACACAAGCGGAAGCAGGCTGCACAGATTGCAGCCAGTGGCAGATCACCAAGGCCACGCATGTGGCAGCCTCAACCTCCTCGAGCTCCAGCTCCAGCTTCACCGAGGCCGCCTGTGTTTGCACCTTGTCCACCTCCACCCTCTGGGCAGTCGAGAGCCACTGGGACTCAGCCTCAGAATACCAACAATGTTAAACCTGGTGTTGTTTGTTTTCACTGTGGTCGTCCTGGACATTATGCCAATAATTGTTTGGCAAGGCAACATGGTCTGCCTCCTCCAGCATCTGTACGACTAGCACCACCTCAGAGGCCACCGGTCAAGTCTGATCTAGCTTAGGCTCATAGTCGAGTGAACCAGATTACTGCAGAAGAGGCAGTTGATGCGCCTGATGTCGTTCTCGGTATTCTCCTTGTTAATTTCAGTCCAGCTACTGTTCTTTTTTATTCTGGAGCATCCCATTCTTTTGTTAAGAGTCAGTTTGCTGTTCAACATCAATTAGACATGCATACACTCCAGCCACCCTTTCTTATTAAATCACCAGGGTCGGTTTTTAAAACTGATCAGATCTGCCATGACATCAACATAGAGATCCAAAGGGTAAAATGTTTGGCAAATCTGATTGTGATAGATTCTAAGGGGTTGGATGTTATCTTGGGAATGGACTGGCTGTCCAAGCATCAAGGGCAAATTAATTGTGCTCATCGATCCATTTCTGTGACAAATGAAAACCACATTTCAGTTGTTTTTCATTCCAAGACAGTTGGTTCTCATCTTTACTCTTTGAAAGCTGATACCACCCCTACCTTGGAGATGGTACCCATAGTTTGTGAGTATCCAGATGTCTTTCCTAAAGATCTTCCAGGCATGCCCCCGGACCGGGAAGTAGAGTTAATCGAACTAGTACCTGGTACTGCTCCAATATCCTAAAGACCTTATCGGATGCCTCCCAATGAGCTGGTATAGTTGAAGAAACAGCCTGGGGAGTTGCTTGACAAGGGATTTATCCGACCGAGCTCCTCACCTTGGGGATGCCCAGCCATCTTTGTCAAGAAGAAAGACAAGATTTTGCGGATGTGTGTGGACTAACATTCGTTAAATGAAGTCACTATGATAAACAAATATCCTCTTCCTCGCATTGATGATCTTTTTGACCAATTGACTGGAGCCCGAGTCTTTTCCAAGATAGATCTACGATCAGGCTATCATCAGATCAAAGTTAGGGCTGAGGACATTCCTAAAACAACAGTTTCTACTCGTTATGGTTTGTATGAGTATACCATCATGTGGGGACCCCAAGATCGGATCCGTTTCAAGCTAAGTAATTACGCTGAAAGAGCACAATACTTAACATGAAACGAAAACGATTTCGAGTCCCCGGATAGGTATCTCATGTTAGCTCCGAAGGATCAGTGACTAACATGCACATATCCAAACACAACATTGTATTCACATCCATACATAACATACAAGAATAATGGAATCGTAAATACAACATCAAAGAATATAAACATAATGTACAAGTTTGCGTAAGAGGGCCAATCGGCCAAAAGTAATTATCACATGATAAATTGCAGCGGAAGACAAACTTAAAATAAAAAGGGAATAACCGAGTTGGCATGCCCACAATCCCACAAGCAACCAACTGGAGTTAAAGTCGTAGCGTCTGAAGTACTTACCCAATTTGAATGACTTCTCACCTAAACAATAGACAAATTTTTAAGTACAAAGTTGTACTCACGAGACTTTTCAAGAAAAATAAGGATGCATGTAAGTATCAAAGGAAGGCTACTACACTAGTCAATTTTCGGCATAAAGCAAGTTTTGCAATTAGATAAACAATATAGATTCAAATTGCCATTTTTAAAACATTTAGAAAACATTGTACAAATTAATAGGCCAAACCTTCGCCATTAACCTAGCATGTGGATGCACGTAGGGCTTGGTTCAACACCACACAGACCGGTCCTTAATCACTTAGACGGGGCTACAGAATTTCATAACAAAACTTCCATCAAAACCTACACCCATCTAAGTTAAAATGTAAAGAACCCAAAGACCAACATGTCCACAAAACTTAGATTCCAGATCTGAACATAACTCTCAATTTCAATCACAATTCAATTGTAATCTTGGCCAATGGACTAACTCCATCAACCACTTTCAACTACATCTACTAGCATGGCTAAGCATCGTTCTAAAATTATCAAACAACCCATATAACATAATACCTTAATTATTCAAGGAAAAAGGGTAATCAATTTTCAAGGAAGGCCAATGCAAAGAAGAGGTTATAACTAAACTACCCAAATGACATACGGTAATTGAAGTTAAAGTGATGCATAGAATAACCCGGTTCATTTGGAGTTCATACGAATTTTCTACAAATTTTACAAAGCTAAAGTCATTAAAAGAATGACTTAGCACTAATGTCAACGTCATTACCTAAATCCACCATTGGTTAAACGGAGCTCCCGCGCGTGCTTGTGTGGCAAGGACAACGATTTGGCGAAGGAGGCCAGCCTCGGGTTCAGGATCGAGTCGCATGGGTGTGGAGTAGCCCCACGAGCTCGTTGGCGGTGGCGAGGAGGCCCACAATCGGCGATGGCGGGCTCACGGTGGGAGGCGGATCAAAGAGGAGGCTCACGAGGAGGCGATGCTCCGGGCATTGAGAAGCTTTGGGGAGGGCGACTTCGGGATCGCCTGGTCACCGAGATCGCATAGGAGCCGAGAACAATGCCAAAGGATGTCAGGGACGGCTGAAATGCGAGCGGTGGCGGATCACCGTGCTTGGAGAAGAACGGCTCGTGCTCCCTCGATAAAGCCACAAAGTCCAATTAGACGCGTTGGCATACTCAAAGAAACAATGCGATCGCAAGGATCAAAGAATCATGAAGAATGGCTTACCGTAGTGTGTATACGAGCTTCGCAGCCATGGCCACCGGCTGCGAGGACGAAGATGACCCGCTCGACGATTCGGTGCACGGGAGAGACTTGGAATGGCTAAAACGAGTGTGGTGTGGTGAGTGGAGTCTGGTGGTGAGGTCACGGGTCCTTGGGAGGTAACACAGCAGTGGCGCTTGCTTCGTCTTCTTCCTCGGCGGCAACGAAGAAAAGAGCGGAGAGGGCGAGAGAAAGCACGAGGGAGAAAATGGATGGGCTTAAAAGGATTAGGGATACCAGGCAATGCCTAAGGAATGGATAAGAATGCACTACGTGGCGATCAAAGGCTCGGTGCACGCATGCATGGCGCCAACGCACCGGCGTCGGCGGGATAACAGAGAACACGATGATCGGCCTTTCGAGTTGTGGGGCCCGCCCGTCGGAAAGAAAGAAGAAACGGCTTGATCGGTTCGGTAGCGGTGGCGGTTGGATCAAACCAAGTGGCGGTCGGTCCGGTCGAGATGATGCTTAGCTCGGCGGTCCAAGCGGCGCCAAGATGACGTGGCCGTGTGATCGATGTGCATGGTCCAAATGCGTTGGGATGTTCAGCCGGTCCAAACGGCACATGTGATGCGAACCGTGCGATTAGGATCGGATGGTCCACACGACTGGCGCGATCGGACCTAGTCCGAACAGCCCTGGTTGGAGTTAGGGTTAAAAAAAAGGTTTTGACCGAAAAACAAAATGTTTGACCAAGCGATTTGAAATATAAGAAAATTTTGAAAAATATTGAAAAATTTTTAGGGTGTTATGAGAATAAAAAATAACTTAGGAAAAATAAGTTCAAGCACTATTAATACTAAAATTTTGTTAGAAATAAATTATTTTTAAAACTGTTTTAGGAAATGGTTTGAATTTTGGTGAGATCAAAATAACTTCTAAAAATTTGTGAAAAATAATAATAATTCATTATAAATAATCTAGTATTTAAATAAATTATTTCCAACAACTTGTAATAAAAAATTGAAATCAAAACAAAGCTTGAAATCAAATTTGAAAACTTCGGGTCAAACTTTATTACAACAACCAAAGCTTTACATTAACACATAATTTACACAAATAACACATGATATGCTTCGCTAATCTAACTTAATTATTTTGAGGACGTTACACCTTGTTCAAGCCTTGCATGAATATTATTTGCATACATTTTCCTACGACTTGCTGAGTACTTTATGTACTCACGGCTATACGTCATTTGTTGATCAGTCACTAAGGAAGAACCAAGGTACACAAAGCTCTTTGAGGAGGAGTACATCGAAGACTATGCAAACTAGGTCGTGTTCTCCACTCGATTGCTTGTGGGCATGTCGGATGGCTACCACAAGATTTTCTTCCGCTTTACGTTTTTTTATTTGTTGTTAAGCCCTGAGTAGTAAACTCTGTAAAACCTTGACCATAAGGTCTGTTGCTTCTCATTAATAATAATTTGCTTATTTCTTAGCTATTTTGTTTGTATGGTTATGATTTCATCGATGTTGCAACTGTGTGAGCTAGCTACTGATCATGGGACTAGTTTAGAATACACAAAAGGTGCGGATTTGCAGATTTGGGTCCCAACAATTAAATCGACCTATCATTCAAGAACTCAAAAGTGCTAAGCAAAGCATAGAGAGACTGGAGTTGCTGCAAAGCAGCATGCGAAAGAGGAAGATGAAAATGATCAATATTGTCTACCCTCACCAGGAACTGAGAAACAGAAGCATATTGATTTTTTGCAAAGGAAAACAGATGAAGCCACTTGACTAGTAGAGAGCCAAAATTCCATAAATCCTTCCAAAAGAGACATGAGCTATTATTGTAAACTGAGCAATGGGATAAGCCTTTAAAGTCTTCTAGTAGATGAACTAAATCTTTCCACCAAAAGGACCCTGATTTTGCTTGGAGAGGGAGCCAAACGATTCTTATAGAAAGCCTTCCAAGTCAAAGATACCCAAGGTATATCCACTTGATTGAGGAACTTGTGAAGATGTTTCATCAACATGGCCTTATTTTGAGCACAAAGGTTCAAAATACCAAGGCCACCCCTGTGATTTAGGTCTGCACACATCGGTCCAAGCCGAAGTATCCTCCATGCTTATTAATATCAAAGCCATGCCAAAGAGCATGCATTTGGAGCAAGACCTTAGCGGGTATAGCTTTAGGGAAGATATGTAGTAAACCACTTGGGAAGAAAACACCGAATTAAACAAAACCAACCGGCCACCATAAGAAAGAAAAGCAGATAAACCCGATAATCGTCTACTAATTCAGTCTAATAGTGGCAAATAGTGCTCAAACTTTGGCTTAGACGATCCCAACGACAATCCCAAACAGGTAAAAGGTAATGAGCCAACCTGACACCCAAGGGTATTAGCCAAATGGAGCATTTTCTCTGGATTTACATTAATTGGAACAAGTAAGGACTTCTGGAAGTTAACTTTTAAGCCCGTGGAATCCGCAAATGATCTGAGTAAACCTTTCAAGCAAAAGAGACGTTTACAGCCCTGAGTCACTGATAATAACCAGTACATAGTTTATCTTCCGCTGACATTAACCGATGATCAGTTACAGTCTCATTGACTACAATTGCCTCTTTGATTAATCGGGAGGAGAAGTAAAGCTGAGGTTGCAGCCCCGGACAGACACAGGTAACCACCGGTAACTAGAAATCTGGGTGGGGCTGGTATAGTTTTGAACCGGCCAAAAAAATTTGGTCGGGAATTTACCGAAATCTCGTCCGGTAACAAAATTCAAATTCAAATTTTGTTTAAAAATCTCAAATAGAGATTTACGGTTATCATTGTGACCTATGGTATTTTTTGTCTATTGGTAACCAAAACCTTGATTGCAAGAGATATATGAATAGATCATGGTATATATGGACAATCTATCTATATCTATACTAATTTGTGGCTCTCCTAGAAGTCCCCACATTAATCCTATGAGATAAAAGCTAGAAATTACCACATTAACTGGAGAAAAGAAAAAAGACTAGAAATTCCCACATTAATCGTAAAAAGGAGAAAATCAAGGTAGTAAAATCTTCCTTACCAAGTTCATCTACGGTTTAGATTTATATGTATTAACAAACGTGTTCGACATGGAAACTGGAAAACAAATCATGGCATGTGTGCATGCGCAAAGCCTGATCCAATTACAACTCTAGAATCCGGATGTGACTTCTTAACTTGGCTCCCTCCACCATGGTGTACTACACTAGGAACTAATTGGAGGCTCTCCTAGAAGCCCCCACGTTAATCCTATGAGATAAAAATCTAGAAATTACCACATTAATTGGAGAAAAAAAGACTAGAAGTTTCCACATTAATTGTAAAAAGGAGAAAATCAGGGTAGTTCAATCTTCCTTACCGAGTTCATCTACGGTTTATATTTATATGTATTAACAAACGTGTCCGACATGGAAACTGGAAAAAAAATCATGGCATGCATGCATGCACAAAGCCTAATCCAATTACAACCCTAGAGTCTGGATGTGACTTCTTAACTTGGCTCTCTCCATGGTGTCTTGCACTAGGAAAATAATACATTGGCACCCATCTCTCACACACTTGTTTCTACCTCCTTTTCCCAGCATATTTTTTGGTCAAAGAAATATTATTTAAAATATGTATTATCATGCTAATTAAATCTATATCTCTATACTAATTGGAGGCCCCTTTAGGAGCTTCCACCTTAATCCTAGGTGGAAAATATCTCTATACTAATTAGAGGCTCCTCTAGGAGCTCTCACCTTAATCCTAGGTAGAAAAAAACTAGAAATTCTCATATTAATCTGAGAAAACAATAGCTAGAAATTCTCACACTAATCAAAGAAAAAAAATCCCATCGATGCATCTTGTGGCCTAAGGCTCTGTTCTAGCAATGAGTCTCATATAGTCATATGTTCTATTGTTCCATGATCAAATTGTACAAAGCAGTTAACTTGGAGACATTCAAAGGAAAATAAATGTTCTGGCATGCCTGTGTCCGAATAGGAGACATGGAGCCAAATTGCTTCCGTACATGGATATACATGAAAATATTTTCCTCTTTTAATGAATATATCTCCTCTTTTTTTCTTCTCTGTCATAACTTCCCGGCCAATATATATAGTTGCTCACACAGAGACAAAAACAATGGTGGCTCTATTAGAAGCTCCTACAATAATTCTATGAGAGAAAATGTCAAAAAATATAGCTTTTAAATTCTCTTTCAGTTCTGATTCATGTAGCTTTAGCTTTTATATTTAGGATAAAAATTACAAAAATATAGACTATAGTAATGTTAAAAAAATATTTCTACAAAATATTATGTAATATTGAAATAAAATGAAGAATGCATCTTTAAAATTACTAACTGTGCAGTTGCACGGGTTGATGACTAGTATCTATACTAATTGGAGGCTCTTCTAGAAGCTTCCAAGTTAATTCTAAGATGTAAAAAAGACTAAAAATTCTCACATTAATCAGAGAAAAATAAAAATGCTAGAAATTCCTACATTAATTAGAGAAAAAAAAAAGATCTCCATCATCCAATATATCTTACAGATATAACATACAGCTTAGATTTATCTACTAGATATCATACCATGGAAATAAAGAGTTCAATTGGAACTACAAAACATGCCAATGCGCTATGTCTTATCTTGGGCGTCCAGTTTCCGTGTCGTACACACATCAGTGTTGGTGTCCAAGCTTGAAGACCAAGAAGCAACTACTAACAAAGTCCAGGCTACATGTTTAGATAAACACGTTTACGGCCAGCTTGATCAAGTGATTATAGATAATCAACTTGGAAGTTAGAACGCACGATGCACGATGCAAATAATAGCAATTTGAAAAGTTTGAGTCCTGGATGTAATTTATGTGTTTTGTTCCAGACTTAACAAAAAGAGAAGTTTACGAATAGAAACTGAGGATCTATCATCTGTCACGACGTTGGACGTGCATGCAACAAACAAACTGTTCGGGCGCCTTACAACTATCAACTATGAAATAGACAAGAAGACGGCGTTGCTGATTAGAACGCCGTCTCAGCAAGCAATAAAAGGCCAGCCAATTAATTGTGCATCGGGAGGCAGAGCAGTATAGAAGAAAAAAATACACGCATAAGCATTAGGATGCCATAGAGCTCGATAACGCACAAAATAGAAGAAGAAATGGTATAGCTGAGGAGCTCTCTCATGCATATGCTAGTTAGAGAGAGCAAGAGAAAAGGCTAGAAATCACCAAATTAATCATAGAAAAGAAAAAAAAAAGAGTTGCAACCACCCGTTACTGCCGGTAACGGAAATTATGGTGGGGCTGGTATATTTTGAACCGCCAAAAAATTTGGTCGGTAATGAAATTTAAATTCAAATTTTGTTTAAAAATCTCGGCGGAGATTTCTGGTTATTGCCGGTGACCTCTGGTATTTTTTCTCTGTCGGTAACCAAAACCCTGATTGCAAGAGACATGTGAATAGATCATGGTATGTATGGACCGTTCAGGTGAAGAGTCTATTTTTTAAATTGCATGGGTTGATGACTAGTACTAGCTAACCACCGTACGACTTGATTAATTAGTTCATGGGACTCGTCGAACAGGATGCAACTCACACATATATTGCTAACCTATTATTAGTCCGTCCATCATTTCAGACTCGGATGGGCGATTACAATTTTATCCCTCACGGGTTTTGTGCTGTATCAGGAGAAGTATAACTCAATCTAACTAATCTGATCCGTTTAATCAAAAACGTTGGACGGCTCGTATCGGTTCGAAGGCATTGTAAAAGAGCCCATAAATTAAGGTTTTCGGACATGCATGGTTTCGTATAAGGTATTGAATCTCTGCATGCATGCGTTTGAGGTAGCTAGTAGTAGTAGTATAGTTTGTATGAATGCATGCATGAATTTATGGTAGGTATTGAATCTACTACTATAGTTTGTTTGAGGTAGCTGATTATAGGTAGCTGCGCTATAGATAGCACCAATTCACGTACACCACCTCAACTAACTATCTCTATCTATATGTCTCCCTAGACAAAATGACACAGGCAACAGACGGACAAATATTGACAACTGATCGAAGCTGAATGCATGCCTACTAATCATGCACTATAAATACCATCCTGCTGATCAGGCGAACCAATTCAAGCTAGCAGCTACCTGAAAGTCGCGTGTTGAGCTAATTAAGCATGAGCACGAGCATGGCAGCCAGTGCCCTCGGCCTCGCCTCCTTGGCCGTCCTTGTCCTCCTCCTGGCGCTCGCCGCCCCCTCGCTGGCCGGCGACCCCGACATGCTCCAGGACATCTGCGTCGCCGATTACAAATCCCTCCAGGGCCGTAAGTAGCGACACGATTCTGATCTGATCGCGCCATCACTAATTCTCTCAATTAACTAATTACCTTCTTTTTTACTTGTTCATTGACACTGTCTCTAATAAAAACATTTGACGATTACTTATTTTATTATATGTTAGCAAAATTTGATAAAACTATAATGCTTTGAAAGTTTTTCCAGATCAATTTACTAATATCACTTCCATATGAAACATCGAAATATAGTTTTTGTAAATATTAGTGGTCGAGTTATAAGAGTTCGCCTATACCAATTCTAAAATGACGTCTATTTTTTTTTTTTGGGGATTTTCTAATATGCCATTGCTTAGTTCATAGATCCAAATATGCCACTCGAAAGTTTTTTCTTCTAAAAATATCACTCTGTAGTGTAAAACTTTACACTAGGGAGTGGCATTTTTAGAAGAAAAAACTTTTTAGTAGCACATTTGTGAAACATCATCTTTGTAATGGCATATATCGATCAATTACATCCTTTTTTTTTGACAATGGAAAACCCAGCTTTTATAGAAAGCAAATCAAAGATCCTTACAGAAGAGACCAAGTTTCAGCACGTTGGGGACACCAGCTGCTCACTGAACAGGAACAAAGTAACCAGGACACCAACCAAAACTAGCTATTACCGACAAGGATTAAGACATATCCGAAGAGCAAAAGATTTTAGCCCAGTCTTCAAATGCCGCCAAGAAGCAATCCAACTTACTTCGATCAACCCTCTTGATGAGGGCACGCCAATGCTGTATACAAGACAGAAATTTGAAAATCACTTCCATAAGTTGCTTAGAAAAATTCTTCTCAATTGCCATTTTGTTTCTAAATTTCCAGAGGTTCCATGCCAATGTTGCAAAACTAAACAAAACAACAGTACAATCATTAGCCCCCTTCCTCTCTATCCAATTAAGTTGGAAATCATCTAATGATCTTGGTATACGCTCCCAACTTAGCACCTCGTTCACACAAAACTAAGCAAATTTTGCCAAAACACAATAGAACAAAATATGATCAATACTTTCTTCGGTACCACAAAGAATACAATTCACATCCCCTTTCCACCCCTTTTTTTAAAGTTGATCCGCTGTCTGAACTCTGTCGTAATAGCATTGTCACATGAAAATTTTGACTTATAAAGGTATCTTGCCTTTCCGCAAATTTTGCAATTTCCTACAAATAAACACAAACCCTAGCCCTAGACCAAAGGTGGCCTCTAGGGTGCCGCCTCGGCCGTTCCATTGCAAGGGCTGGGAATCGTACGATGGCGTCTAACGCGGCTTCCGAGTCGGGGGTTTGGTCGGCCGAGGTGAGATTTTTGCTCCTCCTGATGGATGGATGGATGGATAGATATTATGGTCACGATGCTTTGATTCGCTACTCCTGCCATCTCCGCGTGATCGCCTTCCCTGCTCTTGTCTCTGTGTGCTGGCTGTGCTGTGAATGACTTAAAACAGCCCAGTTTTCTCAAAACACCAAACAACCTTATCCATATCCCCATTAAGATCAACATTCAAAATATAATTTTTCAAAATTTTGCATTGAGAATGTTAGAAATCTCTCAAGACTTCACACACTCTTGTATTTTGTATTTTCTATCTCTCTCAAGAGACACACACTCGTTACTGGAGGTAGGAGAAGAACACAAAACTCACTTCTGTTATTGAACTCTCTCCACGGGTTACAAACTTACGATACTCAAATACATGCAAACGGTCAGCTAAGCTAGTCGATTCTCACGCCACTCCTGAACTCACGCATGCATGCAGCTACACGCATGGGCACGACCACTAACTAACACATGCAAAACTAGCATGCGGCAACTACTTGCAGTCCTGCATCTACATTTGTGACTCGGTCATGCATGCCCAGCTAATGCACGAACTGATCAACTAAATGCAACTAAATGCATGCCAAAACAAAATACAAAGATACTAATGACAAGATTAATTCTAACAGAGAATTCTCAAACGACGTCTATTTGAGAACCGAGTAACTCCTTCATGGAATATCATGCTCGCTTATTAATTTGCATGGATGCTCGCAGCATTGCGGCTGAACGGGTTCCCGTGCAAGAGGCCGGAGAACGTGACGGTGAACGACTTCTTCTTCGACGGGCTGACGACGGAGAACACCACCAGAAGCGCGGCGGGGTCGCCGGCGAACACCACCAGAAGCGCCGCGGGTCGTCGGTGGTGGTGACGACGGCGGCGCACGTGGACAATCTCCGGGGCTCAACACCATGGGCGTGTCCATGGCGCGGATCGACTACGCGCCGGGGGGCCTGAACCCGCCGCACACCCACCCGCGCGCTACCGAGATCGTCTTCGTGCTCGAGGGCTCCCTCGACGTCGGCTTCGTCACCACGGCTAACAGGCTCTTCGCCCGCACCGTCCGCAAGGGCGAGGTGTTCGTCTTCCCCCGCGGCCTCCTTCACTTCCAGAAGAACAGCTGCGCCAACTCGGCCGCTGTCGCCATCGCGGCGTTCAGCAGCCAGACGCAGGCCACGCTGTCCGTCGCCGACGCGCTCTTCGGCGCCACGCCGCCACTGCAGGCCGACGTGCTGGCCCGGGCGTTCCAGATCGACAGCGGCCTCATCGACTCCATCAAGTCCAAGTTCCCACCGAATTAAGTAGCAGATGCATGCATCCATGCACTTTACTACATTGTTACTCCGACCTCCGTTGGTACCTTCGTTTGTGTTTTGCTCCGTCTCGTCTTAAGTTGGTGTGATCACGCATCAACTATTTCATTGTTGTTGCTCCTACGTACTTCGATCGTGCATCAACTACTCGTGATATGTTTGATGTCTTAATTACACATGCAGTAAACAACATATAAGCTTATCGATTATATGTTTTGTCCTTAACAATGTGAATACGCGATATCTATCTGTTACTGACACTAAGACAACAACGAACGGTCAACAGTCCATGGTGGACTCGGCTCACCCAACAGTGAACGGGGTGCGGGTGTGCTGGCGTGGCAGCTGACGCGGCAGCCACGCGGGTAGGGGTGAAAACGGATCGGATAATGGCTCTGCCATATTTGTTTTTATTTTTTTTTTCCGGATCCGGATGCGAATACGAATACGGATATGAATAATATCGAATACGAATCGAAACGAATACGGTAATGGATATTTTTAGGAACATGAAAACCCCTTAAATTGTATGCCGTAAATTAACGAAAACATATAACTAGTTTATTTGATGCAAACATTCATGAATTGTTTATATTTTCAGTAACCACACATAATATTGGCACTAGCAAGCTGTATTAACTAGTCCATCACAAACATAACACTTAGTTTACCATATTTAGCTCAAAAGTCTTTACCATATTTAGCTCAAAAGTCATAACTCGCAAAGTCAAAAGTCATCACGCATTCACACTTAGTTCATCACATACATATATAAAACTTAGTTCACACTAACATTGATCAGGCTGGATGGTTAATCTATACACAAATGACTGTAACATCCCGAAGTATGTTACCCAAAATAAAATTATTATTTTATTGGATTTTATGAGATTTAAAAGAGTTTTCTTGGTTAAAAAGAAAAAATAATAAAATAAAGTCAATTATTTAATTTCCTAGTTTTTAATGTCAAAAATAAAATTTATTGAGTTTTCTGGGATTTTATTGAATTTAAAGTGAAAAAGGAAATTCTAATTAATTTCTTGAATTTTCTGGATTTTAAAAAGGTTTTTCCTATTTTTCAGAAATTAAAAATAATTTATGCGCAAAAATTAAAACTAAATTTAAGTTGGAATTAATTTTATTAAGTTCAAAATAATATAAGGAATTTCTGTGATTTTTTCTAGAATTCTTTAACTCTATTTGTTATTTTCTAAAAGGCTATTTGATTTGTTACAATTAAAATCACCTTTTCTCTTATGGGTCAAATCCGATATCCTGACATCATCTTATCCGGATAATCCGTGATTCAGATATCAGATCCGCTGGATAGTATGGCTACCGTATTCGCTTCCGACAAAAAAAATCTGAATTCGTTTCCAATCCGAAAATTATCCGAGAAAATCCGATCCGGATAATCCGAATCCGCTTCGTCCGGACGGTCGGAAACTATCCGATCCGTTTTCACCTACACGCGGCGCCGACAGGACCCTAGGGCTGATGTGGCGATACATGGCGATGATGTGGCCGAGCCACGCCGCCTAGTGGTCGGCGGCGCCGGCGATGGCCTCGCCGGCGCTACGCGCCACGGCGAGGCGCGAGGGTGGGTGCAAAACGATCAGCGCGACTCACTGAATCTTATGCTTACCAAAGATGTGAGCGGGCGCGGCGGAAAGGTCGTTGGTGACGAGATTTGGCGGCAGCGGTTTTGGGTCGACGGCGAAGAAGACGTTCCGGGGGTTCTCTGGTGAAGCGGGTGCGCGCACCGGGTAGGCGATGAAGCGGCGACACCGTGGAAGTGGTCGGGTCGCCGAGGGATGCTTGACGGCGCCGGAGAAGATGAAGAACGGAGCTTCGGTGATCGCTGGAGAAACTGGAATTACGGGCGCTAGAGGAAAGTAGAGGCTAGGGGGTTTGGGGTGTTGAGCTCAGCGACGAAGGGTGCACCCGGGGCTCCCTTAAATAGGGTCCGGGTGGGGTTGAATCGCCGTAGGGCACAAGAAGGTCGCGTTGGGTTCGAGGCGGAATCAATGGGATTCAGAGCTGGAGATGGAAGGGAGAGGCCGTGACGGGCGCGGATTGACGCTACGTTTTAAATGCGCGCGAAATCTCTGGAGATGCGGCCGGATTCGACCGATTTTGGAAAGCTCCAAAATGCGCTAATGGTGGACGCGACGAGCTAAACGCGTGGAGAAGGAAAGAAGGAGACGACACTGTAGCGTGGCCCCCTCATGTCGGTGGCAGCAAAGAATGGAAAGGAGCGGGTGGTGTTCGGGCTGTTTGATTTAGATCGAACGGTCAAGAGCGCAGGGGAGAGAGCGGGCTGAACGGGCCATCCACACGGGAAGGGAATCGAGCTGAGGAAGGATTCAGCCCAAGCACTGTTTGGGAATTTAGTTTGATTTAGCAATTAAAATATTCCAGTTAATTCAAATTGGCTTTAGAAAATAGCAAATAAAATCCAAAAAATTATGAGAAAATTCACATAAATTCTCTAAGACATTTTGGATTTAAATAAAATATTTCCAACTTGTATTTGGTAATAGATTTCACAATTAATTTATTTTGGCTTTGAAATAAATAGGGAAAAGCTTTTAAAATTTCAGAAAATTCCACAAAAATAATTAAATTTTATTTTCAACTAGATTCAGACTTGGTTAGCAAAAAGGTATGGATACTCGGCTCTCAAATCTTCTTCACACTCCGAGGTGGCTTCCTTTTCTGAATGATTACTCCAATGGACCTTGCATGAACGGATGACTTTACTTCGAGTGATACGTTCTGCCACATCGAGGATCTTGTTTGGTTTCTCCACATATGTGAGATCTTCTTGAAGATCGATGCTTTCAAGCGGTGTTTCTTCTATTAGCACTCTAAGACATTTCTTCAATTGTGACACATGGAAGACGTCGTGAACCGCAGACAAGGATGCTAGCAGTTCTAACTGATAAGCAACTTCACCTCTTCTTGCTAAAATCTTATAAGGTCCAACGAATCTGGGTGCAAGTTTTCCTTTTGTCTGGAATCTTCTTACTCCTCTTAGTGGAGTAACTCTAAGATAGACAAAATCTCCAATCTCAAAGGACAAATCTCTCTGACGGTTATCGACATAACTCTTTTGTTGGGACTGAGCCACTTTCATGTGTTCTCTTATCGCCTCTACCTTACTCTCCACTTCTTTTATCATTTCAGGTCCAAAGAATTGACGTTCTCCCACTTGATCCCAAAGAAGAGTTCTACACTTCCTACTGTATAATGCTTCAAATGGAGACATCTGCAAGCTGGCTTGGTAGTTGTTGTTGTATGAAAATTCTGCATATGGTAAATTCTGATCCCAACTCTTACCATAGTCTATAGCATAGGCTCGAAGTATGTCTTCTAGAATTTGATTCACACACTCTGTCTGGCCATCTATTTGGGGATGATACGCTGTGCTGAAATTGAGTCTAGTTCCCAAAGCTTTATGCAGACTTTTCCAACACCTAGAGGTGAACTGGGACCTCTGTCGGACACTATCTTCTTAGGTACTCCATGTTGACAAACAATCCTGACCATATACAATTCTGCTAACTTACTACTCTGGTAGGTGGTCTTGACTCGGATAAAGTGAGCCACTTTAGTCAACCAGTCAATTATCACCCAAATAGAGTCATATCCTGATTGGGTCCTAGGAAGTCCAGTGATGAAATCCATACCAATTTTCTCCCATTTCCATTCAGGAATTGGTAATGGTTGTAACAAACCAGCGGGTCTTTAATATTCTGCCTTAACTCGCTGGCATACATCACAGCGTGCAACAAACTCAGCGATTTCCTGCTTCATGCTGACCCACCAATATTTTTCCTTCAGATCCTAGTACATCTTGGTACTTCCGGGGTGGATAGAGTAGGGCGATTCATGTGCTTTCTTCAGAATCGACTGTTTTGTTTCCTGATAATTAGGTACACAGATGCGGTTTTTAAACCACACTGTTCCTTGCTCATCTTCAGAAATCCTGGGGCTTTGCCTCTTCTCATGTTCTTCTTGATTTCTTTGATGTCCTCATCTTCGTTTTGTTTTTCCCTGATCTAACTATGAATGGTTAGTTGAACTTCTAGAGTGTTTACACAGCCCTAGCTGACAATCTCCAAGTTCAAGTGCTTCAATTCTTCATACAATTCTAGCTAATTCTTCTGTACCAACATGGTGTTGCAAAACGCCTTTCTGCTCAGGGCATCTGCTATTACATTTGCTTTGCCCGGGTGATAATGAATTCCTAGGTCGTAATCCTTTATCGCCCAACCATCTCCTTTGTTGGAGATTAAGCTCGATCGGGTGAAGATATACTTCAGACTTTATGATTAGTGAAAATCTCACAATGTTACCAATGAGATAATACCGCCAGATTTTCAAAGCATGCACAATTGCTGCTAACTCTAGATCATGAGTCGGATAATTTCCTTCATGCGGTCTCAGCTAATGAGATGCATAGGCTACGAATTTTCCTTCCTACATCAAGACACATCGAGACCTCAGCCGAGATGCGTCGCATAGAAAATCTCGAAGTCTTTATGGATATCTGGTAAGACTAGCACAGGTGCGGAAACTAGCCTCTTCTTTAACTCTTGGAAACTTTTCTCACAGTCCTCTGTCCATTCAAATTTTTTCTCCTTCTTCAGAAGTTGAGTCATGGGTCTACCGGTCTGGGAGAAACCTTCAATGAATCTGCGGTAATATCCAGCTAAACCGAGAAAACTTCTCACTTCCGTGACAGATTTGGGTTGCTTCCAATCCATTACAGCCTCGATCTTGGTGGGGTCTACTGCAACTCCTCCTGCTGACATAATATGTCGAAGGAAATCAACTTGACTTAGCCAAAATTCGCTCTTGCTGAATTTGGCACAAAGCTGGTGCTCTCTGAGCTTTTCCAAAATTATCCTGAGGTGCTTCTCATGCTCTTCCTCAACTTTTGAGTAGATGAGAATGGCATCGATGAAAACAACCACAAACTTATCCAAGAATTCCATGAACACTTTGTTCATCACATTCATGAAATAAGCAGGGGCGTTTGTCAAACCGAAAGACATTACTGTAAACTCGTATAGTCCATATCTAGTGGTGAAAGCAGTCTTTGGAATATCTTCTGGTCTGATCTTCAGTTGGTGATAACTGGATCTTAAATCAATCTTCGAGAAGACGCTCGCTCCTTTCAATTGATCAAACAGATCATCAATCCTAGGTAACGGATACTTGTTCTTGATCGTCACCTCACTGAGCGATTTGTAGTCCACACACATTCTCATACTATTGTCTTTCTTCTTGACAAATAGTACTGGAGCTCCCCAAGGCGACGGACTTGGTTGAATATATCCTTTGCTCTGCAACTCTTCGATTTGCTTCTTCAGTTCTGCTAACTCATTGGCTAGCATTCTGTAGGGTCGCTTCGAAATTGGAGTGGTCCCTGGGACTAAGTCAATTAAGAACGTTATGTCCCTATCCAGTGGCATGCCGGGTAAATCCTCAAGAAAGATATCTGGGTACTCTTGTACCACTGGTATATCTTCAAGCTTTACTTCCTTCAAGCTGATCAGGATGGAACTTCCTCTGTTAGAAGTCTTGGGTCTGAATTCTACTGAAATCCCTTGGTCATTGGTGAGGGTGATAGACTCACAGTCTATCTGCCCTTGATTCTTGGTAAGCCAGTCCATTCCAAGGATCACATCCAAACCTTGAGAGTGCAAGACTATCAAGTCTGCCAAGAAAGATACTCCGGATATTTTCAGGGTAAGGTTTGGGCCTAGAGAACTGGTCCTCATTTCCAAGCCCGGAGAATGAATTATTATAGGGTTAACTAGGGGAGAGATAGGTAACCCATATTTCCCCACAAACTTATTCGAAACGAAAGAATGTGAAGCTCTGGAATCAAACAAGACTGATGCTAGTATCGAATTAATGAAGAACGTACCAAGAACGACATCTGGTGCTGCCTGGGCTTCCTCTGCCGTGACGTGGTTCACATGCCCCTTCATGTACTGGACCATCGGCTTTGGGGTGCCGCTGGAGGTTGGAGCTCCTGAAGTTGGCCTGGCTGGGACCACGGCCTGCTGCTTCTTCGGGCATTTATTGGCATAATGCCCTGTCTCGTTGCAGTTGAAGCCTGTTACTTCTACAGCTGAGGAAGTTGTCTTTTGCTGAAATTGGCCTCCGGATGAACTGCTGCGGAAGCCGGAAGTGTTGGAGCGCTGGGCTGGTGCTGGGGCTCGAGATGAGGAAGACTGAAATCTCCCACATTGAGGTGGCTGAGGTTGAGTGAAGCAGGGCATGGGGAGACCTCCAGAGTTGAATTCTGTCCGCCATCCTTCGCTATGTTCTCCATCTCTTGATGTCTACCTACCGCGGATAGCTTTGTTCACTAATTGTGAAAGTCAATGAAGTCTTGGGAGATCGATTTAACGGAGAGTTCATCATTTAATCCTTCTAGGAATCGCTTCTTGTCTATCTTCATCCTTGGCCACGTCTTCTGGTGCATAGCGAGTAAGTTGATTAAACTTATGCAAATGCTCGCTCACCGAGCGGTTACCCTAGCGAAGCGAGCAGAACTCCTTCTTCATGGTTATCATGCCTGAAGGAATATGTGTACGGCGGAAAGCCTGCACAAACTCATCCCAAGTGATTGCTTGAGCGTTGGCCTGCGAGACACTGAAGTTGTCCCACTATTCGTAAGGTGTCCATTCACCGATGAGAGGCGAATGTAACCTCTCGCGATCCGCAATCGAGCGATGTCCAGCTTCTTTCCAATGGCACGAAGCCAATCATCTGTGTCCATAGGTTCTGTGCTGCTAGAGAAAGTTGGCAGATGCATCCTCATGAACTCTGACATAGTTGCTCTTGGCAGGGGTGGAGGTGGGGCACGAGTCGCTGCGACTTGCGTATTCTGGGTGTTGTTGAGGGATTGTGCCAGTAAGTCGATCAGATGAGTCTGACACATCATCCGGCGCCACCGTCCTTCTGCCAGGTGGTGGTGGTTCTTTGAAATGGGTTCTCTGGTAGTCAAGATTCTCGCTTCTTAGCCTCGGCCCGCCACTCACGGCAAGTAGTAGTCACCATCTGCTGGATCCTCCAAAGACTTAGAAGGGAGAAAGCTCTAAAGGGGATATATCTAAAATAGCCCAAGAACCAAACAAGCACAAGGCAAAGAATAAATTTTCAAAATAGTTCTTTTATTTTATTAATTGATTATGGCTACCACAAAGGGTATTGGTAGCTCATAATTCGCGTCTATTGAACGAACTAATGATAACCTCTAAGGGGTAACTGGGTGTAGTCTGGCTCGCTAGAACTAGCCTCGCCTGCCTTGTAGCGAGCCAGCTCCTCTTCTGCGGCCTCTAACCTCTGCTGGGTGGCACGCAGCTCATCCAACGTGTGCTAGTAGGCATGGTCCACAGCCTTTGTCAATTCTACCTGATGAGTCAGCTCCGGAAAGTCTTCATCTCTGGCCGAGCGAAAGGTACTCCCGAGCTGGGTGGGGATGTGCATTGGGTAGTAATGGAATCCGGTGCCATCGAAGTGATGATTGTAGATGTGGCGAAGTCAACGAACGGCTTCCCTGGCTGTGTCCTAGATGCCTTCTGGGAAGGTGGCACATTGCATCGGAGCGTCGAAGATGTGAAACTCCGTGTTCGGCTGCATGTTGGAGTAGAGTATTACTTCTACCCTCCAACGATCTTGATCTCCCACCACATACTTGTATCCTTGGTACGTGGGCCTCTCCTGAAAATACAGATGTTACATCATCTTCCACAAGGTCTTTGCAAATTTAGTGTCCAAATAAGATCCTGTGAGAAATGGCATTCGGTACTTCACTCATCTACAATTTTTGAGAGAGATGAGTTAGTAACCATTTTTAAAGAGAAGGGTTGAGAAAGAACTCTGGAAAGAACAAAATATTTTTAGTTTTCAAAAAAAGTCCTTAAGGGTTTTATCCATTCTAGGCTACGACCTACAATGATATGGCTCGATACCACTCTTGTTGAACCCGTAAACGAAGGATTCCGAATTCTCTATGTTTCATACACCAGTCCAGGATAGCTAGTGCACACAATCAAACAAAAGTGACATCACAATCATATCACACATTTATTTAACATAAATCAGAGTTTATTACAAAATGGGGCTTGAGGCCAAATAAAATAACACAGCAGAAAGCAAAATAGTAGGTGAACTGCACGATGTGCCACAGGCAATCGTCTGGGGGCGTAGGCCTAGCCGTCAAGATCCTCACCGTCCTGATAAAACTCCTCACCTGAATAAATATTATTCAGCAAGAGTGAGCACAACTTTTGTGCTCGCAAGTTACACCAATAAAGAATTATGATGCATGCATAAGTAAACAAGTGAGGCTATTAGGATCTAGTTTGCATAAAGCAACATTTTCAGTTTAAATATTCATAATAATTTCCAAGGCCATTTTTAATCTATAACTAAAATCAGATTTTTAAATTGACAGTTCTATGGTGGATAACCTCCATGAATGAATGATGAAGGATACCCTCCTATCACATGGCTCATCGCCCAATTTTTACCACAAGGACTTACCATCCTCAAATCATTTGCTAAAATAATTTTTAAAACCAAAAACAAAGTCTAACTTAGAGTTGCTTTGCTCAGCATGTCCATGACCGTGGACACGGCTATTCGAATAGTTTTCTACTCTGCAGAGCGTGCACAGCTTTACCCACAAGTGATAATCATCTTATAATATCAGACATGACACGCTTCTGAAGGCGTGCGACTAAGTGATTATCATGAGGCCTTTACAATGTTCTACCTTAAAGTTTTCATGCCCGCTAAGGTTTCGCTTCCACTGGGTTAACTGCCCTCCGGAAGCCCCCTCTTGCACCAAGTGGGACTACTGTCTAACCGACACCCACACAACAATATGGCACAAATAACATTTAAGATATTACAAATTATTGAGCCAAATCTGTCCCATTCCGCATATGCGGTGGTGCGGTGGGAGCAAAATAAGCTCAAAGACCGTCCTTAGTGACTTGGACGACTTCCAAAATAACCCCTGGGCCTCAACCCTACCCAGATTAAGCCCGTGTATAAACCTACACCCACCAACTATCCATTTCGCTTAAGTCCAAACCAATTTTTGATTTTATTTTTCAAGTAAAATCCTTTTATAAGCTTTCTATGGTAAAACAATACCATAGACTCAATTTAAATCAAGTTTGAGTAATTTGGCTAAAACTTCCCAACCACAAAATTCTGATCTAAGCATTGGCTAAGCATATAATTATTTTCAAATTTTATTTTGACTATGGTGACAAGGGAATGATAATTCAATAATCAAAATTGGCTATACAAAGGAATTGGAATAACTAAGAATTTAAACATGAATTTAAAATAGCTGAATAAAATTATGCATGCAATAATAATTTAAAAAATTATTAAATAAATTTAAAATAGTGGGATCAACATGATTAATGGTATAACTTGCCTTGCTCGAAGTCCTGATACTAGTCCTAGATCAGTTGATAGCTCACACAGGAAATAGTGATGAAATAACATCCATTTATTCGATTTAACTAAAAAGATCTCAGAGTAACAAATAATAATAATAACAGGACCTTATGGTCAATGTTTTCTTAACTTGCCACGTAGGGCTAAAGAAACAAATAAACTCTTGCAGCCGAACGAAACTCTTGAAATGGCCAATCAACATGCCCACAGGCAATCGAGTGGAGAAGGCATCCTAATCCGCAAAACCTTCATAGTCCTCCTTCTGGAAGAACTCCTGAGCAGCTTGATATTCTTCAACTCATCAACAAAAGTGTAAAGCTGTGAGTACATAAAGCACTCAGCAAGCCGTAAGGAAATGTATGCAGATAGTATTGATGCAAGGCTTGACAAAGGTTAGCTGTATGGTTCTTTTGTAGAAAGCAGCATCTACAATAAATACAATACATAGATTGAAATGCGTAGTTGAAAACAATAATAAATAATTAAACAATTTCCTTGAAACAACCAGTGAATTTCCCCTTCACTTCCCAACCAAACCAAAGATAAGTGAATCCCCAATTCATCAATCGATACAAACCACCAAATGAATTTCCTGTTCACCAAACAAACATTATATTCATCAAGTGAACTTCTCATTCACACTCTGACACATTTTATAAGAAACTCTACCTCCCGTGTGAAATCCCCGAGCACGTTCATAATCACGGACATGGCAATTCGAATAGTTTTACACTCTGCAGAGGTTGTGCAACTTGACCCACAAGAGATTAATCAACTCAAAGAGTCTGACCACACTTCCTTGGGTGTGCGACTTAAGTGATCATCACAAGGCTTTTACAAAGCTCCTTCTAACCCAATTACCCGCTAAGGTTTCAACACCAATGTCTTTTCGACCGTGATAGAGCCCCTCTTGCGCCACCGTGAATATACGCTTTCATAACTCACGCTTTCCACGACAGAACCAAAATTAAGACATTCCTAATTAGTTAGCCAGGTCCGTCCCATACCGGCCATGTGGTTGTACGGTTAAGGCCCGCTCAATGGCGCACAAGATTAAGTCCTTGACAAGTTATTTAGGCGAAGTCTACCACAACCCAAACCGTGCTAAACCCACACCCACAATCTTATCCACCATCCACTCGCCTGAGCGAAAACCATTTTGTTTAACCAAGACCAATGACACACCCTATCATGGTACACAAATTTTAACAAGAGTGGCTCAGCACCATGATTCCATATTTTATTAAGTCAAGATTAATCATTATGACACAGGTGATGATGAACCCATCGTAACTAAGCTGAACTGAGCATCTATACGATACTCATATTGGTGATACAAATACGTCCAACTAAAACTATCCATGCTATGGTGATAAAGGATTCATGGCATTCAAATAATCAATGGAGGCATAAACACAACAGGTAATAGCTAATCCCAAAAAAATTTGTATAAAGATAGTATGCAATTGTATAAAACAATATATTTTTGGAATCATAGGTTCAATATGATCAAAGGACTACTGCTTGCCTTGGAATGAATCTTGAGATTGATTTTGATCTTGGTGTACTCCTCCTTGCTCAAAACTTCCCGAAGTATCAACATCTATTCACAAACAAACAAAAAACCAAATAAATAAATAATAGAGAGAAAATAAACTCCAAAAATAAATAAAAATCTCAGATAAATATATCTTGCATTTAGATGAATTTAGAAATTTTAATGGACTCAATCGGAGTTCGGATGCAAAAGATATGGGCTTTGAAGATTGAATCACATAAAATATCGAAAATCAGATTTATGAATTTATCAATTATTCTTCCGAAGGAAAAGGAAATATGACGCCACCGATGTCGCAAGTAATTTCACCGCAAAGAATAAAGGAAAATTGGATTTATTAGGTGGGACCCACCGAAGTGGCCGGGTGTATGGTGGTTCTTTTTCATGGACCTTTTGTATCGTGGAGTTTGGTGTGCCATTTGGATGCTGACAAGGTGACACACAAGCAACAATTGTTGAGGTGGCATTAACGTGGAAGGGGAGGTGGCAAGCCATGTCAGCGGAGGAAGGAAAGCATAGAGAGTGGCCAGGCAGCCATGGCCGACGACAAGGTAGCAGAGGTGAGGGCAACCCGCGGAGAGAAACGGAACCCTACTAGCATAGGGAAGCTACTGGAGGTGGCGGCATGGCAAGAGCGGCGACGGCGGCGAGGTAGAGTTGACTGGCAATGGAGAAGAAGCTTGGCGGCGTCATCTCGGTGGTGAAGAGAGAGGGCAAAGAGAGAGAGAGATCAGATGAGAATAGCGGTGTGCACGAGATGACGCGCTTAGGGGCAAAGGAGCTCACTGGAACAGTAGATCAGAACAAGATGGCCGGCGGCTGGTTTTTCGAACGAAGACAACAACGGCGAAGGATTGGTCCTGGGGAAAAGATGGTGCGAGCACGACGTAGCCCACGCTAATGCGAACCCAAAGCCGGTGGAAGCTCGGACAGAGATGCACTGTAGGTGAAGAGATCCGGTGATGAACAAGCTTCAGTGGCCAGTGGTTCTTGGCAAAATCCGGCGTGGAGGAACCGAAATTGGGGAAACCAATTTAGGGTTTGAAGGGAGGAACTCTGGGCGCAGCTTATGACGCTAGGAGCAAGGTTTATAAAGGCCCGGAGATGGGAGAGTTTGCAAGGGAGCCAACGACTGTGCGTTCGGTTGAAGGACTCGGGAGTCCTTGACGGCCACGGGATGAAGACGATGGCAAAGGCAAGGGGGTCCACTGGGCAGAGACGAAGAAAAAAAAGAAAGGGCAGCACTCGATTGGCTAGGCTTGCGCACGGGAAAAGGAAAACGGCCGAAGCTTACGGGCTGGGCTACGCGCAAGGAACAGGAAGGTGAGCTGCACAGGAACTGGGCCGAAAGCGAAAGGAATTGGGCTGGGTCAAGAAGATCCGACCCGAAACATGATTTGAGATTTTAATAGATTTTCTTTTTTAGAAAATAGCAGAAACTCCAAATAACAAATAGAAAGTAGCAAATGCACTCAGAAAAATTCTAGAAAAATCTAGAAAATATATCCAAGCACAAAGAATCCAAATAAAATAATTTTGATAATAGTTGATGTTGAGATTATTCATATTAAATTGTTTTTGAATTCTAAAAATTCCAATTAAGCTTTAACTTTAGCAGAAAAATTCAAATGATTATTTTTCTTTTTAAAACATCAAAACATACCAAATTTTTGGGATGGTACATTAATGAATCATTAAACTCATGGGTCTCACTGGTAGAGATAGAGAGCGAGATGAGCAGCAAGTGCGCAGCCACGAGGAAGATAAGCTCGCTAGTGGCGAAGCTCGCGCGAAAAGGCTCGGTGCAGTTCAGAAATGGGTAGATGGAACCAAGGCGATGCGAGGGGAAGTGAAAGTGGCCGGAGAGATGGATGGAGTCGGCGACGTGATGGTGAGTGATGGTTGGGACTCTCGGGTGAGACATGGCCTTCGCGCTAGGGGCGTATCCAAGGTGGCTTTGGGGCTCAAATCGGCTTAGGGTTTTGTCTCAAAGGTTTTAGGTGTGGCTCTGGGCCCTAGGGTTGCCTGAGGCGAGCTGGCGGTGGCTTCCCGCGGTGGCGCCATAGGCCTCACTGACGAATTCAGTGCAAACATTCTACATTACTCAAATTAATTGATGCTTAAGCTCCAGTAGCCCACCATGATCACGAGGAAGCTGAGAACGAGGTTATAGAGGGGCTGAGATGGCTCGACGGCAATGATCAGTGGTGGCGACGACAAGCTTGACGATGACGGATCTCCCTGATGGAAATCAACTGAAATAAAGTGCATGCATGGCCTCAGGAGGGGTCATAGATGGAGAAAAAGATCGGTGAGGTTAAGGGCTCACCGGAGAGATGTTGTCGCCGACAATTGTGGTGGAGACAGGGGCTCACAAAGGGCAGCTCCATGTGGGTGAGGATGGCTGAAATGAGTGGTGCGAGAAGATCCAGTGAGGTGAGGAGATGCTCAAACTAGGCACAAAGTTGACAGGGACTCACCAAGCTTGGAGATCTTCTACGGCGACCTCAGCGCGCTGGAAATGAGGAAGAAGATTCAATTGCAACGCTACACTGCAATCGAAGAGCAGAGAAGTGAGGGGAAGATTGAGTGAGAAAAATGGCACAAGATGATGTGCACGTCGAGGGTTTAGGGCACCGGGACACGGTTTTGTTTTGACAGAGTGCGTGCGCCGGCGCTCGGGACGATGGGGTGCTCTAGGTGAGTGAGTGGATGAAACTTACCGAGGAGGGGAGGAATGGAAATGGCAAGGTAAGTGAAGTGTTTTGACACGCTCGGGAGAGCTGCAAGTAGCGAGAAGGGAGGCGAGAATGACGACGAGATCAAGGTGGCCTGCTTGGTTTCTCACGGCTTTCTCTTCGTCTGGGCAGGAAAAATAGCCATCAATGGGGTGGGTGAGGTAGGCAGAGCCTGGTAGAGGTGATGGCGCTGGTTAGAGGTCGAAACGATGCTTGACGGTGAAATTGTGGGTGTAAGAGTAGAGTCTGTGATCAACGTGCTAGCAAGGGGATTATGAGGTGCAAGAAAGCTCCTAACGTGTGGGTCCCGTGACTTCAAAGGAGAGGAGAGATAAACAAATCAGGATTTTGGGTTTAAGTGGCTTAGGGTTTTGCTGATTTTTTGTACTAAGCAAACAAGGTTCGAATTTTTTGAAAATTTTGTGAGGGCTCCTGACTTAGTATAGTGTCTTATGTAAATTTTTCATAACTTTATCTCGTTAATGAATTTCTCAAAAATTCTTGCAATTTTCTGTTTTCATGAAATGCATTATTGCTTTAGATGAATTTTCTCAAAAGGTGCTCAATAAATTTTTCCCTAAGCAAATATTCCTAAAATTGACTAACTAGCCTACTAATTAACTTTTGATTAAATATCTAATGATGTGGGACCCACTGTTAGATAAATAATCTTAAAACACTAATTGACACCTAATTACTTACAGGTGGGCCAATTGTCATCCACTCTTACGCAACCACAGAGAGGGAGTACAGAGAGAGGGCAGAGGGCAATCAGAGGAAACAAAACAGGGGAGGCGGCCCCGGCGACGGTGGGGAGGCCAAAACGGAACCGTGTATGCATCCGGCGCCATGGTGCGAGGGAGTCGATGGTAGCGGTGAGTGAGGCCAAAAACGGAACCGGTGAGGGAGAGTATGCTCAGGCCAACATCGGGGAAGATGCTGTCTCTGGCGACTTCTTGTGAGCGATAAGGGAAACCAATTGACAACAAGTTGAGAGTATGCTCAGGATCACTATGTGACACGAGTAAATTGGGAGGGGGCTCACAGTGTCGGACGAAATAGCGTGTGGAGGCGATGGCCACGGACGGGGAAGATGACGATGGCGCGGCCATTCCAGGCGATTCTGAGCGAGGGAGAGGAGAAGAAGATGACCGTGAGAAGGAGGGGACCAAGGCGATCACGGAGGACACGACGGTGGTGACCGGGGCTCACCAGGCGGTGACGTAGCTCGATGAGGTGCGGATGCTAAATCGCGGAGCTCACCCTTTCTTGATCTCTAATGCGTGACCAGGAAGAAAGAGGCGAGGAGTAAGAAGTGGGGGCAAGGGTGCGACTCGCGGGAGCTTAAGTAACAGGGAGGCAAGCGCGAGTTCTCGTGTGAAGATCGGCGAGCGGTGTGCGCAAGGCATTGTTGTGCGTAGTGACGCGAGCATAGTGGCGATGACGCGATGTGCCAAGTTGTCGGCGCTGTAGCAGCGGCATGGCAAGTGGCGTGGCTCCAGTGACGGCGACAAGATGGAAGCGATGGGAGTTGGTGCAAGTGGTGGCGTTGGTTGTCGGGCGCAGTCGAGAGAACAGAGGAAGAAGAGGAAACTAGAGGCTAGCAGGTGGGGCGAGGAGGAAAAAGGAGAAAAGAAAGGAAAAAGAAGAAAAAGGAAAAGAAAATGGAGGTGGTCGGACTGGTGGAGTTTCGACCCACGTTGATTCTGAAGTTTTTATTTTCCTTATCCTTAAATTCAGTTTCAGTTCAAGTTTTGGTTCAGCGATTCAAATTCAGATTTAAGTTTTAATTTGCTTCCAAGTTTTACCGGCGGAATTTAGGTTTGAATTTTAGTCAATGGTTTATTAGGATTCCAACCTTGACAACATTCCAAATAAAATCCAGAGAAATTCAAATGCTAAAAAGGATGCATTAAAAGTTTTAAAAATTCCACATTTTTCTGAATTTGAAACGCAAGCGGATTTTTTGGATGTTACTGACCGCCCTCTAGCCGGTCAGACTGTCCACTGGTCTGACCGCCAACCAATGGCCGGTCAGACCGCCTGGGACTTAGGGAAATTATTCAGGTCCCAGACTTGCACCCTCTCTGGAATTTTCAAACTCTATTTAGTTTCGGCTCGAAACTCTAATTCCAATTAGAGCACACGTATTTTTGGCCGATTTTCAAAATTCACATTTTTCACCTTTGTTGCCGATCAAACCACCGTGAGGTGGCCATCCCGACTGTTGTGTTTCAATGGGTCGGACCACCAATGGCAATCGACTGCCTCACTTGACATAATGTGAAACTTTTCCAAAACAAGGATTTTTCCAAACAACTCGATGCTATTGCCAATTATTCAGCGCACATAGATTAGGATCACAGTGATCTCCACAATTAATTAGTTCATGGGACTCGTCGAACAGGATGCAGCTCTCACACACACATATATATATGAATCTCTGCATGCATGCGTGGTAGTACTACTTTTTTTTTTGAGCGAATACAAGGTAGGTACTAGGTTGGTAGGTAACCAGCTGCTCTATAGATAGCACCAATTCACGTACACCACCTCAACGAACTATCTCTATCTATGTCTCCCTTGACAAAATGACACAGAGAACAGACGGACAAATATTGACAACTGATCGAAGCTGCATGTATGCCTACTAATCACTATAAATACCATCGTGCTGATCAGAAGAACCAATTCAAGCTAGTTAGCTGAAAGTCCCGTGTTGAGCAAATTAAGCATGAGCACGAGCATGGCAGACAGTGCCTCGGCCTCGCCTCCTTGGCCGCCCTTGTCCTCGCCCCGGTGCTCACCTCCTGGCCGCCCTTGTCCTCCTCCTGGCGCCACCGCCTCACTGGTCGGTGACATTTGTGTCACCGACACAAATCCCTCCAGGGCCGTAAGTAGCGACACGATTCTGATCTCATCACGCCATCATTAATTCTCTCAATTAATTAATTATCTTTTTTTAGTTATCATTTTGGACATCGACACGGCCTGTAATAAACACGTCTGACGATTACTTTTTTAATTATATGTTAGCAAAATTTAATAAAACTATAATGGTATGAATGTTTTTTTTTCCAGATCAATTTACTAATATCACTTCCATATGAAAAATCTAAATATAGTTTTGTAAATATCATTGGTCAAAGTTTTAAGAGTAACTCCCTAATGGAATATATATCATGCTTGCTTATTAATTTGCATGGATGCACGCAGCATTGCGGCTGAACGGGTTCCCGTGCAAGAGGCCGAAGAACGTGGCGGTGAACGACAACTTCTTCGACGGGCTAGCGATGGCGAGCACCACCAGAAGCGCCGCGGGGTCATCGGTGGTGGTGGCAGTGGACGTGGACAAGCTCCCGGGGCTCAACACCCTGGGCGTGTCCATGGTGCGGATCGACTACGTGCCGAGGGGGCTGAACCCGCCGCACACCCACCCGCGTGCTACCGAGATCGTCTTCATGCTCGAGGGCTCCCTCGACGCCGACTTCGCTACCACGGCCAACAGCTCTTCACCCACACCGCCCACAAGGGTGAGGTGTTCGCCTTTCCTCGTGGCCTCCTCCACTTCCAAAAGAACAATCGCGCCAACTCGCCACCGCCGCCATCTATTAGAAATTAATCTAGACTTACCAAGTAATAGGGCGTTAGGATTCTCATGCAATCAAGATCGATCAAATTAGTTTGTTTCCTTTGTTAGGTTTTCTATGTTTAGATTTGGCTTGGTTAGTAGGTTGATTAGATAGTCTTCAAAAGGATGTGTAATCGATGTGTTTGAAATGAAGCAAAAAAACGCCGTGCACCTTGCAAGACAAAGACCAAAATAATCCATCATGTATCGCTACTTGCATTGCGTATGTGCTCGGTATGTGCGTGTGTCGATAGCCGCAGGATCGAAAGTTCAGATGGTCAGAAGGCTGCGTGCTAACGCCACGCATCATCACCGTGGCTTGCCGCCAAACACACCGATTTCGCTAAAACCGATCAAGCACATACATGCGGTTTCGAGCGCTTTACCTTAGCTAGTAGTTGCCGCCGCCGATCACAAAGCCACAAAGATGCCATTCTCGATCAACGCCCGATACCGTTTCGCAAGCTATTCGATGTCGATGATATTGCTTCAGAGTCGGGATGTAGTACACCCCTGTCGCGTGATGCTCCTTGGTGTGGCACGTGAACAACACACCACGCCCACATATTTCGACGACGGAGTTGTCATCAAACTTCACGGTCCCTTTACGCGATGTCCACCGAAGAAGGCAGCCTTGCACCGAACATTTGATAGGACGACTCGTGTCCGTGTACCAGCGCCGTTGTGCTTGTCCTCCTCCCGACCAAGGTGCACTTGCACTTGCACCTTGTCTAGTGCAACGCCAGGAGTGCGCTGCGTGACCTCCGTCACCGCGGCACACCGGGCCATCAACAACGTGGACTCATTGTCCCGAGCCTAAGTGAGATGTGTCTACTCCTTGCGCCTAGTCGTGGCTTGTGTCATTTCCAAGAGAAGTGTCCAAGGTTCCCACAATTGAAACACTTGAACTCGACTTGTCGTGGCCAACGCCGACCCAACACCTTGCCGCTGTAGTCGCACATTGCTCGCCTTGCTTGTCATGCCACGCCATTGCTTGTTGTCGCTCTCGCCACCGTCCAAGAGGAGTCACCCAGCCCCGCTTCTTCAAGCGCGCTTAGCCTCCTCCTCAGAGGAGAAGACGCCCACCGCCATGCCACCATCATTGGCAGCCTCGTCCACATCGAACCTCTCCTCTGCAGACTTGAGCTGGCCCACCAGCTCTTCCACAAACAGGGTCCCCAGGTCGATCAGCTCCTCGATGGAGATCGCCACCTGTGTGAACTTCGGAGGAATGACGTGGAGGAACTTCTTGATTACTTTGACGTCCTCCAAAGTTTCGCTGAGTGTGTGCATGCTGTTGATGAGACCGGTTAACCGCATGGCGAAATCGTCCACCGGCTTGGTTGCTCTTTATGCGAATCCCATCAATTCCTTTAGCAGGATCGTGACTTCGCCCCGAACACGCTCCGCACCCATATGCATGGTTTTTATAGCATCCCAGCCTGTTTGGCGCTGTCCTTCACCGCCAATGTCGCCAAAGATCTCCAGCCGCAACCTCGATTATGGCCGCCAACGCCGCCTATCAATCCCAGACTCGACATTTCTGAATTGATCACCTCCCGCACTTCGAGCTCGCATGTTGACCTCATCAAGAGAGTCTACTCGATGTAGTTCGTGCATGTCGTAGGGTAGCGATCGCTACCGACGCCTCCCTGATCTCACTACTACAAAAAGGCTAATACTGGACGCCTCATCACATACGGTTGACCAAAACCATTTGTATTACATTCAATCACAGACGGTTTTGGTTTAGAGACTCGCTCGGTTATCGTTGCGCTTAAAACTATCTCAGGAAGAGGTAATATCACGCATAGCTCATAACTAAAACCATCTGTGAAGTATCACAAACGGTTATTGTTAATAACCGTCTGTGATAATTCTACATATCACAAATGGTTTTTAACAAACAACCGTCTATGAAACGTCACAGACGGTTCTTAACAATAACCATCTGTGATATTACTACATATCACAAATGGTTTTTTGTTATAATCGTCTGTGATAATATCGCTATAACTCCCAGTTGAAGCCCGATGATTTTCTTCGTCGCCGATGTGTCTCTTCGTCGCATCAGTGCCGCTTCGCTCCCCGATGCGTCTCTTCGTCTCACGCTCCAAATTTATTTCATATTTTATAAAAAGATCATCCGCCATCGAAGATGATCATCTCCACATATAACTCTACTACTTATAAAAAACAAAAATGGTCAGCTTCTTCGCTTCTTCTTGTCGCCGCTGATGGCCTACTCATTTATCGCATAAGCACCTCTCTCGTTATATTGCTATGGTGATGCGAAGAACACCGCTTGTCTTCACTCCTCCGTCCGAGAATTTGCTAGAGCAAGTGACGGCCACCTTCCGCCATCTTGACATCCTCCTCCGCCGCCTTCCCGTGATCTCCCACTTTCGCGAAGTTTATCACACATCGACGTGGTCCTCCACAACGACGCTATGCTGCCTCCGGAGGCTTGCCGTCACTTGGACTACTTAATCGAGGTAGCAAGCGACCGGGTCGACTAGGCTGAGACCCCTCAAGCAAGGGAAGAGAGCCTATGGGCTCACTTCTTGGTTCAACAGTCCGAGGGTCTTCGGGAGACACTCGAACGAGCGCGTCAGCGGGTGGACACATTTCGGGCTTTGTTCAATCACGAACCATCCGACGCCGCCGCCTATGAAGTATTGAAGACGGAGATAGCAGCCTACCACCGCCACTAGAAAAACTTTGTTTATTTATAGGTTTCTACTTTTTTAATCTTTTGTAGCAACGATCGCCACGCTGCTTGGCCATATGAAAATTCCAAAATGAAAAAAATCTAGTCTAGAGGTGAAGTTACTATATTAATTATATGTTGAATTATTAATTACCCTCTATATATATATATATATATATATATGTATGTATGTATGTATGTATGTATGTATGTATAGTTAAAGCAAATTTTCAAAGAAGATTTAAATGACAAAATTGACATATAAACTTGTAATTTCTTCAAGTCATGTAAGTGTATATGCAAGATAATATACTTGAGAAAAAACCATTTCACATACAGTTCCATTATGGAACCGTCTGTGACATGGGAGATATTAGGGACGGTTCTATTATGGAACCGTCTGTGATAATTATCACAGTCGATTTCATAATAGAACCGTCTGTGATAAGTCTCTTTATTAGTAGGAGCCCGGCCTCTAGAGTTTGTGCCCGCCCTAGCTCGTCACTCCCCAGCACCGCTAGGGTTTGCGCCCGCCCTAACTCGTCACTCCCCAACATAGTTACTCTCGTCAGTGACACCGCCACCCAATCCATCATACGCCACTGCACCTCACCGCCGCCCGCCCATGGCTTGGTTCTCTGCGCCGACCTCCTGCGCCGGGCCGTGGCCCCGGCTTTGCTTTCCCCATCCTCCTCTATTCTCCTCTAGATCTGTTAGCTTAATGTCTTTTGTTGAGTTTGATTTTCATGCTTAAGCCTTAAGTTGTGTCCTGATGTTTGCTTGATTAATGCAAGGTGAAGGAAATGGATGAGGGTTGTGCTAGTGGTGGGGTTGCCACCGTGGTTGCGGAGGGCTACTACTGAGGTATCACCCCACCTTTCTCCCTCTTTGTCTCTACCCCCCTTGCTCTGTGATAAAAATGGCTAGTGCTCTGTGATGGATGCTGAGGGCTACTACTGGTGTGGTGGGTTTGGACACCCTTGGTCTTGCCGTGTCTTGTGTTGAACCTTATTGAACCGTCTTATAGTCAAATGATGTTAATAGTCTTATACTGAAATTGAATTGATAATTAGTTCATATTAATAGTCCCCTTGCTCTGTGATGTAAACTGGGGGCTATTGGTGTATGTGCATTCTGTGCATCTTGCTTAGTTCATGCTGTGGGTTCAGATTGACAAAAATGAATGGGGCAAAATGGTGGGTTTTGTTAATGCTCTCTGATGGGTACTGAGGGTTATTGATGCCGGTTCTTTGTGCTTGGTTAGCTTACATAGGATCGATGTGGTTCGGATGGGGCTTGGTTGCAATTAACTTTTCATATTTTTGTCCTGTGTCAAGATCTCCTCCCATGCGTCCCTGTGCATGTATATGTCCTACCATTCTATTCCCCGATCTCTTCTCTATAAAATCTCCCAAAGAGTGGCTTCTTGTGCCTTTAAATCGGCTTCATATATATATATCGCTTGTAGTCCCTACTTTTGGTGGGTCGTGAGGAGGATGAGACAGCTGCCACGGGCAACCTCTCATCGAGCCTGCAAGTTCAAGAAGTACGGCTGCAAGAGAAAGCACGTGGACATACAATTACCTGGATGTTATCAATAAGTAATTGGACTTGACATCAAGGAATGGTTGGTTGTTGTTACATGAAGTCACATCCTAGTCGGATAGAAGTGGCTTTATGTATCAGCGACCAACCATTCCTTGATGTCAACTCCAATTACCTATCGACGACATTCAGGGTAATTGTATGTCCACGCGCTTTCTCTTGCAAATTTTACTTGAATTTGCAGGGGCTCGATGAGAGGTTGCCCATGGCAGCTGTGTCATCCTCCCTCACGACCCTCTGAAAGTGGCTGGAGACTACAAATGATATATATAAAAAGCCGGTTTTAAAGGCACAAGTAGCCATTGCTTGGAGGTTTTATATACATATCACGATTTATTCTATAGATAGTTATCACATATGGTTCTAAACACGAACCGCTTGTGATAGACATTTATCATAGATGGTTCTAGTACAAACCGCTCGGGATAGTCATATATCACGCATTTATTCTCGAAGTTAATAATCGCTCAGGATATCATGCATCATGCATTTTTCCAAAACCATCTGTGATGACCTCATGTCATCACTGACCCATAAACTCAGATGGCTCCGGAAACCGTCTGTAATGACGTTTTTGAACCGTCTGTGAAGACATTTTCTATAGTAGTGTCTGGTGCACCACCACGTTCTGGCCTTCGTTGCCGGTGCCGCTGTGGCCACTGCCATCTGCAGGGGCTCGTGGTGTGGTGGGGGACTCTGATCCCGTGCTCCCAGACAACATTGCAGGATCTGATAATCACCACTCTAATAATACCAATTGTTAGCACCAGGTGAACACAACGCGAGAACAAAGACCACAATTCAAGCAAACACTTTTGGAAAACACCATAGGATTTTTTTTTTGGTGCCGCACGAACTCTACCTTGCAGCTTTTCTTTCTTATTTAAACACAAAAGGAAAAGACACTGATTACATTCACCGTAGGAAGGAAACCACAAGGAAGGAAAGCTGAATTTTTTATAAAAATAATCTATTTTTATTCGAATTACGTAAATAATACCGCTTAATTTTTTTTACGTAAATAATCTCATGTCGCCAGCACGGTTGGGCGACTCACCAAGTCGCCCAACCGCCGTGTGACAAATCTCCAAGTCGCTCAACGGAATGGCGATTTAATGGTTCGAGGCATAGTCGCCTAACGGAATGGTTACTTGTATGTAGTCGCCATACGGTGGAGCGACCAGGTCCGAAGCTGCACCACACCCTATTCGCCCAACCGTATGGCGACTTGGGTTGCTTATAAAAATTCACGCTGAAATTAACAAATGCCATTCCAAAGAAGCTTAACGAGCCAAGAAGTAGAAGAAAGAAAAGAATGAGAGGAGAATGAGAGGGAAAAGAGGAGGGAAGAAGAGGAGGAAAAAGTTGTTTGCTTCAAGATCGACAACTAGAACGGTGAGTTTGTAGTATTATTTTGTACAAGTGTATTGTTGAAACCATGGTAGGTTAGCAAGCAACATCATGTGTAGTGACATATTATTAGCAAATATTTAGAGATAGCATGATTAATTAGTAACTATGGTAGGTTAGCGAGCAACATCGTGTGTAATGACATATTGTTAGCAAATGTTTAGAGATAGCATGATTAATACAATTAGTTCGTATGAAGGAAAAATGAGTCTATGAAAATAAATTTAGTTGTACTATTCCGCGTCTTTGTGCTAATTGCATTTTGCTAGATGAATGATAACATGTTACTTTTCTATTATATAAACATGTCGATAACCCGCATTCGCAGATGCTAGTTTATAGAATGTTAAATATATGTATTTTTTGTACAATAAAGAATTGATAACATTTACTTCATAGTTTTGGTTGGATTAAGGAATCATAGATACATGGTTCCAAACACGAGGATTCTCAAACATGTGAAATTTTGTTTTTTCCCTAAAGCTTCACCCATTATAAATATGCATAGTAACAATGATGTATTAAATATTTCGCAATCCATAGCAGCCGGTATAGGCGTTAACGTAATATAGCCTTTTGTAGGAAAATTTATGTCTTTACCATGTGGGTTTCATGAAATTGTATATGTATTACCACTGTGTTCGAGCAAAGTGTTTAGGTGCCACTAAGAACATATCAAATATGATTTATTTGCCATTGGAATATAATTTAAATTCTTAATTAATATGAATGCTTTTAATTTCTTAATTTGCAGGTATGGCTCAAGACCCTGGTGGTTCAGATTGGCATTTCTGGTCATTGACCGGTTGGTCAACGGCAAAGATCGCTACGAGCCTTCGTGGTGCCGTGATCCGTTCACGGAGAAGACGCGGCCGACTTGGGGGTGGTTCAGAGGCGACACCCCGACAGTCGACTTGGGGGTGGTTCCACGATCACGGACACCTCTTGTCCGCACAGCGGGTGATGCGGAAGAACACTGCCCACTTCACTCTTCTGTGCTTTGAGAATTTGCTAGAGCAAGTGGCGGCCACCTTCCGCCATCTTGACATCCTCCTCCGCCGCGGTCTAGTCAAGGATGATAGGGAGGTCCAGCCAATCCAGAGCGGTCACGACGGCTCCCGCTCGATCGGCCGCTCTCCCCGACTTCCTGTGGATCGGTGGCGGCTCGAGACGACACCTTCCACCTCCCTTTCAGGAGATGGCCCCTACTCGCAAGATGTCGCGGTGCTACTCGGCCGCTTATCGTGGGAGCCTCTGATTCCCACCGACGCGCTATGGATCGGCGCGATGCCTGCCGGGCATGTTTCAGGGTTTTGTGGCGGAGGCCGCCATCCGTGCTTTTGACTTCTCGAGCGACAATGCATGGCCCTCCCCTCACGGTGGCTTTTCGCAGTTCCGCACGATCCTACCTATTTTCCATGTTTAGCGATGCAATGAGGCCTTGCCATATAACAGCTTACTAATTATTTGTTTCACGAGGTCGAGCGAATGGTCCCACATGTTTCCACCACGACTGTGTGTCGCGGCACCTCGAGGTGTACCCTCTTGTGGCTTTTTCACTGGTCTTGCTTACCAACAGCCATGGTGACTCCGTCGACGCCCGCCTCGTGGGGTACACAAGGGCCATCACCGACAACGAGGAGCTAGAGATCAGTTGGGGATCAATTGCCGCGATGTACCGTGGCATGTGCGATGTGTCTTTGAGGATCTAAGCCCATCTATCCTCACAGTGCCCCTCTTCTGCAGTTGTGGGTCATTCGAGCGCTTCTCTCTTGGACGGCCCATGCTGGTAGACTCTAGTCCGTACGGCGTGGACATGTAACATGGGGACGCGGTGGACCGACCGACCGTAGGGTCCCTTTGGTGCCGTAGACGAGTACGTACTTCCATATATCTTTACTTGACCATATTACGTAATCCTTTGTAACCACTGTTCTGGCTCACAGGCATAGTATGCACACATGCAGGTCACACGTGTGTATGAGCACTTTGTGGAGCAGCTGGACCTTCTCACCGCTGACGACATGGGCTGGGAGCCGCACTCCGATCAAGAGATAGAGGCCCGTGCTCCCGCAGGGCTATCTTCAATGTGCTGGCGCGACCGGGCATACTGGCGAACGCAGAAGAAGCTCGTCTTCGATGTGTTCGTCGAGGACTACGCGGTGCATAGGGTGATGCACCAGTTCAGCCTCCGCCAGGTTGTTCCAGTTCCCATCGGGACGAGGGTGCCTGACTCGACCCATGCGTGAGTTACATACATCACATGTTCATGTATGTTTTTGCTACTTCTGTTACGGTGGCTTCTAATTGCAGCGATACATTTCGCAGGTATAGTAGGAGGGGTGGCACCAGGATGCAGTGGCCAGCCAAGATGGAGCCGTGGGTGGCGCAGTGGCGAATGCCCACGAGGACTGCGTGCCGGAGGATGACCCGTACGACCCCAGTGCGTACGATGAGTACCTTCGCTGGTACACCCCGCAGACACGCACCAGGCTGGTGTATGTCGTCGACCCTCCCGCCAGGTGCCAAGATCGACCGACTCGCACTCAGACACTTCGCGACGAACTTGCACCTCACGGTACGTAAAATCATGTTTTAAAATGCCTGAGCACAGTTACCTGAATTATAGGTTTGATGCTTTCATGTACATCTTGCAGACGGACAGTCGATCCCGGCAGATCGCATTGCGCGCGAAAGTCACGCGGCGATGAGCTAGTGCGCTTTGTTCATCTGCTCGCAGGCGGCGAGGCAATGCGTGGACCTGACGTCGTGTAGGACGGTCCAGGAGGTGGCCTCATCGGCGCATACGTCGAGGCTGCCACATCCTACAACCCGCCAAGAAGCTCGGGAGGGCACGCCCACGCGTTCTCGCCGCGCCGCGCTTTGCAGTGCGGAGGGTCGAGGGTGGGGCGCACGGGTACGCGACCGCCACCGCCACCGGCGCGCCTGTGACACCTACCAGAGAGCGCCAGGGCAGTATGTTTTCATCCCCGACCATTTGGACAAGACGATGGGTTTGACCTCTCATGCATCGCCTCAATGAAGCGTTTCGCTCTCTTCGAGTTTGTGATCATCGATATATTGTAGAGATTAACATTATTTGCCGTGCGGTGTTTTTCGGTCCAGCCAAAGACTGAAGTTCTCCCGCTTGAGGACGTGGAACAAGATTGCGGAAGCACCAGGAGGTCGAGGAGCAACCGAGCCTGCACCGCCGAGGTTCTTTCTGGGTCGCAGCTTAGTGGGCCCCCCGTGATCACGCAGCAGAATGTGGAGTCGACCCCCTTGGGAGCATGGATCAGCAGGGCTCCTGAGTGCCTTTCCCTGCTTGGGCCCTAGTTTAGGCACCCAGCTGAAAAGCCCAAGCGAGGGCATATTGGTGGGCGCGACCGGTGTGGGGCGTGGCGATTTAATCGAGGAGGTGTTATGGTGGCGATGGGGGTTTACATATTCGTGTTTACGATTGTATTTCAGAGGTACTATGACATGGTTGTCTATGTATTCCCTCTACCATTGTTGTATAACTTGTATTATGTGTTGACGTATTCTCCTTCATAATTACTATGACATGGTTGTCTATGCATTCCCTCTACCATTGTTCTATTACTTATTCATATATTAGTTTCGAATAGTTCGTGACCTAGTTGCTGAAGCGTTCGACGACGTGTCGCTCAACTGTTGGGCCTGCAAGTCGTCCAACGGTTCAGCGTCGTCCAATGGTTCAGCGACTAGTCCACGAGTCATCCAATGGTGCAGTGATAAATCAGTCATGTCAGAGCCCACAAGATTGAAAGTGCATTATGGTGTTGGTACAGTTCGTGAAGGTCCGTACGGTGTTGACCTAAGTGATTTCTGGCAAGTCACTTTGGTACACCCGAACCTGGAGAATGCTCGAATCAGAGATGTCCTACACTGGCTCACCAGAAGCTCGGGGTTGAGATTCCCTTTAAGGGGAGTAGGTTTGTAACATCCCAAATTTTAGGAGTTTTTGAAAAATTTCAAAATAAAAATAACCACTGATTTTGTTGAATTGCTTCAGCTTAACTTGAAGATTTTAGAAATTTGGAGATTTAATATGAATTAATCCAACTTCAATTAATCCGGGTTTGGTTTATTTTGGAGTTTGCTGAAGTTCTCGGGTGTTTCGAGAATCCTCTTTTGTTTGATCGCTCTATTCTCTTCTGGGCCCAGCCCTCCTTCCTTGGGGTTTAGATCTCTCTCTCTTGGGTTAGACCACCTCTTGGTCATGACCTTCCTTGATCTCCCCTTGGGCCTCTTGTTTGGACTTTCCTTTAGTCCAGACCTCCCTTTGGGGCTTAGACCTCCTTACTGGTCTAAGACTTTCTTCTCTGTCTTAAACCTCCTTTCCCTGTTCGTGCTGTGTTCTCCTAGGCTCAGTAGACCTCCGTTGCGGTTCGGACCTCCCTCCCATTCCAGACCACCCCTGAGGTGCTCCAAGCTCGGGTTTGTGTTTCAAACATCCTTGACTCCCAAAATTCAATTCGGGTTGAATCTCCACTACTACAGAAAAGACCTTCACATACGGTTCAAAAACCTCATCACAGACGGTTTTGTGAGCCGTCTGAGTTTATGGGTCAGTAATGACATGATCATCACAGAGCGGTTTTTCAACCATCTGGAAAAAAGCTATCACGCAGCGGCTCAACAAGAACCGTATGTGATAATTATTATCACTGCAGCGGTTCTTGTTCGTAACCATCTGTGATAGTCTATTTTCACAGATGATTACGAACAAGAACCATCTGTGATAAGTAATTATCACGCATTTGCTCTTATTCAGAGTCGTCTGTGATAATTTTTTCTATTGCAAAAAAATCAAACCAATCAATTGTTAGACAAGAGTTTCCATATGCAACATCTAGCAAGACAACTAAAATCCAATTAAAATTATGATGGCAAACACATTACAGAAAGGGAAACCAAAAGGTTTCACAATGTCTCCTCTGAATGGGAAAAAGAATAAAGTTACAAAGTTAAACTAGCTAGAAACCATCTATGCCTCCAAGCTCTCAAGAACTCATCGGCTTCTTGGATTAGTCTTGTGAGCTCCTCTCTATACCTCACCAACATATCACAAGATCTTGCATGTCGCCGAGATCGACTCAAGCTCGTCGGCAAGGAGAGACGATGAAAACCTCCATGGCGCCCGACCTTAGGTAACACAAAATTTAAGATAATTTTCATTACAACAAATAGCCAACAAATTATGTATGTTATGGGGATGTACACGCATCTTCCGCGCCTACCTCCTGCAGCAGCATAAGGAGCTCCTCCAAGATGACCGATCCTCTCATCGCCGCTGCCGATCGTGTGTCTCCTCACGAAGGACGGAAATCGAGGGTGGTCGCCAGAGCTTGGTGTGGGGAGGGGAGAGGGAGAGACTGATGGAAAACAAGACTGGGGTGGCTATAATATATAAGGACAGCGCCAAAACATTTTGCCTCACGCGCTGCTCAAAATTTTTCGTACTCAAGATCGAAATCACAAACGGTTTCATACAAAACCGCTCAGGATTTATATATCACGACGGTTCTTAATATGAACCGCTTGTGATAAGTATCTTATCATAGATGGTTTGTATTAAAACCATCTCGTGACTTGGAATTTCCTTACACTCGATTTTACCATGGCTTGAAGATTTTACCATGGCATGGAATCTCCAACACTGATTTACCATGGCATGGAATCACTAACACTCTAATTTTACCATGGCATGGAATCACTAACACCGATTTTACCATGGCTTGGAATCACTAACACTCGATTTTACCATGGCTTGGAATCACTAACACTGATTTTACCATGGCATGGAATCACTAACACTCGATTTTACCATGGATTTTACCATGGCTTGAAATACCTAACACTTATTTTACCATGGCTTGAATCGCTAATCTCTCGATTTTATAATGGCTTGAATCACTAGCACTCGATTTCAAGTCATGGTAAAATCGAGTGTTAGTTATTCCAAGCCATGGTAAAATTAGAGTGTTAGTGATTTCAAGCCATGGTAAAATCAAAATACTACTCACAGATCTTTTAATACTTAACCTTCTGTGATGAGGACGGGAAGTCACAGACAGTTCATGTTGAAAACCGTTTGTGAAGTATCACGACGGTTACTCAACAAGAACCGCCTATGATATTTAGTTGTATCACGACGGTTTGTTCGTAACCATCCGGTGATATTTCGGTGACGATTTTCAACACGAACCGCCTGTGATGAGGATGGAAAGTCACAGATGGTTCGTGTTGAAACCGTCATGAAGTATCACTGAGCGGTTCTAAACAAGAACCGCTCTGCGATACTACTAAATATCACATACGTTTTTGTTCGTAACCGCTCGTGATACTTCACGATGGTTTTAACACGTAACCGCCTCGTGATATTACTTCTTCACGCATGCTTTTAGTGCAGCCACAACACGATGGTCGCTAAATCAAAACCGCTCAGGATTAGATTAATATGCGGTTTTGGTCAACCGTCTGTGATGAGGCGCCCAATATTAGCCTTTTTGTAGTAGTGCTCTCCCCTTCCGGTTTTCTCCTCGCTTTAGCTTTCTTTCCTCCTGTGTTCATTTGGACCTCCTCGTCCATTTGGACATTCTCGTGTCCATTTGGACCTCCTTATGTTCACTTGACCTCCTCTTGTCCTTCTCGATGTCCTCATGTCCATTTGGACCTCCCGCCATCCAGAATCCTTTTTAGCCATTCGATCGAGCTTGGTGGCCCGATCCGATGAAGCTCCCGCCCATCGCGCTTTTCTCGTTGTCTCAGACCTCCTCCTTGTTAGATCTTGACCATCGTGACCTCCCCTTGTTAGATCTTGACCGTCAGACTCCCCCTTGTTAGATCTTGACCGTCAGACTCTCCCTTGTTAGATCTTGACCGTCAGACCTCCCTTAATTGATCTTGACCGTGAGGACCTCCTTGGATCTTCTTCTTGATCTCCTTCATTTCGCTTAGACCTCCTCTTGAGTCCAGCACCTCCTTTCGGTCCGCTGTAGCTCCACGCCTCCTCCCTTGAGGATTGTCAGATTTATTTTGGACGGTTCGATTGAGATGCAGCACTCGGCCGGTCCGAACGCTCGTTTCACTCTGGACCACCCGATCAAAATCAGACGACCCCGCTTTGTTGCGTATTTTCCCCTTGTCCTCCTGACCTCCGGTCTTTTGCAAAGATCACCTTTATGCATGACCTCCTTGAGGTCAAGACCTCTCCTTTGCGGTCACGACCTCCCTTTGGGTCATGACCTCCCCGTGGTCTTTTTGCAAAGACGACCCTTTTTGTCTTTTTGCAAAGACCACCCTCTTGGTCAAAGACCACCCCCTGGTGGTCAGGACCTCTCCCTTGGGTCGCAACCTTCCTTTTTGTCACGATACCCCTCCCCGTGGTCTTTTTGCAAAGACCACCCTGCTGGTCCTTTTTGCAAAGACCACCTTTTTTGGGTCACGACCTCCTTCGAGGCCTAGACCTCCCCTTTTGGCCACAACCTCCCTCCTGGTCGCAATTTCCCTTTTTATTAGGACCTCCCTTAACCTCTCTAAACCTCCCTTTTTCTTGTGTGGACCTCCCCTTGTATCTTTTGTCTGGACTTTCCTTTTAGTCTAGACCCTCCTTCTCTGTTTAGACCTCTTTGTTGGTTTAGACCTCCCCTTTAGGTTTAGACCTCTCTGTTGGTTTAGACCTCCTCGCTGGTTTAGACATCTTTGTTGGTTTAGACCTCCCCTTTAGGATTAGACCTCCCTATTGGTGTAGACCTCCCTTCTGATTTAAGACCACCCCTTGGTTTAGACTTTCTTTGGTCGACTTCTTCGCCCTCAAGATCTCCTCAAGACCTCCTTGCCCTCAGACTCGTGGCCTTTTTGCAAAGACCACCTCGTGATCGGGACCTCCCTTGATTGGTCATGAGCTCCTCTAGTCTCGACCTCCTCTTTTGGATCTCCACCGTTGGACCTCCTCCTTGGATCTCTTCGTTGACCTCCCCTTGTTCTCGTGGACCTCTCTTGGTCTTTTTTGTAGAGACCACCTCCCCTTAGGTCACGACCTCCCTTTGGTCATGACAACCAGACCTCCTTTGACTCCTCCTGCACCTCCTTTGATTTCCTCAGACCTCCTCCCGGTTCTCGACCACCCCATCTCGACAACCTTGTCAAGATTTTACTCACCTTTTTCCTATTTTTGTCGTGATCATAGTCGCCACCTCCTTTGTACCCTTTTTTGACTCAAGAGTCACCTCTTTTACCCGCCTCCTTTCATTCCTTTACTGCTTCCAAATTTTTTCCGCGCACTAGCAAGGTACCTTGCCATGCTACCTTGAATCTGGTCACTCCATCTAGGTGGTGTTCTTTTCTCCTTCCTCTACAAATAGAACACCCGAGCCACCCATTTCTCTTTGTTTTGCTCTTCACTCAAACTCTCTCCTTTTGATCTCTCTGATTCTCGTGAGCTCTCTGTGCTCTTTTGGTCCAGACCTCCTTGGGATTGGACCTCCCCTATCGCTTGGACCTCCTCTCAAGGACCTCTTTTCCTTTGATTCTAGTTAAGTTCTTCTCGCTTTTACTTGAGTTGCTTTTATTCATTTGCTTTTGCAAACGAGTAGATTCCTAAGCCACGAGGAGTTCGTGGAACCGCTACTTTCTCGTAAGCTCATCAACTCATCGCCAAGGCAAGTCACGACCTTAGATCATATTGAACCTAGCATTTCAAAAGTATATTGTTTTACCTTATCTTGTATGGCTATTTGTATAAAATGGTTTGGGCAAGAGCTATTTCCTACTTGATAGTATGCCTCCTTGAATGTTTGTACTTGACATGTTGACATGTTCCCTTGGACACCTTAGAATGGGTATTCTTAGTTGGTCTTGTATTGATATTACCAACCCGGGAGCGATTTATGCTTAGCCTTGCTTTAGTTGCGCTGGTCTCAAGAATCATGAATCAAATGTTAATAACTTGACTAATTGAACTATGGAATTGTGGTGGATGCTATCACAGTGCAAATTGAGGTGGGATGCCTCAGTTGTGTCAATCGTGGTGCGATGCCACTACTATAAAATTTGTTGTGCCAGGACCAGGGTGGTCTCTTGGCCGGGTAAAACCCAAAATGTTTTCACTCGGGCGAGTGATCGTGCAGTAAAGGGGGTGCTATACACACATTGGGATGAGGTTGTCTCGCTTGAGTGGTTTAAGGACTTAACTTTGTGTTCCTTTGTTCGGGTCTTCAGGCAACCACAAGACCATTTTATGGGGATGGTCTGGGCCAAATAATTAGCAATGGTTTGGTTTGGTTCTGTTGTGGTGGTGCGTGCTGATTCGCATGGCGCAAGTGGGGGCTACTGGGATGGTGGAACCTTAGCGGGCAGAACTAAGCCAGGTCAGAGCTTTGTAAAGGCCTTGTCACGCTCTCTAGACTGCTCTCCTTCTGAAGTGAGCAAGGGTACTAACGGGAACCCGACCTGCTAGAGAGGTCGTGGATTGTGGGTAAAGTTGTACACCTCAGAGTGAAAAATCTATTCAATAGCCAAGTCCTTGGTTATGGACACCGCTCGAACAAGTGCATGAAGGGTAGCTTCATCGTGTGGTCTTGGGAGCTCCAGAGTTGGTGCCTGGGGTGATCGTGGGAGCCTGGAGTTGATGTTTCAGAGAGGTGGGAGAGGTCCCGGTCGGGTACGACCAGCCTTCCACGAGTGGTCTTGGGAGGAGTTGGTGCTCACGACCTCCTTTGAAAACAAAATGTACTTATGTATTACTCTTTTAACTTGAGCTTTGCAATCTATTTATGATATTCACTGTCAAATATTGCTTTCTACAAACTAACCCTACAGCTCTCACTGTCAAGCCTTGCATAACTATTATTTGCATACTTGTTCCCTACTTACCTTGCCGAGTACATTCAAAGTACTCATGAGCTTGTACCTCTCGCTTGATCGCCAGAGGAGGGAGATCTAGGAGCTCTTTTGAAGACCTTATGCATTAGGGGACGCCCTCCACTGATTGCTTGTGGGCATGTCGAATGGCCCTGTGAAGTGTTTTGTTCCGCTGCGGTTTATCATTGGATGTTAGCCCTACGTGGCATCCCTGTAAACAAGCTTGACCATAAGGTCTTTGTTAATAATATTAATTTGTCTGCTTCATCTTTGAGTTTGTTGTTTGGATGTGATGTCACCACTTGTTAAGTCTGTGCGAGCTGGCTTACGGATCCAGGGACTAGCTCAACGTGCGCAGACGCTAGGACCCCCGGGTGGTCTTGGTGGATCTCCGGGTGGACCTTCGAGTCCTCCTAGTAGGTCCTAGAGGCCCTCCGGGTGGTCCTAGGAGACCTCTTGGGTAGTCTTGAGGACCTCTCGCACTCCAGTGATTCTGTCGAACCTCCCGAGTGGTCCGGGAGACCCTCTGTGTCCTCTCTGTCAGTCCTACAGAGCAAGACACCGTATGTGAGCAAGCTGGGTGTTCTTGGCGTGTGCACGCAAGGAGACCCAAGGATGAGACTCACTGGATTGTCTCGAAGCAGGAGGCGCACTCGCTGCTTGCTCGAGAGTGTTTTGGCCGAGGCATCAGAACCCGACGCCCACCTTCATAGCCAATGTGATGTACGGAGATAGTGAAGAGAAGATGGGCTTGGAGGCCAAGCACATCATGGTGGCTATCGAGCAGAAATTCAAGTACATGATTAGCTACGCGAAGGCATGGTGTGCTAAGCAGAAGGCTTTGGAAAGGAGGTTTGGTTCTTTCAAGGCGTCTTACGACAATCTTCCTCGTATGCTCCAGCTTGTTTGCAAGACAGAACCCGCACATACATTGTCAGAAGGACCAGCCATCCAAAAGACCGCCACTAGGTTTTATGGTATTGCAGATGACCTTCTTAGCATTCAGTCCCTACATCAATGCATTCAGACACATGTTTCCCATGATCTTAGTGGATGGGACGTTTCTAACTGGGAAATACAAGGGCATGATCCTCGACAACAATTGGCGTTGATGGCAACAATCGGTTCTCGCCCTTAGCCATCGCTTTAATCGAAAGTGGGAATTTCGATACGGTTGGTTGTGGTTCCTTCAACATCGAAGGTGGGAGTAGTTGGCACGCGTCGATATCGCATAATCCATGATCGCCACTCGATGTCAAGGTCATCCAACAACTTCAGTAAGACCCCGATGAGCCGTTCCCCTGGCCAGACCTGATGAACAGATGGTGCATTCGCCATCTGGAGGCCAACTTCTTCAAACAGTTTAGGTAGCAATCGTTGATGAAGATGTTCAAGAGGCTTGCTATGCAGAACCAGTAGCGTAAATTTGATAAGTTGTGGCAGATGTTGGACGAGCACACCAAGAAGCATGTCGTCGAGAGAAACAAGCGTCCCCTCATTCCTAGGGGCGGCATAGCCCGAGCCCACACCATCAGGGAGCTCGACCTCCACATTTGACGCGGAGGACCTCCAGGGACATCGGGTGTTTCTCTCATTGGATTGAGGCCGAGCCATTGGAGAAGTGGTCCTTACTACACGACACGGACGGTGCAAGGTATGACATAATGACCACTAACCTTGTAGAGGTGTACAACTGTGTTATTAGGGGCCTCTGTTCTCGACTCTTGTCGCCATCACAAAGGTGTTCTGTGATGGTACAATCGGATATTTCAGTGAAAGGCATGCAAATGTGGCACTTCATGCAGCCAACCCATAGACATCGTACTACTCAAGATTACGATACATGCAGCCAAGATCGAGAAGGCTCAATCGCACACCTGCCTTCAGAATGGGCAATACGGAGCATCGATTCGACGTGATCCTCTGAGATAGAGCCGGATTCGAGATGGCTCGGTCTCTTGTTACCCATGAGGTATGCCTTGGAGACCATGTGAATGAACCTAGCTGCACATGCAACAAGCTAAAGCTCCTTCACAAGCCATGCCCGCTCAGCCTGGGCATGCGTTATCAGGGTTGCGCGAACTACTCCAGTGACTATCCCGACCGACATCGGGACATGAGCAGCTATCAACAACGGCCGAAGGACCAAGATAAGCAGTGTTCCCCTACTATTTCTCTTTCAAAGTACGCACTAACAACCTCTCCCGTCTACCTGTAGTCTCCGGATCTGCTATGTGGCTACCGCAAGTGGATTAACCATGAGATCCACCCACATGACCAGTGGTCTCTCGACTTCGACGAGTGCCTTGACCAAAAAGACCGCGATATGCGGGAGGAGCGATGTCTGAACGACAGAGCACAACGAAAGATACATCGAGACGCAAGCTCATCTCAAGGCGCATGGCGTGGGGAGCGTGGGGCTCGCAGAGGGGAGGCGAGAGAAAGAGGGAATTGCGGCTGCCCAAAGAGGCCGGGCGAGGAGTTCAACGCCGAGCTAGCAAGGAAGGAAAATGGCCTCGATCCATGTAGTAGGTCGACCATTCTGCATAAGTCCCCGTCGAAGGTCGAATCTATTTCCATTCCAAAAGGCGATATGTATCGAGGAGTACTTGGTTTGTCTTGCATCGTGTATGATGCTATTTGTTATGCACGTAACCAAACCCTATGCGCCGTGGTTATTCCCACCGTTATAAAGTCTAATTTAATTCGCAACATCAAATCTCCTCGTCTTTTGCATTTGATTCTTCTCTATTATTTTCAAAGATCATTATAAAGATATCCAACAACATGTATCACTTCGGGCAAGGTCTAAAAATATTGTTTGTGAAGGATATATGTAACACCCTGGTTTTCTGAGCTATTTGAAATTTTCAAAAATAAAAAGAACCATTTTTTTTATGAGAGTTCAAAGCTTAACTTGAGATTTTCAGAATTTGGATGTTTAAAATGACTAAATCCAACTTCAAATCCTAAAGCTTGGTATATTTGGTGTTGTTCGAGCTCGAGTAGTCTCTCCTTTCTCTGTTAGTTCTGTTCTCCTCTTAGCCCATTTCTTTTCTATCCGCACCTCCTTGAGTTTGGACTGTCCTCGTGTCCGACTTCCTTTGTGGCTGACCTCCTCTTGTTCGCCATCTCCTTGAGTCTGGATCTCTTTGTGTCTAGAACTCTCCTGTGTGTCTAGATCTCCCTTGTATCTAGACTTCCCTTGTGTCTAAACCTCCTCTTTGTTGGTTTGAATCTCTTCAGACCTCTTTGTTGGTTTGAATCTCTTCAGACCGCTTTGTTGGTTTGAATCTCTTTTTGGAGTTAAGCCTTCTTTTGATCTAAACCACTTCCTCTGTTTAGACCTCCTTGTGGTCTAGACCTCCTTCTCCGTTTGAATCTTCTCTTGGTTTTGACCTCTCCTTTGGGTCACAACCACCCCCGAGGTGTTCTAAGCTTAGGTTTGCGTTTCAAATGCCCTTTGAAGTTCAAAATTCAAATTCGGATTGAGTTGCCCCTTCGTTTCAACCTCCTCATGTTCATTTGAATTTCCTCATGCTCATTTGGACCTCTTCGTGTCCATTTGAATCTCTTTTGGACCTTTCCTGTGTCCCTTCGGACCTCCCTGTGTTCTTTTGGACCTCCCCGGGTCCGTTAGGACCTCCTTGGCCCTTCATCTTGGTCGTCAGGACCTCTCTCAGGTTCATCCTGACCGCCAAGATCTCCTTTGAGTCCATATTAACCGTTGAGACCTCCTTGTGTTGGTCTTAACCGCCAAGATCTCCTTTGGCTCCATCTTGACCGCTGAGACCTCCCATCTGCTGGTCTTGACCGCCGAGATCTCCTTTGGTTTCATCTTGACCGCTGAGACCTCCCCGTGTTGGTCTTGACCATCGAGATATCCTTTGGTTCCATCTTGACCGTTGAGACCTCCCTTGTGTTGGTCGGTTACTCCATCTTGACCGTTGAGACCTCCCCTGTGTTGGTCTTAACCGTCAAGATCTCCTTTGGCTCTATCTTGACTGTTGAGACCTCCCCTGTGTTGGTCTTAACCGTCAAGATCTCCTTTGGCTCCATCTTGATTGTTGAGACCTCCCCTGTGTTGGTCTTGACCATCAAGATCTCCTTTGGCTCCATCTTGACCGTTGAGACCTCCCTTGTGGTGGTCTCTTGCTCTGAGGGGTCGACTGCTGCCTTCCTATCCTTGGGTTCCTGATCCACTTGCGGGCGGCATGGCTGCAGTCCGAACCATCCGATGAAGCTCCATGGGTTAGATAAGGTAGAAAGCACAAGATGAGTTAAGAACTAATCTAGGGGTAGGTTAAACCCAACAAACACAGCACCAAGAAACTCAATTGCAATACCTTTATTATTAGGGTTTTAGTATGGCTTGCAACAATGCCTAAGGGCTTTTGCAGCTCATACATGCACACAAGGAAATAAGACGAACCTAAGCACACAAACTACCACCTAAAGGGCGACTCGAAAAGAAACTGGCTAAGCCTGACAAACTAAGACTCTAGCGATCTCAGTCGCTAAGGTAGCCTCCACAACCACGATGATGCTCCTCCATGCAGAGACTTGCAAGTGAGCCGGCATCTTCTGAATCGATCTTGATGCTCAGGGATCGGCGCGGTGTACTGGTTCTTCCGGCTCCACGGCCTCTGCTGGCTTCTCGGGACCTCCTCGGATCTTCCTGGATCTTCTTCGTGGTCCTCTTCGGTTCTTTTCCGCTCTTCAGATCTTCTTATTCTTGTCCCTCCTCCGGTCGTCTTTGACCGTGAGAGGGCTTCTTCCAAAGATGGCGATCCTCTCTTCACTCCTTGCAGGTCTCGTGAGGCACACTCCATTTCGGTGGCGCATCGCTTCAAAGAACTTCTCTTGAGCTGCGTGCTAATTGGGCGAGGTGCACCACTGCGGGCATCGCCTTCTCCATCCGTAGATGGGTAGCATGTCGGCGCATCCATCCGCCGCAACTCGGGATGGTAACGGAAGACAAGATTCTGCAGCTCTCAGCGTAGATGTGGCAAATCCGAGGATGGCCAGCGTGGCGACTCTTGAATTCCTTGTGCGAAGGTGATCCTTCCGATGGAGATGTTCAGCGGTGGCGGCTTTAGTGCTCTTCCTAGCGTGGTATCGGGACGGAGATCACTCCACGATCTCGACCGTTTATCACCCATTCGTTGCCCGATACATGGGACGGTCAAAGCCTCTAAGTACTTGGTACAGTTTTCCACAATCTGCAAGCACGTCCGCCTTTGCTCACCGTCAGGTATGAAGCATCTCAGAAGACAGAGCAAGAGGTGGGAACCAAGTTAAAACAATGGGGAGAGAAAAAGATTACAGCAATAGATGAGTCGAGAGAGACATGAAGGGAGTTAAGCGTGTCATTTAATCTTGCAAGTTAATTTTCTTTAGAAAATAATTTGGACTCTCTAAGACGACCGATCTAAGGGTAAGACCTACAATCAAGTATGGCTCGATACCACCTCTTCTGGACCCAAAATATGCAATTCGGACCCTCGTATAATGCACTAGTCCAGGATCACGCTTAGTGCACAGTGGTCAACACGGTGAGTATCGATCCACAGGCGATTAATAACATAACGAGTAGTTTGATAACAAATAGTTGTTTTGACCTTATGGTCGAGTTTACAATTATTAAGCACGCAGGGCTAGCAAGAAACAAAATAGCAGCGGAACGAAGAAACTTCAGCGGAATCCCATCAATTCACCATAGGCAACCGATCGATCAAGACCCTCACGATCAAGCACCTTCGATGAACTCCTCCTCGGCGGTGCGATGACTCCTCCTCTTCTATTGCATGTTTTACAACAAGCATGAGTACACATTGTACTCAAAGTCATACCACAAAAATGCAATTATAGATGCGAGGCTTATTCCAAAGGATTGGCTTCTGTGGTTCTTTTGCGGAAATGCAGCATTTGCAATTTAAATACAAGCAATAGATTGAAGGCATAATTTCAAAACAAATAGACAATAATAATTTGACAATTTTAGTTCACAAAGACACATAGCCTAAGCAAGTTATTCACATAGCCATATGACTTAGGTCACATGCTCTCTTCCCAAGGTTTTATGAAAATCTACCCTCGTGAAATCCTCGAGCATGTCCATGATCATGGATTGGCCGCTATTCAATAGATTGATTAACACTCTGCGAGTTTGTACACTTTACCCACACGATACAACTAGTGTAGCTAGCACTAGCCGTAACAAAAACAGCTTCGTAAACTTCATCTTAACATTGACACTCCTAGTGTGCTTACAAACCGCCAGACAACCCCACATAGGAAGTCATCCGACACACACCATTGGATGAGGGACACGGCGAATCGCCCGTGATGTGACTACTCCTGTAGCACACCTCCACCCATGCACATGCCTCTAACCTACTACCCGAGTAATCAATGTCAAGACTCCATAACTTACTAAGTTAGGCCCGCCTCATACCGGGCATGTGGTTGTCACGAGAGGCTCGAGTTCAATGGCGCACAAAGTTAAGTCCTTAATTGACCAAGGCAAGACTTGCAACTAAACTACAAATCCCTATGCACACACGTTATTAAGCCCACGCACATAGCTCCACCAAAATATCACACAATACCACTTGCCTTCGTCTCAAATCCTTTCCCACCCCTGTTGGTTAAGTGCAACATATGCCATCAATGAGTAATAGCACATAGAGCACACAGTTTCTATCACATAGTTCCATAGTCACTTAGTCAAGTTTATATTTGCAACTACATGAGATGGTGACTCGTAGCAAGGCTAAGCAAACTAATCGCATCTAACCAACCCATGTTGGTAATACAAA